>BSBK01001227.1:0-455000 GCA_027943335.1 Chamaecyparis obtusa
TATATATTTATATATACATATGTATATGTGTGTGTGTGTATATATATATATATATATATATATATATATATATATATATATATATATATATATATATATATATATAAATAATCTATATATATATATATATAGATATATATATATCTAGATATATATATATATCTAGATATATATATACATACATACATACATATATATATGTATGTATATATATATATATATATATATATATATATATATATATATATATATATGTATGTATGTATGTATGTATGTATCTATATACATACATACATACATATATATATACATACATATATATATATATATATATATATATATATATATATATATATATATATATATATATATATATATATATATATATACATATACATACATATATATATGTATGTATGTATGTATATATATATCTAGATATATATATATATATATTTTTGCCTATCCTTACTCTCCCCCCTTTGTCAACAATGCCAAAGGTTCACAACCTATCAAATACATCATTGATTTTTTCCTTTTTTGTCTCCAATTAAATCTCCCATGATTTCTTCAAATGATTCATCACAATGATCTTCCCATGTAGATCAAAAGCCATCTCCTCCATGGCATCCAAAGTACTCATGTCTGGTAATCCAATTAGAGATTTTGCATCCTTTACATTTTTCTGCATCACCTCTACTATAGGGGCTAAGTATGATTGTAACTCAAGTTGTGTGATGACCCTCTTAACTTGTTCTGCCTAAAACTTCTTCACCTTGAGTGTGATTATTTTTACTTTAGCACTATATTATTTTTCAGAGTTTGTGATGGGATCAAATTGATCTATTAAATTATCAAGCTCCTTTTGTGCTTCATGTCTTCTCACCTCCAAATCCATAGTGAAATCTGATAATTTTGACACTTTAGTCAATAATTGAACGACCTCCTTTAGTGTGACCTTAATCTCATCCACTAATCCAAAAAGTGTCTTCTTGTATTTTGCAATCTTCTCCACCAATTTTACTATCCTTTTCTTCTTATAATGAGACTCTGCCAACTACATTACTCCAGTCTCACTATTAGATCTTTGATCAACAATGGTTGTAATCAATGTTTCCATTTAATCAATCACTACTGCATCTATTTCATATTATGCATCAGGAATTAGATATGATAGAATATCTCTAGCTACCTTCAATACTCTAGCCTTCTTCTTCTTATCCTTATCTATTTACTTTTGTGCCTTCAACATCAGCTTTTTGAAAAACTTAAGTAATTCCTTAGGGCACAATTTAGTGACATCAATAGGAGTTTTAATATCTTCATCTTCTTCTTCTTCTTCGTCCTCTTCTTCTTCAGTCACCTATTTAAGTTTCTTCTTTTCACTTGATTCTCCTAAACTCAACCTTCTTTGCATTGAAACAATGTCCTATACCTCTTTAATATGTTCTACTTTATGTCCTATCACCGGTTCTTCAGACTATACTTGTACCTTTTGTGTAATATCTTCCATAGAAATGTCTTCAATCAACACTTCATCTCCATCGATTTGACCAATATCTTGTGCTTCAATGTCATGCACTTGCTTAGGGATATTGAAAATAACATCACCTATTATTTCTTTAGTAGTAAATATGTCATCAACTTGCTCTATATCTGGCTCATCAACATTTTTCTATTCACTAGTAGCTTCTTGATCATTTTATTCTTGATCTACTTCCTTCCGCAATTGCAACTTTTTCCTCCATATCTCCGCAGTTTCATCATGTACACTTTTTTCTTCTCCAATAAGTATTCTTGTAGCTCTGCTTCTGATCTTGAAATCCTTACAGTAGGATTCAACCATTATCTTTGCATCCTCAAGATTCAACTCAGAAGTTACTTTCATATGAGCTCTCTCCATGATATCTTTATCCAACTTAAGTGTTACTTTCCATCTTCCATCAATTGATTTAAGCAGTTCTTTAGGTAGGACCTTGAATAGTTCACTTGGAGTTCTGCAAAGTTTGTGTAAGCTCCATATGATTGCGTCCTCTAGTTTTCTTTTGTCTTCATCACTACATAATTCATATATTCTCACAACACTTCCCACTCTACCGCTCTCCATTATGTCTTTGAAAATGAAATCCATAGTAGGGACTTTCTTCTTACCACTCTCCTTCAACTTCTTAACTTCTTTATTTGAATCGATTATGGCTTCTTCATCTTCTATTGTTGCTTTCCTCTGACTGATCTCACTAGTCTCACCAGATTTTCTTTTCTTCCTCTTATAAGTTTTCTTTACTTCTGGAGTCTCTTCTTCTTTTATCTTCTCTTCCTTTTCAAATGCAATGGGATTAATTTGTGTTGGTTCGTCAACAATAATAACTTTAGTTGAAGTACTAGCTGAGCTATATTTTAAACAATCTTTGTCATCTTCTCAATCATTCTCCTCATCTTCCTCTTCACTAGTTTCTTTAGTTCCATTTGAATCTTAGGAACAACCTCTTCATAAGTTCCAAACCTAGGTGTGGTAACATCTATAGGTTTAGATAGTAATGTAACTACATCAAGTCTCACTAGATAACTGTCTACCTCATAACCCATGGTTGGAATCCAAGATGTTCTTGGTTGCACCACTTGCCAAATACAATTGTCAGTATCAACAAGAAAATAAATATGTTCTTTATATTCCTCTATAATACCGATTGGGATTCTTTCTCTTTTATGCATTCTAGTTTGCAAATACTTAAAGTAACCCCACATAACATTATCAAACTTTTTTTCCTAATTCTTTTATGAATTCACTTGTCTATACTAGCACTGGTTAAAGTTTGTGAAAACTATCTCAATTCACTACTTTCAATTTTACTAATCACCGACAACGGTCACTTCAGATTGTTTTTAGAAATTTCACAAGTGTGCGTAAGAAAGTAAAGTGACAAATAGAGTCACTTTAACCTTATTTAACCTTGAGAAAATACATGTTTCATTTTAGCAGTAGAGTTGTGCATTCTAACAGTAGGAATAGTGTCATGTCACTGGTTAAAGCATATCTACATGTTGGTACTCATTCAACTATTATAACCAATATCAAATAGATATATACCATGATATCTTAGTGTGATCGACACAGAATCACTAACAACCTCAAAATATTTAGCAAAACCAAAATCATAGAAACTTACACTATAATGTGTATATAGATCTTACCACTCTTGAAATAAGGGGATCGGTAAATGATTTTCCTTTAAGTGCTCCCCCTAAGTCCAAAATAGACTTAGTTTGAAGAAGAATCCTCTGCACTAGAGGATGGTGAATTCCCTTCAGATGACTTGACATCTTCCTATTTCTCTCCTACCTTCCTCCAAATCTTCTTCATCTCACGACCAACTTCCTCAACATTGACAATTTTATTTCCCTTCCTATCTTCTAATCAGTTGGGTGACTAGTTCCTAAACTGACAATCTCTTGCAAAGTGACTAAACCTATGGTGCAAAATCATGCAATATCATTTGACCTCCAAGGTCTAGTATTTACTCTTTGTGTTCTCATTCTGCAATTTACAACTAGATGACCATAGTTACCACATATGTGACATTGAATTGAATTTCCCTTCCATGAGGGCTTACCGGTTTGACCATAGACCTAGGAACATACACTTTAGACCTACAATCCTCAACTTTATGTCCATATTTTTTACATCCATAACAATATCCGTCAAATCTACTACCATTGGATCTGCTTCTAGATCTAGATCTACACTCATAAGTAGTATGACCATACTTATGATAATTATAGAAATAAAAATCAAAAGGATATGGTTTATTCACTAGTTTTATCCTACACATATTTGCAATATGACTAATCTTTCCACACTTATAACAAGTAGGCCTACTAGTACACTATTAGGAGTACAATGAGATTTTTTAAGATCTACCTCAATAGAGGATTTAAGACCCATTCTATGAGTCCACCCAGTTAAGGGATTTACAATAGAAGACATGTTAAAGTCCACCCGGTTAAGGAATTTTTCTTGTTGTAACTATTAGGGAATAAAAAGTAATGATCTGGATGTAGCACTTATTTATAGTCAGATCCAATCTATTATCTTATCTCTATAATTTCTCTCTGATCTGCCTCTTCTCAAAACCTTGATCGCAACCCTAGCAATCATGAATTTCACTTCATACATTCAACTATAATAACAAATTCATCTTTTTACAATAAGAAAAGTACCAATTATATATACAACTTGGAAACACTAGTACATTTGAGACCTCTTTCTGATGGCTAAACATGTGAATTTAGACATTAAACTATCGATTAACCAACACCAGCCAACGTCACAATTTTGTAGTTGGAAAGACCGATGGTTTTGTTAAGCATTGTAATTATGACAACCACAACCATCGCAAAATGAGGGTGCCAACATAGCAAACCTGTCATCAGACCTATTTGTGGCCATCACAATTGAGACACCTATACGTCACAAAAAATAACAAACAACGGCGACCCATCAAAATAGTCTGATGGGTAGCCGTCATTTGTAACATGTTTGCCGATGGAAATTCTATTAATGCAACGGATATCCGTCGTTTGTGGTTTGTAAAGACGACTATGCTATACATGCGACAGACATGCGTTGGACAATTACGACGCATATCCATTATTTATGGTTGTTTTTTGACAGTGATGCTATTATTGTGATAGATGGATGTCAGATGTTTGTGATGGACCATCATCGTTGTTTTTAATTTGTCATAGTTGTGACGATAATCAGTTTTTTAAAAAAAATATACATATTTTTCGATCAAGTTGGTATCGATTCAGAATGGTGTTCTTGTAGATCTAGTTCCTGCTCGTGATTTGGTTATGGATCATTCTGATGAAGGGTGCTCCCCTTAATACCACAAACACATAACAGAAATAGAAAAACAACAATAACAATATGCAAGAACAGAAAATTGGCTTCTTATTATCTTCATAAATGTGGAATTACAAACTTTCAAAATTACAATATGCAAAGCCACATGGGCATTGCCTTACAATATTCTGTAGGACAAAGCCTCGAATCAATACCCAGATCTACTACCCAGAACTGCCCTAGACAACACTACGGGCCTTCTTTATATAGGCATTTTCCACTGCCCGAGAAGGTTCTAGAAATTTAGCCCTAAGGGCTGACCAAACTTAGAATTATTTTATTTTTCAATTTATTACATCAAAGTCAGCTCAAATAACTTTTGAAACCCGAACAAAAATTTTGAAGGAAAATTATTTTCTACCATTCCAGGTGGCCTGACTTCTAGAGACCATAAGTCATCACCAGTTGACCCGATTGACTATTATAACCCCATTTCAAAAATGCCATGAAGCGCTCTACAAGCTTGACTAGCACAAGTGCTTGTCACCAAAATTTTTGACCTCATTTGAGGCTTCTAAAGCCTTCAAAACTGAGTTCAAAGTTTCTATACCCTGCTGCCAATACCAAAAATCTTCAATATCTTCAAAACTAGACCTAATCTAGCCATGAAACTTTGCTGGCAAGCTGATGTGACTGAGATGAACCTCCACGTGTAAAATTAGAACATTCCAAGATCGTAAGACCAACTTACTAAAAATAGCAAGTTTCCATAAATAGCAGCTCTGCACAAGATAGCCCTTATTGAATACAAAAATAGAAATAGTTTTTTGGGTGATGCAAGATTGCTCTTACACCCAGGATGCTCCTGCATCAGACACCCGAGGTAATTTGAGAATTGATCCCGTCACAACTCAGGTGTGCAGAGGAAAACCAAGATGGTTAACCTCCTCCTTTGTTAGCCATGATGAATCTTCAATAGGTCATCCTTTCCATTTGACCAAATACTCTTCGTATGTCCTATTCCTTGTGCTTCTACCAACATGACTATCTAGTATGTCTTCAATGTCCTTGATATCTGAACTGGTTGCTGGAATACTCCACTGTGTTGTCGTAACCTCATCTTCAACACCTCCCTCATGATACTCTGTCAAATCCAAAATGTTAAACACTGGTGAAATATTCAGCTCAGTAGGCAATTCTACCTCATATGCATTTCCTGAATCATACTTCTTCGGTATCTTACATGGCCCAAACTTCTTCATTTTCAACTTGTTATATGTACCAACCAGAAATCGCTCCTTCTGCAAATGAACCATGACTTCATCTCCAACCTAAAATTCCTTATGCCTCCTTTTCTCATCTACCTTAGCCTTATACTACGCATTCATCTTGGTAATATGCTTCCTCACCTCCTCATGGATGTTCTTCAAATGTTTTGCAAAATCCTCAGCTTCAGCACTACTTATTTCTCCTTTATCTATCTTTCTCAACTCAGATGCATTTCTGGGACTACTCCCATGTACAATCTAGAATGGTGATTTAGCAGTGCTCCTGTTGATAGAATTATTATATGCGAATTTTGCCTGTGGTAAAATAAAATCCCATCTTGTTGGCTTATCTCCAACCAAACATCTCAACAAATTTCCCAAACTCCTATTCACCACCTCTATCTGTCCATCAGTCTGTAGATGATGTGATGAACTGAACTTCAAATCTGTCTTCAACTTCTTCCACAATGTACGCCAGAAATATCCAACAAACTTAGTGTCTCTATCTGAAACTATGGTCTTTGGCAAACCATGTAGTCTCACTACTTCTCTGAAAAACAATTCTGCTATATGAACAACATCATTAGTCTTCTTGCAGAGAATGAAATGTGCCATCTTCGAAAATCTGTCAACTACTATAAAAATTGAATCATGTCCCCACTGTGTCCTTGGTAAACCAAGAACAAAGTCCATACTGATATCCTCCCAAGGCTTCTCTGGTATAGGTAATGGCTGATACAACCCTATATTCTGCTTCACTCCTTTCGCCATCTGACATACTCTGCAAATCTGTACAAACTTCTTGACATCTTGCTGCAACTGTGGCCAATAATAATTTTCACTAACCAAAGCAAGGGTTTTATCTCGACCAAAATGTCCAGCCAATCCTCCACTATGCTTCTCCTTGATGAGATTCTCCCTCATAGAACTTTGTGGAATGCACAACTGACTCCCTCTGAATTACATATCATCCTGGATGATAAAATCCAGACATTTCATCCTGTCTAGAGTAACATGTTCTTTACAAGCTTTCCAAGCTTCACCAAAATCAGGATCCTTTGGATAAAAACTCTTGAGTTCCTTGAACCCAACCACCTCAATCTGCATCTCTGTCAGCAATAGTTGCCTTCTGCTAAGCGCATCTGCAACCCTGTTAGACTTTCCACTTCTATGTTTCAAAACAAATGTATAACTCTACAAAAACTCAACCCATTTCAAATGCCTTTGATTCAACTTTCCTTGACTATTCAAATATTGCAAAGCTTGATGATCAGTATACAAAACAAACTCCTTAGGAATCAGATAGTGTCTCCACTTCTTCAATGCCTGAACTATAGCATAAAATTCCTGATCATAAACAAAATATTTTCTCTTGGCATCATTTAACTTCTCACTGAAATAAGCAACATGTTTACCTTCTTGGCTCATAACAGCTCCTATTGCAGTACCACTAGCATCACAGTCTACTTGAAACACCTTATTAAAATCTGGAAGTGCTAAAATAGGTTGTTCTGTAACTTTTTGTTTCAACAATTGAAAACTCTTTTCTGCCCCATTAGTCCACTTAAACTCTTTTCTATCCCCTCTCATTATTTCAGTCAAGGGACCATAAATACTACTAAAATTTTTGATAAACTTTCTATAAAAACTAGCTAGACCATGAAAAGATCTTACCTCGGTAGCACTCCTTGGAGTAGGCCATTCAAGGATAGCCTGTACCTTATTTGGGTTCATTTTTAGACCTTCTGTTGAAACTACAAATCCCAAATACACTAACTCTTTCTTCACAAAACTACACTTCTTCAAATTAATCAACAATTTCTAATCTCTCAGCTTCTCAAACACCATACGAATATGCATTATATGCTCTTCCAATGTCTTACTAAAGATCAAAATATAATCTAGGTACACAATGACAAACTTACCCAAAAAAAATTTCAAAACCTCGTTCATGAGCTGCATGAAAGTGTTCGGTGCATTGGTTAGCCCAAAAGGCATGACTAACCACTCATACAGTCCTTCCTTTGTCTTGAAGGTAATCTTCCACTCATTTTCTTCTCTGATCCAAATCTGGTGATATCCACTCTTCAGATCTATCTTTGAGAAATACACAGCTCCACTCAAACAATCCATAATATCATCCATTCATGGCAATGGTAACCTATACTTGATTGTGATCTTGTTTATTGCTCTAGAATCTGTACACATCCTCCATTCTCCATTCTTATTTGGTGCTAATATCGCTGGTACATCACAGGGACTCAGAATCTCTCGAATCAACCCCTTCTACAATAACTCATGTACTTGTCTATTCAACTCTTCACTTTCTGCTGGTGTCATTCTATGTGCTGCCTTGTTTGGAAAACTGGCTCCTGGAATCAAATCCATCTGATGAATGATCTTCCTTACCGGTGGTAATCCATCAGGTACATTATCAGATACAATATCCTAAAATTCATTCAACAAATTTGCAACCTCTACAAGTACATCCTCTACTTCCTCTTTAGCAGCTGTTGGAATTAAAGCAAAACACACATGCTCATGCCTCATACCATCTAGGAATTTTCTTCCATCAACAAAAGTTATTCTTGCATTACCACATAACTTTTCTTCAGTCTCCTTCAATGGCTTTAGCTTATGTTGCACTCCATCCTTTGTCAAGGAATAGGTATTCACACGACCATCATGTACAGCACATCTGTCAAACTGACATGGTCTACCCAACAACATATGACATGCATCCATAGATATGATATCACATAGTACCTCATCTTGGTACCCGCCGATCTTGAACTTTACTAGGCACTGTTCACTGACCATGACCTTGTGGTCATCCTACACCTAGAGAATCTGATATGGATGTGGGTGTCTCTATCTCTTGAGCTTCAACTTTGTCACCATCTCTTCTAACACCAAATTGTTAGTGCTTCCACTATCGATAATTACATCATAGAATTTACCCTCACACTTGCATCTAGTGTGAAATAGGCTCCTCCATTGTTCAGGTTCATTCTCACCACTCAGCAGGACTCTTCTGTTAATCAACATTTCTCCTCTTTTAGCATCTTCTGAATTTGATGATCTGGCATCTTCATCTACATGTGCAACTCTGGCCTGGCCTTCATTCCTCCTATCTATCCTTCCTTGGCATTGAGGACATTCAAATGCCCTATGACCTTCTTCTCCACAGTGAAAACATGTTCCACAGAAGCCTCCTTGTCCTCTTCCTCTTCCTCTCTGATATCTATTATTCTGATCTTGGAAATGATTGGAATCATTTCCTCTCTGATTTTGATTGCTACTAGCCTCATCCTTCTTTTTTGGATCTTCATTTTGGCCTCCATATGACCATCCACCAGATCGTCCACCGCGACCTCTTCCATTTTGTCTGCTCTCAAACTTCTTGTTCAACTTTTCCTCCACTTTTAGGGAAAACTAGTATGCCTCTTCAATACTATTCATTCGAACCAAATTTAGCTCCTCCTGAATGTTGGGCCTCAACCCATTAAGGTAATGAGCAACTTTCTCCTTATCAGCTTTCGCATGGCTTGTTCCAATGAGGATTCGATAGAACTCCTCTGTATACTCCTGAACAAATCATCTCGCTTGCTTCAAACTTTGCATTTTCTTTAGTAGGTCAAGCTCATAATCAACAGGGATGAACTGTCACTTCAATTTATCCACCATCTGATCCCATCTTGTGATTTTGTCTTTCCCTCTTCTATTTCACTCCAATTGAATCTCTTGCCACCAGATCTTCGCATGACCTTTCAGTCTGGCCTTCACGAATTTGACCCTATCAAGATCCTCAATATCTTCATACTCAAAATATTCTTCACATTCATTGACCCAGTCGATCAATTCTTCTGGGTTAAGATTTCCTAAAAATACAAGAACCTTAATCTTGGGTCTTTTTTCGATCTTGGAAATGGCTCGAAAAAGTCTTTCTTCCTCCTGGTTCACAACTTTGACTTCTTCTTCTTCAGCTTCATCCTTGCTTTCATCTCTGACATTAAGATTCATTCCTCTGCGAATCTCCTCTTGTAATGCTCGCACTTGTCTCTGGAGTGCTTTAACCTCAGGTTTACAACACCAACTCTTCCACCACATTCCCTTCATGGAAGCATTTTCACGATGCGTGCTGAAACCCTAACCATGGTCCTAGTGCAAACTGCCTCACAGTCGGTGATCTATTTACACACTCAAGAACTCCTGCTCTAATACCACTTGATGAAGGGTGCTCTCCCTAATACCACAAACACATAACAAAAATAGAGAAACAACAACAACAATATGCAAGAACAGAAAATTGGCTTCTTATTATCTCCACAAATGTGGAATTACAAACTTTTAGAATTATAATATGCAAAGCCACATGGGCATTCCCTTACAATATTCTATAGGATAAAGCCTTGAATCAATACCTAGATCTACTACCCAGAATTGCCCTAGACAACACTACAGGCCTTCTTTATATAGGCATTTTCCACCACCCGAGAAGGTTCTAGAAATTTAGCCCTAAGGGCTGACCAACTTAGAATTATTTTATTTTTCAATTTATTACATCAAAGTCGGCTCAAATAACTTTTGAAACCCGAACAGAAATTTTGAAGGAAAATTATTTTTTGCCATTTCAGGTGGCCCGACTTTCGAAGACCATAAGTCATCACCAGTTGACTTGATTGACTATTATAACCCCATTTTAGAAATGTCACGAAGTGCTCTACAAGATTAATTGGCACAAGCGCTTGTCACCCAAATTTTTGACCTCATCTGAGGCCTCTAAAGCATTCAAAATTGAGTTCAAAGTTTCTGTACCCTGCTGCCAATACCAAAAATCTTCAATATCTTCAAAACTAGACCTGATCTGGCCATGAAACTTTGTTGGCAGGCTGATGTGATTGAGATGAACCTCCACATGTAAAATCAGAACATTCTGAGATAGTAAGACCAACTTACTAAAAATAGCAAGTTTCCATAAATAGTAGCTCTACACAAGATAGCCCTTATTGAATACAAAAACAAAAATATTTTTTTGGGTGATGCAAGATTGCTCTTACACCCAGGATGCTCCTACATCACATTCAGAGATAAATTTGTAGTAGATTTGATAGTGGCTCGTGGATTATTGAGTCAAGTCTACAGACTTGGATTTGGAATGGATCCTATCGAATCAAGACTTGTGACAGTGACTGCTCCAACATAATTCAGAGATAACTTTGCAATAGATTCTATAGTGGCTCGTGGATTATTGAGTCAAGTCTAGAGACTTGGATTTAGAATGGATCCTACCAAATCAAGACTTGTGACAGTGACTGCTCCAGCACAAGAAGCTAGTGCAATGATCAGAGATGCATTCTTCCTGATGTGTTCATGGGATATATGCAGACTTGATTGCATTCGGATCTAATTCGAGTGACTTCTTGACTTCTTTGGTTTGAATTTGATGTGTGGGTTTGTGGTGTGGTCTATGGTGTTTCTTTACGACTGGGTTCTTGACAAAGATCTGTTGATTTGGTAGCCATTGAGATGGATCGATATATATTTGTCATACATGGATTGAGATCTTAAATTATTGAGCTTCTCTTTGTTTCAAGAATAGTTTAACATTCTCTACTTAATAGGGCCAACCACGTGAAGGTGGAAGCTCATTTGACCCCTCCTAGGAAACTCTTATGACCCTTTACGACATTTTAAGATATCTAAGATGTATTCTTAGAGATCGTAAATGGTCATAAAGGGTCATAAGGGGTCCTAGGACAACAACTGAGAAACATAAATGTAGGCATCATGGTGACAATTGTTTGGAGACACAACATATTTGAATGCTATACCCAGATGATGCAACACAACCACTACTCTTGTAGTTCTAAGTTGACACTGCGGGATCTAAAAACCAAAGATACAGAATCTATATATGGTTTTTGGATCCCGCAGTGTCAACTTAGAACTGTAGGAGTAGTGGTTGTGTTGCATTCTCTGGGTGTAGCATTCAATTATGTTGTGTCTCCAAACAATTGTGACCATGATGCCTAGAATGTTTCTCAGCTGTTGTGATACCTACATTTATGTTTTGTAGCTATCATGTTTATTTGCATGTTCTTTGTGTTTGGTTTCTCTCCCTCACATCGAAAATAAGATTTTCCCACCCTAAATCAAGAATGTGTGTGCAACACAAGAAGAATATGCACGGATAGCACGTCGAGCTAAGAAGACCCAGCATGTTTACATTTTTTTAATAGGTCAACATTACAATGTTCACGATGGTCTATAACTTAAAATACACAATTGAAGACCTCTATAAAAAAGACAAACCTATTGGGTCTTTCAGCTCCACCTACTATCTGTGCATATGAATTGAGATTGCATATTGAACTAGGCGTCTCCTTCTGCATTGCCTGAAATGAAGAGACTATTAAAAATAACATCTAAAATCATTATTGAACTTTTGTGTATGGCTTCTCTTTCTAACATAAGTGGATGAACATAAATAATGAAGGTACCAAACATTGCCTGAAGTAATGAAGTGTTGACACAGGCTTCAATCTAGTATGCTCTTGTATGATCCAAAACCTGCAAGGAAGGAAAAGATGGGGTTAGATCCAAAGGATCTAAGCAATGTCTAGAACCCTATTAATGATCCTCATCTACAATTATGCATGTGCATAGTTAAGCCATACACTTCTAAGATGAACTATGCTACAGAACATGGGTGTGTGTTAATGTGATTCAAAAGCTATTATGCAAGATTGTTTTATTATTGAGATAAAGATATCTTAATTCTACAAGAATAAATGTTTTGAGAAATATTTGAATTTAATTTTGACAATAACATGAGTGATATATTTCAAGCTTTAGCGAGATTTCATACCACGCAGTGTTTGTAGATTACGTTCAATGCATTATTTACACTTGTATTGGTGGGAAAACTCTCAAAAATGTGCAAAAGAGATTGAATTCAACCATGTTGTTTACATAGAAATTGCAGTGTAAGTAGTAGGATGATTGTTCATGAGCTCACTGTTTAATATCTGGCCAGGCCATGTAAATGGTATCAGGCCAACCCAATTAGCCCAACAAAATGTGTCATGTTTATCTTTGTCAAATACACTCGTTCACCATTTTGTTCTTGTTCTTCACACAAATATTGCATCAAAAGTAATTGTAAACAATGATTCAAAGAAAAAAGAAACAACTACAATAGATTTCCATCCCTCTGCTCATCTCTTCAATTTTTGTTTTCATAGATTTCACCATCTGATGTTCCTTTTTGGTAAGAGATGCTTGTGAAAAAGATATTTCTATTTTTCATTCTGAGAAGATCCAGAGTGATTTTGAGTCAAAGAGGAAATGCCCTGATCCCTCTGCTCATCCCTCTATTGTCAAATAAAAGTTACCTTGAACAAAAATTAAAGAGATGAGTAGAGGGGTGTGCAGTATAGGGATCGGGGCATTTCCTCCGTGACTCAAAATCACTCTGGATCTTCTCAAAATGAAAAACATAAATATCTTTTTCACAACCATCTCTTACTGAAAAGGAATGTCAGATGGTGAAATGTACGAAAACAAAAACTAAAGAGATGAGCAAAAGGATGCACAGTCATAATGTTTCTAGCAAACATCATGTTAACACAACAGAAAAGAAAATGACCCTGGAGGCTATTAAGTCTTTTGAATCAGAAAACCCCTTTGTCTTAGTAATTAATGAGGTTGCTACTATTAGATCATACATTAATACACTTACTATTTTGAATTTGAGCTTGGACATCTTGCAATGTTAGTGCTATCATTGCATGATTGATGCTATTGTGCACCATATATTTATTTTATACACATAGAACAATAGATTTGGGGACTTAGACTTATGTTCAATCCTTAATAATGGTTTGGGGAAATAAATACTAATTACTTGTGCATATCAGAGTTTATCAGAGAAGGTATATGCACAAAAAAATAAATTTTATTATTGATGTCCCTATTTACATCTTTTCATCAAATGACCCAAAAACATTAAGAATGGTCCTATATGGTCACTAATAGCCAACTTTCAGAAGAATATGAATGATTGAAAACATACATAAGTGGATGAACATAAATAATGAAGGTACCAAACATTGCCTGAAGTAATGAAGTGCTGATTCAGGGTTTAATCCAGTATGCTCTTGTATGATCCAAAACCTGCAAGGAAGAAAAAGATGGGGTTAGATCCAAAAGATCTAAGCAATGTCTGGCAACATATTATTGATCCTCATCTACAATTATGCATGTGCATAGTCAAGCCATACACAAACTCAACAACATGGTAGCATTGATCCAATAACAGAAAATACATTACAAATGCCAAGCTCACGGTCTCAATGAAATAAATAGTGTATAAAACAATATATGGTGCACAATAGCAGCAAGCATGCAATGACAACACTAACATTGCATGATGCTCGAGCTCAAATTAAAAATAGTAAGTGTATTAATGCATGTTTGCATGATGCCAGATATTAAACAGTGAGCTCATGAACAATGCCAGTTGTAAATAGTGAGCTCATGAACTATGTATGATGCCCTAGCTTGTAGCCCATGAGCCATCAAGTCATTTCCTCATGAAATGATCATAACGGGGAGTACCACATAGTGAATATCAATAGTAAACAAAATAAAGAGAGATCAAACACTTTAGACATTTCCTCGTGAAATGATCATAAATAGGGAGTACCACATAGTGAATATCAATAGCAAAACAAATAAAGAGAGATCAAACACTTCACACAATGCCTTGAAGGTAATAGCTCTCAAAGCTCACGATTCATCGAGAATTCCAAATGCTAATTAAGATGTAAAAAATGATACTGAAATTGATTTAATGAGAAGACAAAGCTCAAATGCCTACCTTCCAAATGAAAAGATGTAAACAATGCCAGTATTAAACAGTGAGCTCATAAACAATGTATGATGCCCTAGCTTGCAGCCCGCGACCCATCAGGACATTTTTTCATGAAATGATCATAAACAGGGAGTACCACATAGTAAATATCAATAGCAAAACAAATAAAGAGAGATCAAACACTTCACACAATGCCTTGAAGGTAATATAAATGATGCCCTAGCTCTCAAAGATCGCGGGTCATCGAGCATTCCAAATGAAAAGATGTAAAAAATGCCAGTATTAAACAGTGAACTCATAAACAATGTGTGATGCCCTAGCTTGCAGCCCGCTCACCATCAACACATTTCCTCATGAAATGATCATAAACGGGGAGTACACACATAGTGAATATCAACATCAAAATAAATAAAGAGAGATCAAACACTTCACACAATGCCTTGAAGGTAATAGAAATGATGCCCTAGCTCTCAAAGCTTGCAGGTCATCAAGCTTTCAGAATGAAAAGATGTAAACAATGCTAAGATGTAAACAATGCCACTAAAATTGATTTAATGAGAAGACAAAGCTCGAATGCCTACCTTCCAAATGAAAAGATGTAAACAATGCCAGTATTAAACAGTGAGCTCATAAACAATGTATGATGCCCTAACTTGCAGCCCACCAGCCATCAAGACATTTCCTCATGAAATTATCATAAACAGGGAGTACCACATAGTGAATATCAACAACAAAACAAACAAAGAGAGATCAAACACTTCACACAATGCCTTGAAGGTAATAGAAACGATGCCCTAGCTCTCAAAGCTCGCAGGTCATCAAGCATTCCAAATGAAAAGATGTAAACAATGTCAGTATTAACAATGCTAAGATTTAAACAATGCCACTGAAATTGATTTAATGAGAAGACAAAGCTTGAATGCCTATCTTCCAAATGAAAAGATGTAAACAATGTCAGTATTAAACAATGAGCTCATAAACAATGTATAATGCCCTAGCTTACAGCCCGTGAGCCATCAAAACATTTCCTCGTGAAATTATCATAAACAGGGAGTACCACATAGCGAATATCAATAGAAAAACAAATAAAGAGAGATCAAACACTTCACACAATGCCTTGAAGGTAATAGAAATGATTCCTTAGCTCTCAAAGCTCGCGGGTCATCGAGCATTACAAATGAAAATATGTAAACAATGCCAGTATTAAACAATGAACTCATAAACAATGTATGATGCCCTAGCTTGCATCCCGCCAGCCATCAACACATTTCCTCATGAAATGATCATAAACAGGGAGTACACACATAGTGAATATCAACATCAAAACAAATAAAGAGAGATCAAACACTTCACACAATGCCTTGAAGGTAATAGAAACGATGCCCTAGCTCTCAAAGCTCGCAGGTCATCAAGCATTCCAAATAAAAAGATGTAAACAATGCCAATATTAACAATGCTAAGATGTAAACAATGCAACTGAAATTGATTTAATGAGAAGACAAAGCTCGAATGCCTACCTTCCAAATGAAAAGATGTAAACAATGCCAGAATTAAATAGTGAGCTCATGAACAATGTATCATGTCCCTATTTGATCTAATAGAATCAATATAAAAAATAAAGCACCAACCAATCAAATAGGGATATGAGGTGTTCAAACAATGAGCTCATAAAATAATATATTTAGTCTTAATAAAATTTTATAAAACAACATATATTGTGTGAAGTGTTTGATCTCTCTTTATTTGTTTTGTTGTTGATATTCACTATGTGGTACTCCCCGTTTATGATCATTTCATGAGGAAATGTCTTGATGGCTTGCGGGCTGCAATCTAGGGCATCATGTATTATTTATGAACTCACTGTTTGAGCACCGACCAATCAAATAGGGACATGAGGTGCTCAAACAATGAGCTCATAAACAATGCATGATGCCCTAGTTGTAGGTAGTTATCTCTTCTATAATGATGGAGGAGTGAAAGGTAATGATCAATGAGGTTGCTGCTATTAGATCATACATTAACACACTTACTATTTTTAATTTGTGTTCATTTCATGCAAAGATACATGTAAAGAAAAATAAATTTTTGCATCTAAAGATTACATGTATACATATGAAAAATAACTTGTATCTACTATACAAGGAAAATAACTTTCAGAAGAAAATGCAAGAGTAGAGGCATACATAAGAGGATGAACATAAATAATAAGGGTGTTAGACATTGCCTGAAGTGATGATTTTTTGACCCAAGTATGAATCTAGTGTGCCCTTGTGTGATCCAGAACCTACAAAGAAAAGAGAGATGGAGGTTAGATAAAAAAATATCTAAGCAATGAATGGCATCCTATTACTGATCCTCATCTATAATTATGCATGTGCATAGTCAAGTCATACACTTCTAAAAGAAAAACCAAGCTCACAGTCTCAATGAAATAAATAGTGTATAAAACAATATATGGT
The DNA here is from genome assembly GCA_027943335.1 of Chamaecyparis obtusa. NCBI lineage: Eukaryota > Viridiplantae > Streptophyta > Pinopsida > Cupressales > Cupressaceae > Chamaecyparis > Chamaecyparis obtusa. Next base: position 17,452 of record BSBK01001227.1, read on the forward strand.
GCACAACAGCAGCAAGCATGCAATGACAACAATAACATTGCATGATGCTCGAGCTCAAATTCAAAACATTAAGTGTGTTAATGTATGATCTAATAGCAGCAACCTCATTGATCATTACCTTTCACTCCTCCATCATTATAGAAGAGATAACTACCTACAACTATATTACCAGCCAATCAAATAGGGACATGAGGTGCTCAAACAGTGAGCTCCTAAACAATGCATGATGCCCTAGCTTGTAGCCCGCAAGCCATCAAGACATGTCCTCATGAAATGATCATAAACAGGGAGTACCACATAGTGAATATCAACAAAAAAATAAATAAAGAGAGATCAAACACTTCACATAATGCCTTGAAGGTAATAGAAATGATGCCCTAGATCTCAAAGCTCACGGGTCATCAAGCATTCCAAATGAAAAGATGTAAACAATGTCAGTATTAAACAGTGAGCTCATGAACAATGTATGATGCCCTAGGTTGTAGCCCGCGAGCCATCAAGATATTTCCTCATGAAATGATCATAAATGAGGTGTACCACATAGTGAATATCAACACCAAAACAAATAAAGAGAGATCAAACACTTCACACAATATATGTTGTTTTATAAGATTTTATTAAGACTAAATATATTGTTTTATGAGCTCACTGTTTGAGCACCTCATGTCCCTATTTGATTGGTCGATGCTCTTTTCGTTATATTGATGCTATTAGATCAAATAGGGACATCAGTAATAAAATAGGGACATCAAATAGGGACATTAGTAATAAAATAACACACATACAATTTTGAATTTGAGCTCATAAAGATTAACTTTCAGAAGAATATGAATGAATACAAACATACATAAGTGGATGAACATAAATAATGAAGGTACAAAATATTGCCTAAAGTAATGAAGTGTTGACCCAGGCTTCAATCCAGTATGCTCTTGTATGATCCAAAACTTGCAAGGAAGGAAAAGATGGGATTAGATCCAAAGGATCTAAGCAATGTCTAGCACCCTATTACTGATCCTTATCTACAATTATGCATGTGCATAGTCAAGCCATATATTTCTAAAATGAACTATGCTACAGAACAATATGGGTGTGTGTTAATGTGATTCAAATCTATTATGCAAGATTTTATTATTATTGAGATAAGGATATCTTAAGTCTACAAGAATAAATGTTTTGAGAAATATTTGAATTTAATTTTGACAATAACATGAGGAGTGATATATTTCAAGCTTCAGCAAAATTGCATACCATGCAGTGTTCGTAGATTACGTTCAATGCATTATTTACACTTGTATTGGTGGGAAAACTCTTGAAAACATGCAAAAGAAATTGCATTCAACCATGTTGTTTACATGACACATGTAGTTTACCCCCATCCTAAATCAGTGTTGCATACAAATTTGCGGACGCTGCGTGGTATGAAGCTTCATTGAAGCTTGAAAATGATAAGCATTATGATGCTGAGGTATGGTCTGGTAAGCACAAGTATATTTTCTCGTAAGTTGCTATTGGTATAGTTTTTATTTTCAATAGTTGCAGAATCCAGCTTCTCCTATTCTTACACGTATGTATACATTTTGTGCTTGGCTTTAATGTCATGTAAATTTGAGTGAAATGGTAATAATATTTAAGAGCAAGAAGTATGGCATTTTAAACAACTATGCATATACATTATATAACAGAAGGAGTGATATATTTTAATGGAAACACTTAATGAGAAGACACAAAGAAACCCAAATACCTATGAAGACACTCTTGGAGGCATCAGAGATTATAAAGACATCCAAAGACATCAACTGGAGGATTTTGGCACCTATAATGGCCTATGAGGTCATTTCATGCAATAAGAATGGTGAATGTGTAATCAGTCCTAAAAGGCCTAATGATGATAGATACATATGTGTTTCTTCCTTTCGCAATAGTTTATATTTTGATACTTATATCTTGAATTGTCAAATGACCAATGAGTGATAATTTCAAAAGTGTATCATAATTAAAGGCATGTGAATTCATATTGTACTTAATCTAAATGCCACTGTGTAATGTTTTTAGTTACAATATTAATCTTAAGATATCCCTATTTTATTATTGATGTCCCTATTTACATCTTTTCATCAAATGACCCAAAAACATCAAGAATGGTCCTATATGGTCACTAATAGCCAACTTTTGAAAGAACATGAATGAATGCAAACATACATAAGTGGATGAACATAAATAATGAAGGTACCAGACATTGCCTGAAGTAATGAAGTGTTGACCTGGGGTTCAATCCAGTATGCTCTTGTATGATCCAAAACCTGCAAGGAAGGAAAAGATGGGGTTAGATCCAAATGATCTAAGCAATTCTTGGCAACATATTACTGATCCTCATCTACAATTATGCATGTGCATAGTCAAGCCATACACAGACTCAACAACATGGTAACATTGATCCAATAACAGAAAATACATTACAAATGCCAAGCTCACGGTCTTAATGAAATAAATATTGTATAAAACAATATATGGTGCACAACAGCAACAAGCATGCAATGATAGCAATAACATTGAATGATGCCTGAGCTCAAATTCAAAATAATAAGTGTATTAATGTATGTTTGCATGATGCCAAATATTAAAAAGCAAGCTCATGAACAATGCTAGTATTAAACAGTGAGCTCATGAACAATGTATGATGCCCTAGCTTGCAGCCCGCGAGCCATCAAGACATTTTCTCATGAAATGATCATAAACGGGGAGTACCACATAGTGAATATCAACAAAAAAACAAATAAAGAGAGATCAAACACTTCACACAATGCCTTGAAGGTAATAGAAATGATGCCCTAGCTCTCAAAGCTCGCAGATCATCAAGCATTCCAAATGAAAAGATGTAAACAATGCCAGTATTAAAAAGTGAGCTCATGAACAATGTATGATGCCCTAGCTTGGAGCTCGTGATCCATCAAGACATTTCCTCATCAAATGATCATAAGCGGGGAGTACCACATAGTGAATATCAACAACAAAATAAATAAAGAGAGATCAAACACTTCACACAATGCCTTAAAGGTATTAGCAATGATGCCCTAGCTCTCAAAGATTGTGGGTCATCAAGCATTCCAAATGAAAAGATGTAAACAATGCCAGTATTAAGCAATGAGCTCATAAATAATGTATGATGCCCTAGCTTGCAGCCCACCAACCATCAAGACATTTTCTCATGTAATGATCATAAACAGGGAGTATCACATAGTGAATATCAACAACAAAACAAATAAAGAGAGATCAAACACTTCACACAATGCCTTGAAGGTAATAGAAGCGATGCCCTAGCTCTCAAAGCTCGCAAGTCATCAAGCATTCCAAATGATAAGATGTAAACAATGCTAGTATTAAATAGTGAGCTCATGAACTATGTATGATGCCCTAGCTTGCAATCTCTGAGCCATCAAGACATTTTCTCATGAAATGATCATAAACAGGGAGTACCACATAGTGACTATCAACAACAAAACAAATAAAGAGAGATCAAACACTTCACACAATGCCTTGAAGGTAATAGAAGGGATGCCCTAGCTCTCAAAGCTCGTAGGTCATCAGGCATTCCAAATGATAAGATTTAAACAATGCCAATGTTAAACAGTGAACTCATGAACTATGTATGATGCCCTAGCTTGCAGCCCGCGAGCCATCAAGACATTTCCTCATGAAATGATCATAAACAGGGAGTACCACATAGTGAATATCAACAACAAAACAAATAAAGAGAGATCAAACACTTCACACAATGCCTTGAAGGTAATAGAAGTGATGCCCTAGCTCTCAAAGCTCGCAGGTCATCAAGCATTTCAAATGATAAGATGTAAACAATGCCAGTATTAAATAGTGAGCTCATGAACTATGTATGATGCCCTAGCTTGAAGCCCGTGAGCCATCAAGACATTTCCTGATGAAATAATCATAAACATGGAGTACCACATAGTGAATATCAACAACAAAACAAATAAAGAGAGATCAAACACTTCACACAATGCCTTGAAGGTAATAGCTCTCAAAGCTCACGGGTCATCGAGCATTCCAAATGCTAATTAAGATGTAAAAAATGACACTGAAATTGATTTAAGGAGAAGACAAAGCTTGAATGCCTACCTGAAATTCCAGTGCCCTCTTCCCACATGGTGTCGGCCTCTTCGCGCATGCCAAACTCGAATGCCCTCTTCACGCCATACAAAATTGCAGTGTCATCTTCATGGCAGCTCTTCAAATTCACAAATTACAAATGACACTTTCTTTTTCTTTTTTTTTTGTTTGTAAACAAATGGGTGTCACAATTATGATGGTATCATCGCTATTACGACACCGTCGAGGGCACTTGCAAAAAAAAACACAAAAAAAAAACATAAATTGTAGTGGCGTCACAAATTGGCATTGAAATTTGACCCCAAATGTTGTAGTGAATAACATCAAAAATGAAATTTAAATACTTTCCCACTCAGGTACCACAGACCAAAATGAAAATATTGATGTTGAACATGTTTTACCATGACCACATCAACCCAAAATAAGATCCGCAAGTTATATCTGCAAGGTAGTCAAACAGGTTTTGACTCCAATGCATCTCCCTAAATCCACCTCATTGGTTTCCTTGAGAATATTAATGACATCTCATCAAATCCTTATCATCTAAGAGACATCACCATAACAACTATATTCACCGCAATATCCATACTGGTCACCGATCAAAGATCTACCACTGGTAGCTCAAGAACTTGGCCTCATAATCCTATAACCTCTTCTAGCACTGATATTCTTGCACACTGGTTGTCCAAATGAGTTGTGGTTGTAACCATAAAATTTTATGATTATATCCATGATATGTCTAAGAGTGCTCCACTTAATTCCTTCTCAAACATCACCACTACCAAAATCTTCATCTGTAACTGTGCTTCCTAAACATCACTCCTTGAACTTAGGTGATTCCTTCTTACCGATTGAACAATGACCTCACTGATTGTCCTAATCATCTGATATTACTATTTTTCATAAATGACAACCAAAATAACTACTACCTATGACCACTCACCAAAATATATCACAATGCTAACAAATGTTGTGTGGAAAGTGATGAGAGCTATGACTAGAACCTACAAAACCTTGTTATATTCTATTTATAAGATTCATAATATGGACACATACTCTTTGGATCATGTATATGGTGTTGTCTCTTCTATTGAGATTTCTGAACTTTAAGATTTTCAACATTACAATAAGGATTCCACATTCGAGGACACAAAGAAGATTGAATATGTACATAAAATAATCTATGATCTCAATGATGATGAAGATAAATTTATGAGAAGTCTACAAAAATATTCTAGAAATTATAAAGGTAAGTTACCCTTCAAGTGTTTTAAATATGTAATAATAGGTTATTAAATTATTAAATTCCCTTTTAAGGAAGATAACTTTGAGAAGTCTAATGGTGATGAGAGAAAGGATAGTGATCAAAGAAGTTAAATAATTATTAAGGAAAAATAATAGAGAAAAGGGTAAGAAGAGTTCTTTCTTAGTAGAGAATAATTCATCAAAAGACGAAGATATAAATGATTGAAAGGATGATGTATTTTTTTAATTATTACGGATATTGGTAGTAAAAAATTAGAAATTCAGAGTGCTGCATAAATTAGGGAAAGACCAACATTTGTGAATACTAGCTTGAATGAAAGATAAGAACCTATACCTTGGATAACTAATTTTAGATGTTTAAATCATATGAAAGGTGACAAAAGAAAGTTCCTTGAGATTGAGAAGTATGATGGAGAACCAGTCACATTTTTTGGTGAATGAATTGCACCTATTTATGGTAAGGGAGTTATATCCATTTATGGTAAGCATAAAATTGGAAATTTTTAATAAGTAAAGGGGCTATACAAATATCTCTTGAGTGCAATTTAGATGTGCAATAAAGTCTACAAGCTTATCTTTTATGGATCTGGATGTGAGATCAAAAAATAATTTGGAAGAGTATTTGTAGAAGGTATATGGACAAGTGGAAATGGCTACTCCCGTAAGGAAAATAGAGGAAAAATCCATTTATTAGCATAGAGTAGTGAATTATAAATATGGAACAAGAGGATGGGACACATAAACTTAGACAATATGATGAAGATTGGATCTTTTGAGGTGGTGAGATATCTACCCAAAATTATCAAGCCTACTAATACTATATACAAAGAATGTCATATGGGGACTAACAAGGACAAGAGGACTAAATAGTGAAAGGTAATTTATGTCACTTATTGATGGTTATTGTATAATGACATGGGATACATAACTGAGAGAAAAAAATAGAATCTCGGGATAGATTTAAGGTATTTAAAAGCTTGATAGAGAATCAAATTGATTCTAAAATCAAATGTTTAAGCTTTGATAGAAGTGGTGAATTTACATCATGAGTTTGATAGATTTTGTGAAGAACATGGAATTAGAAGACAATTATATGCTCCTAGAACTCCATAGAAAAATAGTGTTGTTGAAAAAAGAATAGGACTATTGTCGAGATAGATAGAACTATGTTGAAAGATGCTAAACTACCTACCATGTACTGGAGAGATATTTCACATACTACTTTCTATCTTCTTAACATGGTACTTGAGTGAGAGTGAATCATACAAAGACACCAATAATGAGCTATTATTTGGAAAGTTACCTACTTTCAAGTACTTCAAAATATTTGGAATAAAATTCTACACCAAGAGAGATGAAGAAAATCCGTGAAAGTTTGATGCAAGATCAGATGAAGGAATATTTTTGGGATATTTTGCAAACAGAAAGGCATACCAATATTATAACATGAGGTTGAAGAATATTGTTTAAAGCATAAATGTTTGAGAAAGAAAGGAATGAAATTAGTTTTCTCTTGGTCCTGATATTGAGGTTGAAGATGTCCCTACTACTCTTGTAGAGGAAAATAATTATCTAGAAGAAGAAAAAGATTAGATTAAGAAGAAAAGGAACTTTAACAAGCACTGAAGATCCTAACAAGGTATATGTACAGATTGTTACCAAAGGGGCAGATTGTTGTATATTGGTTGGAATTTTTTTATGTTTAGGTTGTTGACATTTATGTTTTGTCATTGATGTCAACATATGTTTTAGTTCTATGTTGGTTGCATCAGATAAATTGGGTTTCAGGTTGCTTTAGGAAGTTGGACAGAGTTGTACGGATAATGTACAATAGTTTAGAGTATGTGGGAATGGATTTATTATGTTGAGTCTGTGTAGACCTTATTTTTAAGGTCGCATGGATTCATGTTATCATTTATGTAAGTTACAATTATTTTGGTGAAGACTGGTCATAGGACAGAGATAGGGAATTATACTAGAATTGGTTGTTGAGTTTTGAGTATAAGTTAGTTGCAAAATGGAATCATGGTATGCAAGCTTAAGGAATGGAAGAAGAAATTGATTGAACTGCATTGTTGTATTTATGGCTTAATTGAGTCATACTAATATTATAGCTAGTGTTTGGAATTCAAATTATTGTATTTAGGAGCCGGCTATGTGATATAACATGTGTAACAGATTGGCGAGCATTGATTATGAAACTTGGCATGTAATTTGATATTTGTAAATGTTGTATATTTGTATTAGGTACCATGTGCACCTTAGAACTGGTTTATACATTGGGGAAGCTCTAACAAGATGACCTATTTGGTTTTTTAACTTGTATAATGGAAAGTAATTCCCTTGAAGTAATGTAAAATGTAAGGGATAAGTGGATGCAAGCATTATTGATGGATGTCAAAGCAGAGCTAAAAAGTAGGTTAGATGCTTTGATATAGGTATGAGTGGAATATATGATCATTCCTTATGCACTTCAATGGAACTGTAAAGGAAAGATATTTGTCATCAGCCAGTTCATTAGACAGTAAGTGCTCTTTTGTGTATTCAGACAGTGAGTCATTCTGAAGGTGGATTCAACCTTCCACTTGAGTATTGTGCTCCCGAAAGTGTGCCTTTTTTTCTCATCAACTCCCAACAGGGTTGAAGGACCATTTAATAAGGTTTTGTCCTTTAACAGGGACTTGTACTTTAACAAGGACTTATGTGCTAGATGTATTGTATCAACTCCTAATAGGGTTAGGTCTCCTAACATGGACATTATTATACTAGTGCATGGTCTAGTGGGTATCATCCCCACTGGGATTTTTCCCTTAACAAGGTTTTCCTTGAGAACAAAAATCTTATGTGTTATGGTGTTGAAATTTATCTTGTTTTGCACTCTTATATTATTTATAGGTGATTTTCCTAAAAACCATAAAGTTTATAATTATAGAAAACAAATGATTCACCCCCTTCTTAGTTGTGTTGTGTGGATTGTTATACCTAACAGATGGTATTAGAGCTTGTGGTCCTCTTGGAGAAATATTAACTTCTTGAGGAGATCCAAAATGATGAGTTATAGGAAACACAATCTGAAATTTGATGGTGAAATTTTTGACAACTGGAAGAACAAGATGAGGAATCATTTGACCTGTTTAGGGATTGAATGCTAGATTATCAAAAAGATCAAGGAAAAAATCAAGATAAAAGATGAATTGGAATCAAGTACAAAAACTTAAATAAAGAAACTCACCTTCAATATGGTTTCTAGAGAAGCCCTAACTAGTGCACTTTCAAAGGAAGAGTTCATAGAGGTTAAGGATCTTGATTTTGCACATGAGATCTAGACAAAGTTGGAAGCACTATATGAAGGAGACAAATACACCAAACAAGCCAAGTTATAGAGTTGGAAAGAAAAGTTGGAAAATATGAGGATGCAAGAAGATGAGACTATCAGATCATTTGTTCAAAGAGTAACAAAGGTTTTTACCGGAATCATAAATTTAGGTGGAACTATTACAGAGGATGAAATCATTGCAAATATTTTGAGATCTTTGACACTAGCATATGACACCAAGGTCATGAAAATTAAGGATATTATACCACTCACACATGGATTCACAAGGAATACTTTGATTGGAAATTTATCTTCATTTGAAACTTCTAGATTAAAAGACGCTTTACCTAAAGTTGAATTTTCATTTAAGGATGATGTTTATAAGGATAAGAAAATGTTAATGAATAATGCAAGTAGTAGTAGAAATGATAAATATGCAAGTCTTGAAGAATATTCTAAGGATTGGGCAAAGATAGAATAAGAGGAAAGGAAAATAAAGGTAAAGGTAAATAGGTAAAGGGGAATATTTCCCTTTACCTTTACCTTTATTTTCTCTTTTATTACCAAAAGAGAAAATAAAGGTAAAGGGAAATATGAAGGCAAGTTACATTTGAAATATTTTTCATGCGATAAGATAGGTCATTTTTCTTCTAGATGTCCTACTAGAGTTCCAAAAAATAAGCCTAAGACATACAAGTCTAAATATCCTAAGGAATGTTATTATGCTAGTGATGGAGTTTCTGATGATGATTCTGTGAAAAGTGAAGATGAGATTGGTTTTATTGCTATCAAAGATGAAAAAACTATTTATGAAGAAATTTTTTTGGTTTCTCATGTGGAAAAGAAATATTAATGGATTATAGAAAGTAGTTGTTCACATCATATGAAAGGTGATAAAGAAAAATTTGTGCATCATGACGAGTATGATGGAGGTGTAGTCATATTTGGAGACAATACTCCTCGCTTGATCATAGTAAGAGGGTCTATAAGTCTTGATGGTAAAACTAATATTGATGATGTATTATTTATTGATGGACTAAAACATAAACCATTGAGTGTTGGACAACTTGTTGACAAGGGTTATCATCTGCAATTCAAGGATGGAAAATGCACTGTCAAAGATCAATCGGGTAATTTGATCGCATCATGTACAAAGACAAAAGGTAATGTATTTCAATTGAACTCAACAGAAGAAAGTTGTTTTATTGTGAAGATAGATGATAGTTGGTTATGGTGTAAGAGGTTTTCTCATATAAATTTTGATAACATCATGAAGATTAGTAATACTAATGCAGTAAGAGATTTTCCAAAGATTGTAAAGCTTACTAACATGATGTGTAAAGAGTGTGTTATGGGAAAGAAGGCCAGGACTAGTTTTCAAGGGAAGAATTATTCTACAAAAGGGAGATTTGATCTGATTCATACAAATCTATGCGGTCCTACAAAGACAAGGTCATACTATGGTGAGAGATACTTTATGAAATTTTTGTTGATGATTACTCAATAATGATGTCAGTTGCCTTTCTTAAAGAAAAATTTGAAGCTTTTGATAAGTTCAATATGTACAAGGAAAAAATTGAGAATGAATCAAGGTTGAAGATTAAATGCTTAATATTTGATAGAGGTGGAGATTTTACAATAGATAAATTCAATGCATATTGTGAAGAACATGGGATCTACAAACAAACTTTTGCATCTAGTACATCACAAAAAAATGGGATAGTAGAAAGAAGGAACATAACTATTCTAGACACTGCAAGGACAATGATGCTTGAAGGAAAGGTACCTCAGATGCATTGGAGGGAAGCAGTCAATACTAAAGTCTATACATTGAACCGAGCTCAAAGACATGGCACTGGTAAGACTTCATATGAGTTATGGTTTTTTCATTTACCTATAGTTAAATATTTTAGAATATTTCGTAGTAAATGCTATATCAAATAAAAAAAAGAGTTGTATTCATATGGAAAATATATTATAGAGTGCAATGTATGAACATATAGATTTGATCAAAAAGAACTAATTAAATTTTAAGAAAACATAATTGATAACTATGAAACTAGTATTCACAACTTCTACCAACATCCTTGTAGTGTATTCTCAAGCATAAAATTCATAATACAATGTGGAGATATGTAGAGAATAATAACATATCACATTCCTTATCTAGTATAATTATGATCATGACAAATAAGGTTGTTTGTTTCCTTAGTATAAAGAGACGACACTAGTATAACTGTGTGGAAATATAACGATTTTTAAAAAACGGTGTAGGGTTTTCGCTATGCCTCTCTAGGTATTTGTTGAAGAAAGATAAAAAATAAAATTTCAAAGTTAGGAAATAAAATAACAATTTTATTTGGACCTATATAAGAAATATTTTTGTGAAAATCATAAGAGATACATGATGATTAATATCATTTCACATGCCTTATCTAGTATAACTATGATCTTGAAGAACAAAATTGAATGTTTCCTTAATCAATGAGATTAAATGCTATTATGAATGCATGAGAAAAGATTAATTTTTAGAGATGACATGTAGTGGTTTTCACTACCTCCTTGAATGTTTGTTGGAGAGATTTAAAAATGCATTTTTAAAGTAAAAAAAAGAAAATAACAATCTCATTTTTCAAATTGAGAAATATTTTTGTGAGGTTGTAACATGTTGGGTTCTAGTAATGGTGCAATAAATTTGGGCTAGTAAATAAGGTCTTAAATTTGCATTGAAAGTATTTGTAATTTTGTATATTTTCACAACAAAATCATGGCTTATATTATGCATAAAAAAATTAAAACAACTAATATATTCTATAATGTAGATCTCAATTCTAACATTTCACATATCAAAATATAAATTGATGAAATATGCTTGAGTACCATTTATAATTTTAATTTTACATAAAATAAATCCTAAAAATGATATCTTAACTCTGCATTAATTATTCCAATCCCAGTGATCTTGTATCATCTTTTTTTGTGTAAATAGTGTATTGTATTTCTTTAATTAATTAATAAACATGTCCATTCATTAAAAATAAGAAATAAAATCAAATAATTAATAAAATTTGATGTCTATAATTCTAATTTATTCCCATTTTAGTTTTTAAATATTTGTGTATTCTTTCTTTATTTTTGAGATGGAGTAGCAAGTAAAAATTAATAATCAATATAAATTGTGAAAGCATTAAAAAAACGGAAAAACATAGCTAATTAAATGTGTTGGCTGCAAGTTATATTCACAACAAAATAGATTGTTAAATATGGTATCTTTGCAATCAATTCAGTCCACCTTGAGAAATAATGAACAAACTTACCATATATTGTTAATGGTATATTCTAGGAATATATTGTTACGGATGCTCGTGGATATGGCCAAATTTCATTTATATCATGATCGGTATAGCAATAGGTTTAATAAATTTCACAAGTTATATTATAGCTAACAAATTAAAAATGATGCGACATTTTCAACAATTTTCTTCTACAAGTCCCCACTTTTGATAAAGTATGTTCAATCATTGCAAATTTTAATTTGATTTGAGTGTCATGTTCAACAAGTTTTATGCTTTATGCTTTGTACAATGCAAAGTTTGTTGGGATTGTGATAAATAGTCATTAATGTAGTAAAACATTATGATAGATGCATTTGTCTTATGTGACATTGTTTTTAATATATTGTATGATGTCATCCAATTGACAATTTGATAATGTTAGAAGGAATATTTTGAAGGTTAATCAATTCAAGTTGATGTCAAAAACAAATGTTAGGTAATGTGATGATATTTAGTTAATAGGATTTTTTATGTGAGGAAATCATCTATCAAAAAAGAGTCTTATGTTGGAAAGTTTTTTTTTATGTTCAAAAAACTATTATTGTTTCGGAAAAAGGAAAATTAAATTTTGAAATATTTGTTACAGAAATCACCTAGCGAATCTCTCTTCTGTCATTTTCTCAAAAAGTTTAGCTACTTACATTTTTGAAATACAAAGAAAATAACCTCCATTAAAACTAATCTAGCAATAACTCTAATAATTACACTGCAATCTCTGTTTTCAATCCTCCATTTCCTTCTATGTTCATCAATGCGAGGTTTTATAGGAAAATCTTAAAATTCAATCGTGAAACAATGGAACTAAAACAACACTGAGCTTTTAGATTTAGTAACTAAATTATCGATTAAAACAAGGGAACTAAATCTCTACCAAACTTTCAAATTTAGAAACTAAATTACGAAAAATTCCATTGATGGAATTGGCATATCTCAAATAGTAACCTACTTTGAGGTCTTGCCATTTTAGAGACGAAAGGCATTTTTCAATCACTTCCTAGTACGTCTATAAACATTCTTGGTAGTCTAGGGTTGAACCAAACTTCTAACATTCAACCAAAGCATATGTGTTGGATGAAGCCAATTCCACTATGCAAGCAATTGCAAAGCTATTATTGTTAGGGGTTGCATAAACAATATTCATAAGCAATTTTTGTGTCTTTTGAGAAAAATTCTCCACAATACAATTGGAAGAAGAGTTGCAATCAGTGAAGCTATTATCTAGACATTTGGTCAAAACTTTCAAGCTTTTGAACCACAAGTAACAATCATCAACAAAGATTTTATCCCCCATTTGTGTGGGACAAAATTGAGTGATATTGTTTCACACTCTTCAAAACATTGGGCATAGAAAGAAATAGATATATTAGCTCTACATTGCACAAGGCCATACACTTGATTGCTAGAATCCCCTATAATTTAGGTTTCAAATGAGAAGTTGAGATCTTTTTGTTGAACGATTCCAAAACTATAACAATATTTGTACCAAAAATAGTAGCATTTAGGTAGTTGAGATCTTTTTGTTGAGCGATTCCAAAACTATAACAATATTTGTACCAAAAATAGTAGCATTTAGGCAGTTGAGAAAGCTATATCCATGAAGGGGAATTGTGGCATTACCCTCCACGAATTGGCCCGTTGAAACCAAGAAGAAAGTCACATGCACAAGGACCATTGAATTCCATCCCATAAATTACAAATGAATGAAATTCATTACGAGGTCTCAAATATTTATGGAATTTACAAAATTTAACATAGAAACTTATAGAATTTGTAAAATTCAACACAAAACTTAGAAAATAACATAAAACAATTACTTTGCCTCCTCAACAATTTTTTAAATAAAATATATTTTTAAAAATTCTTGTTCTTGATGAAAACAACTGATTTTTTCATTATTTCATTTGCAAATAAGCATTTATTTTCCACGTGTAAATGGATTTATCATCCATGTGTAAATGCATTTAGTGTTTTGAATTCCTTTAATGGTCCATGAGATATACTTTTTGCCTACTAGTAAACAATAAGTGGTTTAGTTTGTCAATTTAGTAGAGATGTTTACTCAAAAATGAAATTAAGAATGATTAGATTAAGAAAAGATAATTGTTACCTCACAAACAATGTTTCGTCAAAAAGGAAAAATCCCAAGACAAATACAATTTTGTCAAGCATTGAACAACATACAAAATGCAACCCCAACATAAGAAGACCAACATCTATTAATGACACACACCAAAAAATAATTTACAACAAGTGAAAATGGACAATTTAATAATTCAATACACTTTTTTCCTACTAATGATTTGGTAAGACTACACAATAGGAAAATGCTAAAATAATTGAATTGTCTAGTTGCGATGAGCATTGCAAAAAGTACCAAAAGAAAAATAAATATCGAAGCTAATGATGAAAAACTTGAGAAACATGTGCTATTATGAAAAGGCCAATGAATCATGCTCAAAACCAACATATGGACACAAGAAGGACTTGTAAATGAAGCTCTTAGTGAATCTATTCACATTGTTTACAATCGTGGCTCTAGACCACAAGACAATGATGTCAAGAACAAAGTAGGCATCCTAGCAACCAATAGAAAATGTGTTTCAAATAATCAATTTTGAAATTGTACAAACATTTTGTATACTTTACAAACCCAATTATATTTGCATTCATTCATATTTGGTTTTCCATGTTCTTCAACATATACTATTATTGGTGTACCCATTGCACCTCCTTTTGGTGGAAGAACTAGTTATCTCATTTTTACTACAACTCTTGCTAACATGAAGTAATATTTACATTACTAAGATCAAATTTTATTTATAATATGAATGGATTTGGGATGAATTATGAAAATAAAATTATGAATATGAGTGTAGAACCTTAACTACAATGATGTTGATATGGGAATGATGAGTATTGCACTAGAAATAATAAATTTGTGTTAAGTGGGAAGGAAAAATAAATTCATCATAATTATATGAATCTTAAACCACTTTTGAATATTCAATGAAGCACATTTTAACATTGTCTCATTCATGTATTGATTAAGTCTATTAAGAGAGGAGAAGCTATCCTTACATCATTTTTCTAAAGTCAATGTTTTTTATATTAATAGCAACGAAACAAGGGTGATGTCCCTTTAAAACAAACAGCCTGAAGGTAGGTCAACCATCATAATACCAACATTAAGAGAACATAATAGTAGATTAAGTCAATGTTGACAAGGATGGATCTATTATCTATCTCTTTTATAGTTAATTCAAAGGACATGCATTAATTAATAGTTTAATAGTTTAATATTTTAGAGGAAATAGACCAATTATATTAGATGTATTAAGTAATGGTATTATCTTAAAAAACATTAATGTAACTTAATTTCAAATTTGATATCATGTTAGAAATTATGATTTGAAGTTACTAAACATCACAAATAAAATATAACACAAATAAAATGGGAAATACGTGTAATGCCCTACAAAGGAACCCTCAAAACGAAAAAAATATATATATGTTATCAAAGACAAAAAAAATTAACAACATAGTATCATTCATATCCTTACTACCTTATATATAACAAGAAGGAATGTATTAATTTTAATCTCATTAAACATAAGTGGATGTCTGGCAACAAACTCTAACGGTTCCATGACCTTCTTTTCTAGATTCCTTGCAAATCACTAGATGAAGTGTCTTAGGATGTCCATTCACCACATTATCCATTATATCTTATTCCAAATGTGGCAATCTAAACCTTAAAATACCAAGTAAAAAGGCCTCAAGAAATCCACAAAGATGCAACATACACCAAACCTTGTCTTCCTTTATGCTAGGCAAAGGCATTAGTGGATAGGTGCATACACTAGTGAACACATATGTTGGTTTTGAGAAAAGATGTCAATCAATTTATAAAATAATTTAGGTGACTGGATTATCTCAGTCCAATGATGTGGACGCATCAATCAATAGGCAAAGGCACCAATCAACACATATGACAAAGGGTAGGCACAATCGTCGATATGGAAATATCAGCCAGTCACAAAGGCTATTCAATTTGAAACTCTATCAAATTGAACACATGACCTAAGCACAAACTAGTCTAATAAGGATAAGTAAAATACACATATTTGAGGCTTGTGATTAACCTTTGGTGAATTGGTCTTTGGTTTTGTCATTGATGTCAATAAGGCATATATGTTAGGTATCTTAGACAATTGTGTTAATGGTACACAAGATGCAAATCTAATGATCTTATGAAAATTGATTAAAGTGACCAAGATATGGTTATATCATCTTATTAATGTCCTAATACATTGGTTACATTATTATTATGTCATTTGATAAAATGTTAAGTAAATAACACTTAATGTTGTTAATGAATGTTAAAATAGATATAATTAATAACTACCTAGTTTCGGTCAAATTATGTTTTCTTATACTAATTGTTAAACAATCCCCCAATCATTATACCTTTCTGTAAATTTAACATATAGGTCTAAAATGGGTAGGAGTCATTTTTTGCATACACGCGTGGTGGGGAGACAAAGGTGATTTTGACCAAGGTAGTTGTTGGCAGTTATAACTGATTTTACCCAGTTTTTGTCTAAAGAAGTTTTGGACAGGTTAATGAGTTGTTGGAAAATAACTATCTACATTTATAAATAGAGGATTCATTCCTATTAGTATAACTAAGAGGGGGGTGAATCAGTTATCCACAGTCCCAAATAAAAAATGTATCACTCAAAACAAATTCAGCTAATTCTGCAGCTCGGTAAAACAAGAATACTAAATTGTTTGTGTCTTTACCGATTACCAATTAATTTCTCATATTGATTACCGACCAAATAAAATATGCAACATGTAAAGTATGATACCCAAACAATCACCACATAAACACATAACACAAAGATTTAACGTGGAAACCCTGTAAAGGGAAAAAACACCTGGGACAGGTAACCCAAAATATTTTCACTCTTCTGAAGTGAGCTCGGTGAAGAGCCAACCCTATTAAAGGTTACAAAATACATTGTAAGGTGTGACCTTGTTAGAGGATTTAACACTAATAGTTATCATCCAACCAACATTCACTATGGGGTTGACAAGATAACAATGTACATTCTATGAATGACATAATAAGACTTTCAAGTCCCTTGGTTAAGAGATTTTTCTATTACAATGGTTAAATTGAAACAGTAGGTGATCTGATTACAATACAACTTGATTTTTCAGATGTTCAGATCTATTCTAAGCCCATAAAATCTCTGATCAACATTTCTATTTAGTTCATCAACATTCAATAACTTATTGTCCCTCGGTAAATCTCTCTAGCGCTCGGTACTGTTCTGCAGTTTGGTTCTTCAACCAGTTTGATCAGGCATGCATGAAGCTATGTTCACATGATATCTTTGCAGTCTCCTTCTTCCAGCATATGTTTCATAATGAAACCCTAGTCTCTTATATAGACAAGTAAACTATTTTCTTTTCATCCATCAGATTTTGTTGCTTAATCTCCTTCATTTATTTTGCCACTTAAACCTTCCTCGATAGATGTGTCAATGACTCATTTCAATTCCATCCTTTAGATCTTCTTCATCATTGATCTCATAACAAACTTTATCTTTCCAGCTCGTAATCATACACTTTACAGCTCATCAATTTCTGTCAGCTAAACTAATCATTTAGTTCTTTTGTCCATACTCAGTTGACAAAGAAATGTGTCAGTGAATACAGGCTCAGTTGATACTATCACTCGGTATGCACTAAATTGGCTAGGTGTATACTGGAATGCTTCATTAACCAACCACACTACTTTGTAACATTTTGCTTCTAACTTCATAACAAATTACTGTAACATAATCAAGTCAACAATATGAAGTCATAGACTCATCAATAAGTTACCAAGAGTATTCCTTATCCTCATCTATCATATCCATCTTCCTCCATGTAGATATCTCAGTTCTTCATCTTTTCTCCTCTTTTATAGATGTATAGATATTTTCCACTACCATTATAAGTACTGTCAAAACTAGTTGACATCAATGACAACATAATGACTGATTCAATTATCTTACATATCAATTCAGTGCTCGATGATCTCTAATTACTTGTAGTTCATCAATCAAGTTCTCAATCAGTTGTAGTTCATCAATCTCTCCCTTTGGCATTGATGGAAACTCAAGCAATATGAAATATACCATCACATGCCAAACATGTATTCTACAACTATGTAAGAAAATGTTGTAGCTCGGTAAGCTCTCCCTAGCTTGATATTAAATATGTTTAATAACTACGTTACATTATAGCATTGCAAGTGCAGAATTTCCTTTGCAGATATAATCTTTCCAGTTCTCAGATTCCTTCTGTTCTCAGCAACAAATCTTCAAAACTCTCCCTTTTCCAGTGATCTCTCAATTTGTCATATTGTTTATCTCTCCCTTTGACAACAATGTCAAAGAAACACATAGACGTACATCTCTGTATTAGCCATGTGACTCTCTGTTGTCCAGTGCATACAATGTATCTCGGTATACTGATATGAAAATAGTTGTTCCTGAAATCTTGCACAACCTTAGATAGACTCCAAAGTGTGAACTATGTTGCATCAACATGAGTGATCTTCTGATAAGATTGGGTTGATGCAACCTCTAGATAGTGACTGGTAGATAGGGGATGGACCCCAAGTCTAGTCCTCAAGTATTCAAAAGTTTCCTTCGGTAGAGGCTTAGTAAATATATCAGCAAGTTGCTCCAATTTAACTTATTTCTCTTGTACTTGTTCTCTTAAGCAGTGATACTTAATAGAAATATGCTTGGTCTTTGAGTGCATTACAGGATTCTTAGAGATGTTTATTTCACTTGTGTTGTCACAATATATAATCATCGGCTCAGTGATTACCTCATTCATCCCTTCCAACACTTGCTTGATGTAAGCAATGTTTGAATAGTTTGTAGCAGCAGCAACATATTCTACTTCGGTGGTAGATTGAGAAATACAAGGTTATTTCTTACTTGTCCAAGTAACAAGTCTTTCACTAAAGAAAAATGATCCTTTGGTGGTACTCTTTTTGTCATCTATATTTCCAGCCCAATCTACGTCGGTGTAGACTCTTAGTTCAAACTTTCCTTCCTTAGGATACCATAATCCATAGTCATCTATTTTCTTCAGGTATCTTAAGATTCTTTTTGTTGCAACCATGTGTGAATCCTTACGATTTGCAAAAAATCTAGCAACAATTCCCACAGCATGTGCAATATCTAGTCTACTATGCACTACATACATCAACTTACCAATCATAGATCGGTACAATGTCTAGTTGACCTCTATAGATTCATCATCTTTAGTCAATTTGCAGCCTATGACCATCAATGTTCCAACTGGTTTAGCATCTTCCATGCCAAATGTTCTCAGTACTTCCTTTATATACTTTGATTTTGTGATGAAAATTCCATCATTCTATTGAATAACCTACAAGCCTAGAAAGAACTTAATCTCTCCAAACATAGACATTTCAAATTCTTTTCTCATCTCATCAGAAAATGATTTACATATATGATCTTGTCCTCCAAAAATAATATCATCCACAAATATTTTAGAAATCAAAATAGTGTCATCAGACTCTCATTTAATATACAAATTGTTATTTTCACTAGTTCTAACAAAACCAACACTTAACAAATAAGTACGCTACCTTTCATACCAGGCTCTAGGTGCTTGATTTAAACTATATAAAGCTTTATGTAGTCTACATACCATGTCTTTCTTGTCTATATCAACAAACCCTTTTGGTTGTTCGATGTAGACCTCCTCTTCTAGTATCTCATTCAGAAAAGTAGACTTAACATCCATTTGATAGACTTTAAACTTCTTATGTGCTGGATATGCAAGTAACATTCGGACTCCCTCTAGCCTAGCAATAGGTGCAAAATTTTCACCATAATCTATACCTTCCTCTTGTGCATATCCCTTGCATACAAGTCTAGCTTTGTTCCTTGTAACCTCTCCATTCCCATTCAACTTATTCATGAAAATCCATTTAGTACTGATAACATTCTTATCTTTTGGTCTAGGTACTAAGGTCTGTGTATTTTTTTTCTCTATCTTTTCTATCTATTCATTCATTGCATTTACCCATTCTTCATTCTCCAAAGCAACCTTAACATTTTTCGGTTCAAACTCACAAACTAAGCATGTACCTTGTGTTAACTTACTTCTTGTCATCATGCCAGCTTGCTTGTCTCCAATGATTTGGCTCTCAAGATGATGTCTTCTGACAAGCCTTGCCAGTACTTGATCTCTTCTTTGTTGTTCATCCTATCCAAGTTCATGTGCTTGTTCGGTAGCTCCTTCCTAATTGTCGATTTCTCTTTGTTTTTCCTCGGTGTTGTTTTCCTGATGCCTGGTTGACACGGTCTGTGGCTTTGGTAGGTACTCTAGTTGTTCAATGTAAGTGAATCTACCATAGTCTTCTGGCTCCCTAGTGCTTTCTTCACCATTTTTATCATCAAATTCATCAACTCTAACATTGCAACTTTCAATTATTTTATTAGTAACATTATTTAGACACTTGTAAGCTTTACTTTTAGTGGAATATCCAAGAAATATCCCTTCATCCCCTTTAGATTCAAACTTTCCATTTCTTTCATCTTTCAGAATAAAACATTTGCTACCAAAAATTTTGAAGTAACTTACAGTCGGTTTGTGACCAAACCATAACTCGTAGGGTGTTTTGTTTGTGTCCTTCAATTGTACTCGGTTTAGAACATATACAGCTGTGCTGACTGTTTCTCTCCAATATGTCTGAGAAACATTCTTTTGTAACATCAGTGTCCTTACACAATCAACAATTGATTTATTCCTCCTTTCAGTAATCCCATTTTGCAGAGGTGTTCTCAGGGTAGAAACCTATCTTTTTATACCATGCTCATTACAATAGTTAGTAAATTCATCATAAATAAATTCACCACATCTATCAGATCTCAAGCATTTCAGTTCTTTCCTAGTTTATTTCTCTACCTTTTCTTTATACCATTTAAACATCATAAATGCCTCATATTTCTCTTTTAAAAACATTACAGTCATCAATCTAGTGTAATCCATCAACAAACATAATAAAATATCTATCTCCATAGTAACTCTATGTTCTCATGGGACACATAGGTCGGTGTGAACTAGTTCCAAAATTCTCTTTGTTGTATAGTCTTTACTCTTAAAAAGATTTTGTCATCTTACCTTTCTGACATTGATGACACATAACATGATCCGGCTTTGTTAGACTAGGAAGACCTCTAACCTTTTTATTTCTATTGATTTTAATCATTTTATTAAAGTTTACATGAAATAAACTTTTATGTCATAGCCATGTTAGAAAGTAAAGACCACCAAGATAACTGAGAGGGGGGGGGGATGTTAATCAGTTATCTGATAATTAAACCATTTATCATCATTAACTTCAATATCAACTTCAACAACTTTAAACCATATAATTAATGCAGTAACCAACCATAGAAGGATAATCATACACAATGACACAATAACACAAGATATGTTAACTAGGCAACCTCTTAATCAAAGAGTAAACCCTAGTGGAATGATGCCCACAAATGATGTACTAATATGAAAGTTCCTTGTTAGAGGATGGACCCTATTAGGAGTCTTATGAAATACATTTAGTACATATGAATCTCTGTTAGGAGATTTTGAATCCATGTTAAAAGA
The DNA here is from genome assembly GCA_027943335.1 of Chamaecyparis obtusa. NCBI lineage: Eukaryota > Viridiplantae > Streptophyta > Pinopsida > Cupressales > Cupressaceae > Chamaecyparis > Chamaecyparis obtusa. Next base: position 39,208 of record BSBK01001227.1, read on the forward strand.
TACTAACCTTGTTAGGAGTTATGGAAGACAGAAGGACCCACTGCCCAAAAAACTTCGAGGCAACATCTTTGAACTCACTATCCAACATATCTTAGGATTATTCAATAGAATAATATGAAATATGTTACCTCCTTCACACTGTGCCAAAACTGCACTTCCTGCTACAAATGTTACCTCCTTCACAAATCCAAATCTCTGTACTTCGCAAGTCTTCCTTCATCACTGAATTAGCTCTTTTCTTCACTTCATGCATACATTCGCATCACAACTTTCATAATTTCATATCACAACTATTAAAATCCTCTCATAACAAGGAAAACATTGCTTCCTTTATACCACACTCAAATAATTACAAATGAGTCGGCATGCAAATACAAAATAATAATTTCAACACGCTACATCAGAATTACATAAAACTGTTGGCTTCCAGATACAATAACTTCCCAATCATGTGACCTCAAAGTTTTCACTGTGAACCACATCATCAAAAATGAGTCTCAAAATTCCCTTTAACTGCGTAGAATTAGATTCCATCCTAGTTAGGAGATATCCTCTGATTACCAAAAACCGCTACACAGGAATACTGCCAGAACACTGCTTCCCCAAAATGCTTATAACTTTCATGAATAAATGAATTTGTTTTTTTGCTCTTAACCATAGGCTAATAACACACCAAAGAACATATCATCAACTGCGCATAACTCAATCCACAATATAACATGTGCGCAAAACAAAACTATGCCTGCTTCTCTGCTAAACTCCAAAATATCACTGTGTTGACATCAATGACAATCATAGTCATGAATGCAACAACCACTACTACAAAATGACTACCAAAAGGCTTCATCATTCATTCCTAAAAATCTCCCCCATTGGCATTGATGGCAACATAGATGAAAAAACATCTAATGTTCCAAAAATCCAATCATTGCTGCTCAACTGCACTGCTACTCATCATCAATCAAATCTTGCTTCATTATCCTATTCAATCTCTCAACAAATGTAGTTCCTCAATATTTCCTCAATGTTTTTCATGATTATCTCCCCCATTGACATTAATGATAGAAATTCTATCACTATGTCAAAAAATAGCTCAATGTCAAAAGACACTATTCAGAAAATACATTCACAAGAGTCCTCAATGACTCAGCTCAGATACACATACTCCCCCATAGAGGAAGTACCAACATCCAATCCAGAAAATAGATAGGGCCATAAACCACTGGACGGATGCAATGAACTACATCATTACTCAAAAGTAGGTTGGGGCATAACCCCAAGCATACCTCTCAAATACTCAAATGTATCCTTAGGCAAAGGCTTAGTAAATATATCTACTATCTGCTCCTTTATGCTTATGTACTCTAGTCTGACTTCTTTATCTGCAACTTTCTCTCTTACAACATGATACTTGATCTGTATATGCTTTGTTTTAGAATGTAAAACTGGATTCTTAGACATACTAATTGTACTTGTATTGTCACAATATATGACAATAGGCTCATTAAACTTGATTCCAATGTCCATCAACATCTGCTTCATCCATATTATCTGATTACAATTGTTTACTGCTACTACATATTCTGCTTCTACTATACTCTGTGAGATACAATTTTTCTTTTTTCTCAACCAAGAAACTAATCTTCCTCCAAGAAAAAAAGCTCCAACACTGGTGCTTTTCTTGTCATCAATGCTACCTCCCCAATCAGCATCAGTATATGCACATAGGGTGAAATCATCAAAATTTTCATACTACACTCCATAGTCCATTGTGCCTCTAAGATATCTCAATATCCTTTTTAATACTGCATAATGTGACTCTCTAGGTTCAGCTTGAAATCTTGCTACCATCCCAACTGAATGTTGTATATCTGGCCTAGTGTGTGTCAAGTACTGCAATCCACCAATCATAGATCTGTATTTCTTTTGCTCAACTTCTGGTGTCTCATCTTTACTAGATAGTTTATGTCTTGTAACCATAGGTGTTCCAACTGGTTTACAATTCTCTATACCGAATCTTTTCAACAAATCATTCAAGTACTGTGTCTGACTTATAAAGATACCATCTTTGTTTTGTGTTATTTGTAATCCCAAAAAGTATTTCATTTCTCCAATCATACTCATTTCAAATTCTATCTTCATTTCATCGGCAAATTTGTCACTAGCTTCATCTTCTCCTCCAAAAATAATCTCATCAACAAAAATAACCAAAACTAACAATCCATTCTCAATTTCTTTTGTGTATAAGTTACTATTAGCTGTTCCTTTTGTAAATCCCAATTTTAACAAATATTTATCTAATCTAGCATACCAAGTTCTAAGTGCTTGCTTTAGTCCATACAATGCTTTCTTTAGTTTACATACCATGTCTCCTTCTTGAGTCAAAGGAAAACCTTCAGGCTGCTCAATATAGACTTCTTCCTCTAATTCATCATACAGAAATGCTGACTTCACATCCATCTGATACACTTTGAATTTCTTAAATGCTGCATAAGCCAAAAATATTCTTATTGCTTCAAGTCTTGCCATAGGGAAAAAAGTCTCTTCATAGTCAATTCCTTCTTGCTGTGAGTATCCATTACATACCAATCTTGTTTTGTTTCTAATTACTTCTCCTTGTTCATTCATCTTGTTCCTGAATACCCATTTAGTTCCAATCGCATTTTTGTCTTTAGGTCTAGGGACCAATTCCCATGTCTTGTTCTTTTCAATCTGATCCAATTCTTCTTTCATAGCTTTAATCCAATGTTCATCTTCACAAGCTTCATTAGTAGACTTAGGTTCAATTTGAGAAATCAAACATAAATGTACCTTCTTTCTAGTCATAACTCCTCTGTCCAAACTTCCAATAACTTGCTCAATAGGATGATGTCTTGATATATACCTGTTAGGTGTCATAGTCACTGATCTTTCTTCAACTCTAGATTCTTCTCTAGATTCTTCAGCATGACTTTCATTCAACAATTTACTATCAGTCTCAAAAAATTGTTCAGTAGTTTCAATGTTAGGCTGAGGGTTAGTTCCTTCATCAGATTCATAATCAAGCATTCTTTCCTGAATTTTAAACTTCTCATCAACTTTTACATTTTCACTTTCAACAATAGTTTTAGTTCTCTTATTGTAACATCTATATGCTTTGCTTTTCAAAGAATATCCAAGAAAAATTCCTTCATCTCTTCTAGGATCAAACTTTCCTATATCATCATCTCTCTTAATATAACATTTGCTTCCAAAAATTCTAAAATACTTAACTGAGGGTGCATGTCCAAGCCATAATTCATAAGGTGTCTTGTCTGTGTCTGCTCTGATTTGTACTTTGTTCATTGTATATAATGTTGTATTCACTGCTTCTCTCCAAAATGTCTTTGCAAATCACCTTCAAATAACATTGCTCTAACTGCTTCAGTTACTGATCTATTCCTTCTTTCTGCAATACCATTTTGTTCAGGTGTTCTAGGGGCTGATAACTATCTCTTAATACCATTCACTTCACAAAATGTGTTAAACTCTTTAGATGTAAATTCTCCACCTCTATCAGATCTCAAACATTTAATCCTCATTCCTGATTCATTCTCAACCTTATTCTTCATGACCTTAAACTTATCAAATGCTTCAGATTTTTCTTTCAAAAATGCAATCCACATCGTTCTTGTAAAATCATCAACAAGAATCATAAAATACCTTTCTCCATATAATCCTCTAGTCCTAGTAGGACCGCTCAAGTCTGTATGAATAATCTCCAACTTTTCTGTAGATGTGAACTTCTTGCTAGGAAATGAACTCTTTTTTTGCTTAGCCATCACACATTCCTTGCAAATCATGTTAGTAGGCTTCATAATCTTAGGTAAGTCTCTTACTACAAGTGTAGAACTCACTTTCATGATATTATCAAAGTTTATATGACAAAACCTTCTATGCCATAACCAACTATCATCAATCTTAGTGATCAAGCATGTCATCTCAGTAGGGTTCAACTGAAATACATTACCTCTGGTTCTAGATCTAGTTCCAATTAGATTTCCATTTTTATCCTTAATCACACAAGTTTTCTCAGTAAACCAAACTTGATATCCTTTATCCACTAACTGTCCAACACTCAAAAGATTATGTTTCAATCCATCAACAAATTAAACATCATCAGTATTAGTCTTTCCATCAAGAGTAATAGATCCTATACCTTTAATCAAACAAGGTGCATTGTTACCAACTCTAACAAATTCTCCATCATAATTGTTAAACTTTATGAATTTTCCTTTATCACTAGTCATATGATGTGAACAACCACTGTTTATAATCCATTCAGCTTTCTTTTCAACTTGGGAAACTAAAGCTTTTTCTTCTTTAATATCAGATTTAGAATTTTCTTCCTTAATTGCTACAAATCCTATGTCATCAAAGTTATCATTATCATTGTCACTCAAATGTCTTTCAATTCCTGCTTTAATTTCTTCATCATTTGCATAATAACATTCTTTAGATCTTCTAGGCTTAAAATTGTTCCTATACTTCTTAACTCTCTTAGGACACTTAGATGCAAAATGACCATATTCTTGACATGTCCAACATTTAAAAATTTTCTTACCATCTGGTTCTCTTTTCACAAGCAAGGCAATACCTTCTTCAATCTTATTATCTTCATCAAATTTGGATCTGCTACTACTGGCATAATCTCCATTCACACTTGTACTTCTAGACAAAGTCGATCTGATGCTAAGAGCACTGAATGTTGTCTCCACTCTAGGTAGTTCTCCTAATAATCTCAAATTTATCTCTGTTGCTTCCAATCTTCCAAGAAGAGTCTCTCTTGAAAAGTTTTGTGTACAAGGTATCACTTGTTCAATCAGTTGTGTAGTCTGCCTGAATATTGGTGTCAATGTTCTCAAAATCTTCCATATTACTTCATTCTCTATCTTTTCACCTCCACAAGACTTTATTCCTACAACAATTTCTGACAGCCTACCAATATAGCTTCTAACAGATTCATCTTCCATCATTCTTATGTCTTCAAATGCACAAATCCAATTATGTAACCTAACTTTCTTTGCATGTTCATCACCTTCAAAAGTAGAATGTAAAGCTTTTCAAATATCATGAGATTTAGTTAAACCTTTTACCTGACTGTATTCATTCTCTGGAAGTGCTGATAAAAGTGCTTCTCTTGCAAGTATATTACACATAAATAGATCTACCTCATCTTTAGAACTTGTTTCAAGATTGTCTTCTTCAATTATAGTCCTTTCATTTTTTGTAATCAACCAATAACCTGGTCCTAAACACAAGAGATGTGTCTTCATCTTTTCTTTCCAGCTGTCAAAATTTACTCCATCAAACTCAGGGCTTTCTTTCTTGAAATTTTCCATGGATCTCCTTAAGTTGTTAAACTTCTCTTTCAAGGACCTGCTGCTCTGATACCAATTGTTAGAAAGTAAAGACCACCAAGATAACTAAGAGGGGGGGGGTGAATTAGTTATTTGATAATTAAACCATTTATCATCATTAAATTCAATATTAACTTCAACAGCTTTAAACCATATAATTAATGCAGTAACCAACCATAGAAGGATAATCATACACAATGACACAATAACACAAGATATGTTAACTAGGGAACCTCTTGATCAAAGAGTAAACCCCGATGGGAATGATGCCCACAAAATGATGTACTAATATGAAAGTTCCTTGTTAGAGGATGGACCCTGTTAGGAGTCTTATGAAATACATTTAGTACATATGAATCTCTGTTAGGAGATTTTGAATCCCTGTTAAAAGATTCTAACCCTGTTAGGAGTTATGGAAGACAGAAGGACCCACTGCCCAAACAGCTTCAAGGCAAGATCTCTGAACTCACTGTCCAAAAAATCTTAGGATTATTCAACAAAATAATATGAAATATGTTACCTCCTTCACACTATGCCAAAACCGCACTCTCTGCTACACAAGATACAAATCCAAATCTCTGTACTTCGCAAGTCTTCCTTCATCACTGAATTAGCTCTTTTCTTCATTTCATGCACACATTCGTATCACAACTTTCATAATTTCATATCACAACTATTACAATCCTCTCATAACAAGGAAAACATTTCTTCCTTTATACCACACTCAAATAATTACAAATGAGTCGGCATGCAAATACAAAATAATAATTTCAACATGCTACATCAGAATTACATAAAACTATCAGCTTCCAGATACAATAACTTCCCAATCGCGTGACCTCAAAGTTTGCACTGTGAGCCACATCACCAACAATGAGTCTCAAACTTCCCTTTAATTGCATAGAATCAGATTCCATCCTGGTTAGGAGATATCATCCGATTACCAAAAATCGCTACACAGGAATACTGCCAGAACACTGCTTCCACCAAAATGCTTATAACTTTCATGAATAAATGAATTTATTTTTGTGCTCTTAACCATAGGCTAATAACACACCAAAGAACATATCATCAACTGTGCATAACTCAATATACAATATAACATGTGCGCAAAACAAAACTGTGCCTGCTTCTCTGCTAAACTGAAGAATGTCATTGTGTTGACATCAATGACAATCATAGTCATGAATGCAACAACCATTGCTACAGAATGACTACCAAAAGGCTTTAGCATTCATTCCTAACAAACCATGCATCCTCATTTTTCATCATTAAATAGGAAGACTTATCATTTTCAAGATAAAACAAGTTACCTTTGGTTTGTGCTCCTGTTCCAACAAGTTTTCTTCATCATCAAATATCTTTACCTTCTTTCTCTCAAAAGCTACTCGGTGACCTAAGTTGTTTAGTTGTGCCACACTTAGCAAGTTGTAATTTAGTCCTTCTACCCAATAAATAGAGGAAATAATTATTAATTAAATAATAAATATTTAATTAATTAATGAAGCTATTTTTAAGTGTATATATTTTGCCCCTCTTTGAAATAATGTGCATGTCACATTGTTTCAAAGAAAATTTCAAGCATTTTTGCCCCTACCCCAGACAATGTCTCAGATGACCTATGCATGCCCCCTAGAGAGATTGATTGACAAAATTGATTATTTGAATTTTATGATTTTTTTTTTTATAGTTTTGTCGTGTTGGATAATCAATCTCACGAAATTTTTGGAAGAAAAGACGGGTGAAAACGGGGTGAAACGGAAGAAAAATGGGAGATAGGGTCCACACATTTGCACATCGGGTCCACTGGCTATAAATAAGGCAAAGGGGTCCACAATAGACTCATTGTGCACACTTGTCATTCGGAGATTAGAGCGCGAGGGAGAGAAGAGAAGAGCTACTAGGAGAGCCGATAGGTGATTCGATCCTCTTTGTGATTTCATAATTTTTGGCATGTTAGATTAGAATTGATAGCATGTTTAGGCTAGATTGAATATTAGGATAATTTTGAAAATTTTCTTTTTCAAGTGTGGAGAACAAATGCGCAGTTGTAGCGCACATATGAGCAGCAATTCACCATGTTTACGCAGCAAACTGGTATTTCTGTGCATATGTGTTGCAGAATTGCGTATATGTGAAGAATTAAGAATTAGGTTGTGCAAATAAACATTAAATCCATGCATATGTAAATTCTATGCATTTGACCAAGAAAACTGCGCAAATGTTAGGGGATGTTGTGCATGCATGTTTCTATGTTGCGCATTTGTTTTGGATGGTAGAATTTGGTCAAATTAGATAGTCAATTAGGTCAAACTTGATTTTGATAAGTTGATTTGATTTGTCAGTGGTTGAATTTGATTGATTTGGTCAAGATAGGCAACATCATAGCATGGTCACTAGTTAACCAGTCTTGATGTTAGATAATTGATAAAATCATCTATTGAAACACATGATAAAACATGTTTGTAGTTGATATAATAGGATAGATAGATGTTTAGATCAGTTTATTGAAATCTGATAGCTTGATTTTGTTTGACTTGGATAGGAGGATATTACTGATATTCTGATGTCATAGGAGAGATATCCTGTCACATAGAACCTAAGACTGGCGCTGTTAGAGACTAACCGACTCTTGATCGAAGCATCTAGTTTGTACCATGTGATCTACACATCTGGTTTGTACCTTTCATCTCCTGATAGGAGAGATGATAGTGACACTAGAGGATGCATATCGCATCCTTCAACTTCCTATCATAGGCAAGCTAGTACATTATGATCAGCACGATGGAGTGATAGAGTGTAGAGCTGTATTTAGGGATGATAATATTGAGGAGGGAGAGATTAGGTGGGAGGATATGGTGGACTTATATGAGCCTCTACCAATGGTGCTAGCAGGAGCGATTGGGGGATTCGTATGCCCTGATTGTAGGTCACACAAATTTTTAGCTGGATGGGACCGCACATTGCAGCGGATGATGGATGATGGGACCCGATTTGCTTGTGGTGTCTACCTGTTAGCCCATTTGTACCACATTCTTCATCAAGTGGTGTACCATAGAGGTGGATCATTATCAATATACATCACATTGCTCCATGTATGGGCATGGGAGCATATTGCAGTGATATGGCCAGTAGCTATTAGATTCCATGGTGCAGGATAGCTATATATACATTTATACTCATCAATTTTGTCTTAGGCAAAACTGGGACACTTAGAGTTCTGGCAGTATACATTTGATACATTAGACATAGTGACATGGAGACCTTACCTAGGGTGTGAGCCTTGGGATGATGAGCAACAACTGGGTTTTTGTTTTGAGTCATGTTGGTTGATAGGGTGGACACCCTACATTATTGAGAGTCAGCTGGTCAGCCAAGTTCTGCGTCAGTTTGGTAAGATCCAGGGCATGCCTCAGGGAATCATAGAGTTTGCTTGGACACACCAGGAGGGGCGTGACTAGGGGCCTGTGGTTTCTTTTGATATTGCCAGATAGGAGTTTTTGGACATGCCATTCCAAGCATGGATGATGAGATAGGGGGTCGTTGACCTAGGGATGACTGTTGATCTAGAGTAGTACTTGAGAGATTTTCCCGTACCACACCTGATTGATCTGATAGCTAGGTCACCAGAGAGGGATCCAATAGAGAGACATTGTAGTAGACACCGAGGGTGAGACAAGAGAGGACAAGGGAGAGAAGGTAGAGGTGACAGTGGTGACAGTGATGGAGGAGATGGAGGAGATGGAGGGAGAGGTGATAGAGCTGGACCTTAGATGAGGGGCAGTGGTGTGAGGTAGAGGGGTTTGATGCCACCCCCAGCTAGATAGGGATGGAGATAGCCTCCAGCACAGCCAGTAGTAGGAGATCCACTATAGGTACCAGTAGTTTAGGTACAGATACCAGCTGCCCCAGTATAGGGACCAGCTATGCAGGTACCGATACAGGCAGGGCAGGGACAGGATGAGGTAGATATTTTATTAGCCCAGGGTGGAGTTGTACAGGGTGGATAGATCCATGGTGATGTACAAGATGAGCAGGATGTACCGATGGTGGATGTGGATGCTCAGGGGGAGCCAGTAAGGATGGAGATCGAGGGACAGGATCCCTATTTACAAAGAGATGCTATGGAGGAGGATGATCCTGATATTGACTCATTTCTAGTCTGACTAACAATGACACGGGTGCAGGTAGACCATGTTCCTGGTCTAGAGAGGTGGATAGAGAGACTGGAGAGCTAGATGGGAGTGCTGAGACATGAGCGTGATGCAGCCATAGAGAGACTCAGGGAGTCAGAGATGCTATTAGATGAGCTACAGTGGATAGAGGATTTGGGTCCTCATGGAGATAGTCTGAGAGCCATGACACGTGTCAGAAAGGAGATATCCCACTAGCGAGAGGCCTATAGATAGGTGGTCCTAAGGGATCAGTGGATTGGGAGCTATAAAGAGAGCTCAATGGCTATCAGGACAATGGTATATGATAGACAGGCACTGATTGGTAGTGAAGGTGTATCATCACAGCCTCCGAGAGCACCCACAGGTTCAGGAGATTAGGGCAGTGCCTCAAGATTAGGTGGTTCAATAGCACAGGGTCTCATTGCATCTCACAGACAATGATAGACAGAGTTTGGAGGTAGTGGATCATAGATTCTGGAGATCATTGTATACACTTTTGTATCATTATATCATTATATTATTGATTTGATGGACACTATTGGACATTGTTATGGTTCTCTATATCATTGGACATTTGGACAGTTTTGTTGTGTTTTTATGGACTTTTTATAATGGAATCTCTATATATGATAATGAAATGCTACCGTGATTTGTTTTGATGATTTTATATACATGTGTGTGCTAACATATGCAGGATGTGATGATTTACTTTAATATGCATAGAATGTATGTCCTAGAATGTTTAATGGTATATGATGTTGATATAAATGCATGTCCTAGATGAGTTTACTTTATACAATGCTATGTGGTTACCAATACAATGATGTAAAGAACAATGCTATATAATGGATAATGAATGGACAATAAATGAATGATATAAATGAATGATAATCTAATACATGTAATGGATAATAAATGATGATGTAAAATGCATAAAATGGATAAGAAATGATGATAATAAATGAATGATAATAAATGCATAAAATGGATAAGAAATGATGATAATAAATGAATGATAATAAATGCATATAATGGATAATAAATGATGATCTTAAAATGACTAAAATATAACAACTTACATCATAATGAAAAGATAATGAAATGTTATGGAATTTGCACACATGAAATATGCATCTAATATAGATGGATAATATACAAATGAACACAGCTAATGAAAATAATGTATGACCTAAATGAATTGATTAAATGTTTGTAAGATGCGAGGTGAAAACTTCAATGTTTTTGTTGTCCAAATGTCCTCAACTTAAATAACAATGTATCTGACACAAGAAGAATGGACTAGGAGAACAAATAACCTAATAAGAAAGATAACCTACAAATCCCTATAAAAGGAGCACTAATATGCAAGTCATGAATTGTTTAAATGAAATGCAAATGAAATATGAAATGAGTATATCTCCAAAAATTCATGTAACATCTTAGAACTTTATAATGACTGGAATTTGATTTTCATCATTGAGCTCATTATGTTGCAAGAAAATGCAAGCATCATGGTATAATTAAACCAAGATGACCTGAGCTCTTCTTGCATGGAGTTTAATATTGCAAACTTGACAAGCATCTAGGTATAATTGAACCGAGATGACCTCAGTGTCGTTTGCATAATAGACAAGGAATATCCCCCCCCCTCCATCAGGGAACAAATATTTGGAGTCAAGGTATGTGATGGTGTATCACCATAAATAGCATTTGTAGAGAAACATGATTTGTATGTTGTCAATACTATTAAACTGATGAAGGCACTTACGCACAGACACCCCAATTATTTGTTCCTTTGATTTCATCAGAAAATATCCCACAAACAATAATCAAAGAAAATACCATGCCCCATCTCGGCTATTCTAATCAATGACATATGGGAGTTTCAAACTCATGTCAAAGATATCCCGGAACAGCATAGGAAACATTATAACAATGAAATCCAGATATGAATGCATAATCTTCAACAAATCATTCTAACATGCCTGCCATGAATATACATTTCTTTTGCCAAAAGATAGTGTAAGGTACAGTGATCAGTTCAATTGATGATGTATAGTCAAGAATGATAGATAAGCGGCCATGTTTCAAAGGATAGATCATAGATTTCGATTCATCATGAAGATACCATTGTGGAAGAATGTTTGATTGTGTTTTCTTGTCTGGTGAAAGTACTCCATTATGTCCTCTAAGAGTCATGACTATCATAGATCCACTTCCCGAACTAGGTTGAGGACATGCCCCCAGCTAGGTGATGAACTGACTTATTATGGATGAAGAAGGATGCAACAAGACTAGGATGAAGACCATGACAAAAGACCAAGCTATGATGGGGTTTTATTATGGGTAGATATAATGGATGGCATATGAACTAGCCATTTTATTATGATATATACATGGCGGGAACGGGGACTAACTAGCCATTTTATTATGGATATAGACAATGAACGGACACACTAGAAGAATCCTAATAGATAAAGGAGCTAACTTGATACACATGACGCTTGTTTCCAGGTTTTCACCACATGCTTTTTTTGCAATTTTCTTTTGATTTTTTTTATTTTTTTGTATTTTTAATATTTTTTTATTTATAGAATATATACATAGCCCTTGCATTGGGATTTCAAGGATAGAACTTCTTGAGGTGTATGCTGTTAAGAGGTTCATCCAAAGGATCTCCCTCAGGTGTGGACAATTGATAAGCCCCAAAACCATAAATTGTTGTAACTACAAAAGGACCTAACCAATTGGGTTCAAACTTGCCCTTCTTCTCTTGATGTTGTTGATTCTTTCGATTTTCTCAAAGGACTAGGTCACCCAACTGAAAGTCTTTGATCTTTACCTTGTTGTTATACTGACAAGACATACGCTGTTGATAGACTTTTAGATGATCATAAGCTCTTTGACGGCATTCATCCAATAGTTCTAGTTTAGTCAGCCATGCAACTCTATACTCTTCATTAGGAATCAAATCTTTGAGAGTGACACGAAGTGAAGGCAACTCGACCTTGAGGGGCTAGATTGCTTCAGATCCATAGACAAGGGAATATGAGTTAGCTCTAGTAGGAGTATGGATGGAGGTGCGGTAAGCCCATAAGGTTGGATTTAGTTGGATATGTCAGTCACGGCTAGCGTCATTGACATTATTTTGTAGGATTTTAACAATTATTTTGTTTGACGCCTCAGCTTGGCTATTTCCTTGGGGATAGTATATGGTGGAATAATTATGGGTGATATGGAATTTTGTGCATAGTTCATCCATGTCCTAATTTTGAAATTGTTTCCCATGATCAGTAATGGGATACATAGGTATACCATATCTGCAAATGATATAATTTAGGATAAACATGGATACTTATTTCCCTATGGCGATAATCAATGGAACAACCTCAATCCATTTAGTAAAATACTCGGTTGTAGTGATAATCCATTTGTGGCCATTGGAAGATGGAGGGCTGATAGCACCCATGAGGTCAAGTCCCCACTGACTGAATGGAAAAGTAGTTGTAAAAGGACGTAACTCTTGTGCTAGAGCATGAATAAGGTTTCCATGTATCTAACATTTCTTGCATGCCCTAGCAAAATGAAAGGAATCTGTTTCCATGGTAGGCCAATAGTAACCCATACACATGAGTTTATTAGCCAAAGAGGGACCACTCGAATGTGTCCCACAAATACCCTCATGTACATCTCGCAAGGCAGTTTGAGCTTCATCATGCTTGAGACATCGTAGGAGAGTACCGTCAAGACCTTGCTGATAAAGGGTGTCAGATATTAGGACATAGCAGGAGGTTGGTGGAGAAAAGTTCATTTTTTATTTCGGGATAGGTCAGGGGGTAGGATGTCATTTTTCAGATAAGAATAGATTTTTCCATAGATTGGGGAGTCATGTCCAATTAGATGACATATAATACTCATATCAAGATCATCATATGTGGGACAAGTCAGGGATTCCACTAAGAACTCAAAATGGACCTTGGTATCCTCTGTATCAAACAAAGAAGCAATTGTAGCCATTGCATCGGTAGCCTTGTTATCATGCTGAGGAATATGCTCAAAAGTGATGACTGAGAAATATTGTTTGAAGTCATCAACCATACATTTATATGGTAATAACTTATCATCTTTAGTCTGATAATCATCATTAACCTGATTTATAATCAACTGAGAATCTCCATAGACATTCATTTCAGTTACTTTCCATTGTAAAGCCATCTTTAACCCAATCAACAAAGCTTCATATTTGGCTACATTATTGGTGCAAGGAAAGAGTAGCTTGTAAGATTTCAGAATTATGTATCCTTGCGGCATGACAAAAAGAATACCAGTTCTTGAATCCTATTGAGTACATGATCCATCAAAGTATAGTTGCCATGTTTGTGTAGATAAAGCCAAGATGTGTGCATCAGGAAACTCTATGTGTATAGGTTGGTCATCCATTAATGGAGCATCTGCTAGCTGATCTGCTATCACTTGACCTTTGATAGCCTTCCTGTCTACATATTCAATATCAATTTCACTAAGTAGCATGACCCACTTAGCCAATCTGCCTGTCAATGTTGTTTTTATTAATAGATAATTTAAAGGATCAATCTTTGCAATGAGCTTGATTGAATGGGACAACATGTAATGTCACCACTTCTATGAAGCAAAAACAATGGCTAGACATGCTCTTTCTATAGGAGAATAGTTTAGCTCATATCCCACTAGGGTGCGACTGATATAGTAGATGGCTTTTTCTTTCCTTTCATGATCTTGTTGAGCCAGAAGAGCACCTAGTGAGACTTCCATAGTGGAAATGTAGAGCAAGAGTGTTTTGCCCAGAATTGGTGACATCAGAGTTGGAGGAATCACTAGATATTGCTTGATTTTATTGAAAGATTCTTCACACTTATCATCCCATTGGAATAAGATATTTTTATGCAACAAATGTTGAAAGGGATGACTTCAATCTGCTAGCTGAGAAATAAATCTTCGGATGGATTGGAGACATCCCTGTAAAGATCTTAACTGACTAATGTTAGTGGGGGAAGCCATCTCCATTATTGCTTTAACTTTTTCTAGATCTACTTCAATTCCTTTGGCTGAGACAATGTACCCTAACAGTTTACCGGATGTGACTCTGAATGCACATTTCTTTAGATTGAGTCGAATCTGATACTTTTCCATCCGGGTGAATATTCTATCCAACACTCTCAAATGACCAACTCTATCTTTGGATTTTGCTAAAATGTCGTCAACATAATCTTCCATAATGGTATGCATTATTTCATGAAAGATTGTAGTCATAGCTCTTTGGTAAGTTGCTCCAACATTTTTGAGGCCAAATGGCATCACATTCCAGCAGTATGTACCCCACAAACGAGTAAAAATAGTCTTCTCCTAGTCTTTTGGTGCAATCTTGATTTGGTTATAGCCAGAAAAACCATCCATTAATGATAACATCTCATGCCCAGCTGTCAGATCAACAATAATGTCAATATTTGGCAGAGGAAAGTCATCTTTTGGACAAGCTTTATTAAGATCTCAAAAATCAATACAAATCCTGATAGACTTGTCTGGTTTTGAGACAGGGACAATATTTGAAATCCACTCAGCATAATCAATAGCACAAATGAATCCAACATCTAGGAGCTTCTTCAATTTTTCTTTAACCATTATTGCAATGTGCGGGTGCATCTTGCAGAGCTTCTGCTTAACTGGTTTTACAATCGGTCTGATAGATAAATGATGCATAATGAGATTAGGGTCTAGCCCAGGCATATTAGCATAGGACCAAGAAAAGTTGATTTGTCTCTCTTTGAAATTTTTTGCAAAAGCTTCTTTCTCTGATTCTGTCAATGATGCTACTACTTTGAGGATGCGCGGAGACTCTTCTGTTCCAATGTTAAGAGGTATTGTTGGTTCTATAAGAATGATAGATTTCTCTCAATATAGATAATTGGGAAGAGTGTCAATCCTTCCATCATCAGGCGCCTCAGAGAGGTTTTCACCATCAGATGAGTCTTTTCTTTTTACTATTTTTGGATCTAATATTGCCACTGAGTGGTTTTCACCATTAGATCTATTGATTATTTTTATATTTTTATGACTGAAAGGATTGGCACTCTCTCCAAAGTAGGCCATGTCATTGATTTCTATTAGAAATCCTGACTTGTGATCCCTTGGTG
Organism: Chamaecyparis obtusa; assembly: GCA_027943335.1. Lineage (NCBI taxonomy): Eukaryota > Viridiplantae > Streptophyta > Pinopsida > Cupressales > Cupressaceae > Chamaecyparis > Chamaecyparis obtusa. Next base: position 54,931 of record BSBK01001227.1, read on the forward strand.
GTAAATGATCCCTAATTCCAAGATAGTCAATGATTGCATCATCATTATGGAAAACATTAAGTTCTGGATGATCAGGAGAATCCCAATCGATAAGCTTGGGATGTACAAGGGGCATTGGATCATTCGGGTCAATTTCAAAGGAAAAGATGGTATTGATGGAAAATTTGTCAAGGTTTATGATGGTATTAGCGATGTCTATTTCCATACTCTCATCTGATTTGTCTATCAGTACAAGATAAAGCTCACTTTCCTCACAATCGACAAAAGTAGTATCACGTGGGACTAATCCTAGTGAGTCAATCTTGGAAGTCTCTCCCTCATGGTAATCATTACTATAGTGATGGACAACATCAACTCCTATCTCTTTAGTACAATCAAATAATGAATCCCATTCATAATCATTTAGGTCAAAATCATCATTATCCCCAAGTCTATCAATGATTCTTTGTGTTATCCTTTGTTTCTTTGGATCTAAACACATACCATGCTTTCTAAATTGTAAGGCAGGAGCTTTAGATATCTCATGAAAAGGTGTGATCTTTTCTTTTCCTTTTGGTTCTTTTGGTCCTTCTCCTTTGTATTCTAATCCTGTAGTGTCTCTTTGATAGTTGGGCTTTTGCAAAATTGGTTTGATAACACCTTCTCTTTGTAACCCTATAGGTCCAGCACCTTGGTATCCCATCTTTTGTAGCAAAGTATACCCTTTACCATAGACATCAGGTGATATATATTCATGTTTGATATCTTCCTCATTCTTCTGTGACTTAAATAAATGATTAGCATTGCACTTAGCTGCCTCTTTGGATATTGTGCCCCCACTTATAAATGTGTCATAAACAAGTGTTGAAGGGGGTTCTGATTGTTGTTTAGTGATCAAAGATCTACCATATGATCTAGGAGATAAAGGTAACTCAATGATGCAAAGAGCTTGATCTAAAGTGTATTCTCCCATACTTCTTTCTTTTATGTCTATCTTGATCCCATTTGATTTAGAAGTTGATGCTATATTACTAGGATCACTGGGTGTAGTTGTAGAAGATCTAGTACGGTTATAAGGTATCAAAGAATCAAATGTCTTTAATGTGTTACAATACTGGAAAGGATTAGTATCTCCTTTGATAGTGATCTCCTGACCATTATGAGGTAATTTCAAGCACTGATGATAAGTTGATGGCACAACTTGCATGGAATGAATCCATGGTCTTCCCAATAGAACGTTATAAGCAAGATCCATGTCAAGAACTTGGCAAGGTACATCTTTGATTATAGGACCAACTCTGATAGGAAGAACAATAGATCCCTTGGATGACCTCTCTTCTTCATCATAAGCTTTTATTGTGATTTTCTTCTTTGGATCTACAACATTTTCAAAAAATCCCAATGTAAGGACTAGTTTCAATGTGCATATGTTCAAGCCAGTTCCTCCATCTATTAGTACTCACTTGATTTTGTGACTCTGTACAAGGACTTCGATATGTAGGGGAGCATTGTGAGGTTGGGTAATAGCTAAATCATCATTTTCAGTGAAGGATAGATAATGTGGGGTTGTTAAATGTCCCACCATAGCTTGAAATTGATCATGATCTAGATTTGTGGGGACCTGGGTCTCTAAGGGAGCTTTTTCAAGGATATCTTTGTGAGATGGGGATAGGCACAAAATCTCTAAGATGGATATCTGGGTAGTTATTTTCTTGAGTTGTTCCAAAAGATTGTACTGGTTGGAAATATTTGGTGTAGACTTTGGGACATAAACATACTTTTTTTGAGGTGCATTTGGTTTAGACGAGACCCATTGGAGAGTAACTTTGGATTGAGCACGAGTAGTAACATGGACTAGTTGACTCTCTGATTTTTCCTTTATGGTAATGACATTGGAATAGTACTTAGAAGGATGACATTCAGAAATGTTACCAACATATCTAGAGGGAGTAGAATTATAATTGGCTTGATTGTCACCCTTAGTGTTGGAAGAACCTCCTTTTTCATGCTCAGGAAGTGGATCTTTGAAAGCCATATGTGATTCATTCAAGGTATGTTTGTCAAAACCAATTTCACCGCTTTCAATTAAGTCTTGAACTACATTTTTTAGTCTTAGGCAGTCATTGGTTTTATGTCCTTTTCCTCTGTGAAACTCGCAATAATCATTCACATTCCACCAAGAAGGTTTTGCTCTAGGTTCAAAATCTTTCATTTTAGGAAGCGTAATGAGTTTCTTTGTGATTAACTTCCGTAATGCTGATTTGAGAGATTCCCCTAAAGGAGTGAAATTTATTTGAGGTGACATAAAAGGAAATCTCGGTTTAGATGAATCTTTGTTGGTGTTTGGATTTGCTGATTGTTTGCTATAGGTAGCTTGAGTAGCATTGGCCTGACTTGTGAGATTTAGAAGGGGTTTGGTTGGTTTGACATTACGATTATCAACAATCCCATCATTGACAATGTTTTTTTTTTAATTCTAGAATTTTGATTTGTCATTGTTGTAGTTGTTGGGATTGGAATTTGGGGACCCAGCATTGTCTTTGGAATAAATTTTTATCTCACCTTTTCTGACCATGGCTTCTTCAATCTTGATACCATTTTCTATGAACTTATTGAAGTTTGGAGGACATTGCAATTGTAACCTATAACTCATTTCTGGTGTAAGGTTATGCACAAAAATATCCATCTTTTCTTGTTCAGGAATCGTTCATGGATATTTGGCAAAAAATTGACGCCATCTTTGCAAAAAAGTAAGGAAGGGTTCTCCATTATTTTGATGTGCATTGCAAAGATCAAGCATAGTGACTTCATGTTTGATGTTATATGAATAATGAGTCACAAATTTGTCAAGAAGCTCATTGAAAGATTTGATTCCTGGGGGTAGTTTGGAGAACGATTCCATGGCTTGTCCTCCTAAACTTCATGGAAATGGTCGCATAAGATAAGTGTCATTATGAGTGACTTCAATACAAGCAGCACAAAACTCATGAATGTGGTCTTGTGGATCTGAATTCCCTTTGTATTTGTCAAATTTTGGTACCTCTAAATGAGGAGGGAATGGAATCATTGCTAAATTCCGATCAAAAGGATAAGGACATATATCATCCAAGGAATACTTCTTAGTTGATGATCCAATTTGGATTTCACTAATTTGTTGTAGAATGGGATCCAAAGATAACGTGTTTCCTTGAGTGTTTTGGGAAACATTGTTGTGGGAAGCATTATTTTGTTGATCATTTTGAGAAGCATCGGATTGTTGCTTGGTTTGCTTTGCTCCATGAGTATCTTGAGAACTACTAGGAATTTCTGGATTGGTTACAATAGTTGGTTCTCTACGATGAGAAATATCAAAATCACTTGGTAGTTTGGCTCCTTGTTGAGCAAGCATGAGGAAATACATCTCTCTATCTAGGTCTAGGAGTCTTTCCATGACATGATCAAATCTAGGATCTTGTGTAGCATCCCTAAGTTCTTGATTTGTGGGTTCCTCTTCGGATGTAAAAAGTGAAGTTTTCTTAGGAATTCTAGACCAAGGTTTTTCTTCATTGCTTTTGTTTCCTTCCATTTTTTCTAGGGATTCTGAATCAACGGTTATTTTTAGCTTCTAAGATCGAGTTTGAACCATAAAAATATGAAAATTGATTTGTGGGATGAAATGTTTTTTATGAAAAGATATGGAAAGAGTGTTTGATAGAAAAGATAGTGAAAAGTGTTGAAAAATGATGAGCTAACTTGATTAAAATCTGAGTCAATAGGAAGTATAGATTTCACTATGATATGACAAAGAAAAAAAACAAGAGATAGTTACCTAAGTAAGTTTGATTGAGGATGATAGATCCTAATAGAATAAACTCACAAAGATCAAAATCTGATAGATAAGGTAATGGTTTCAACACTAAATTTGAAATTTTAGAAGATTAGAAGAAATGATTTGATGACTTTTGGTGAAGGAAGGATGATGAAAATTGATGAAAATGGTCAAACTAAAAAAATCAAAAGTCTGTGTAGCACGAATGTTTTTCCAGAATATTACTAAGGACGAAAATGGGTATCTAAAAAAGTGATTGTGAAATTTTCAAAGCTTGTGAAAATGCTTGTTTTGTATATGCACAACGATAAATGCGTAGGACAGTTTGATGAATGTGCAACCAAATGAAACAAATGCACAAAAATTTGGAACTGATGCATGGGAAAAGTAACAGATGTGCAGAGCAGTATGATGTATGTGCAGGAAAATTGGATGAATGCACAGGAATTTGTTTCTGATGGATTGGAACTGCAAGATGTTGAATTTTGTTTTGATTTTCTGATGTTTTTGGTCTTCTGATGTTCTAGTTTTTTGGCAAATGAAAAATGCATAAACAGACACAGGCAAGACATAAATGATTTTAATCTAATTGTTCTAGTATGAATGCACAAACACGCTTACAATCCTAAGGTTTGTAATGACAATATCTACTGAATCCCCACTAGGAAAATAAAATCCAGCCACGCAAATCCACAATGGACATCCTAGGAACTTGGAGGCACGGGATCCTCCTTATAGTGCACTCACTTCTCAGGCACACCAAGTTCTGAATTCAATGGGTCGTTACTTCCCAAAGAACTTATATCTCTACTATGAACCGTGAGTAATGTGGGGTGTCTTCACGGGCTTGGGTGACCCCTCGAGCAAGCAAATAGAAGGTTTTTGGCCTCTAAACAAAAGTATTTAATAAGGACATCCGTTCAAGTGGTTGTGATCAAGTCATTTTCCCAATTAAGGGGGCTCTCCCAATCCTTTCAAAGTAAGGCTTTCACCTCTACTAAGTAGGACTTTAACTCATCGTTGGGGTACTGGAGGAGATTTTGGTTGCCACAACGAATTCACACTTGTCTAATGTGAGACTAATCACACTAGCATTTTTTATATACTGGTTTGGAAGGGCTTGGCTTTATCCTATTATCGGTTGGGTCGTTCCTTGGGGTGAGTACCTCTTTTCCCACCAAAGACCACCCTCTAAAAATTATAACAGTTTCTCTTACACCCAAGATCCATGAATGGCAAGGGGAGAGGATACGTTATAATTTTGGGATTACAAATAGCTATTAAGCAAGACACAACAAACACTTGAGCTATGCTAAAGAAGACACACAAAGAAAAAACATGTCATATTTTAAGCCCAAACAAGGTTGTGGTTTATTTTGCAATACCCCTTAAGAATCCTGCAAACAAACTTGTTAGAAATTTAGCAATGGGGTCTTCAAACTAACATCTTGCCAAAATAGCCTAAAGACTACAAGAACGAACAGAAACTTGTCAAAATGCTAGCTTAAATCAAATCTAATAGAAAACTGAATTTCACTACAGTAAGTAATAAATGCGCAGAATAGTGAAATAAATGTGCAGCAAGTATAGATTTATGCGCAGAATGTATGTATGCGCAGCAAAATGAAATGTATGCGCAGAGTGATGGTATAAATGCGTAGAAAGAACCAATGTGCAGTAGAAACTGTTAAAAGCGCAGAAACTTAAGTAAATGCGTAGGAAATTTTTTTTTTAAAATGTGAAGAAATGCCAGAATGGATGCGTAGCAAAAATGGATGAATGTGCAGGAATTAGGTAAAAATGCGTAGAAATGACCTGTAGAAAAACCTGCACATGGAAAACTAAAAATAGAAATTTAAAAATGTGGGTGGCCCCACGGTGGGTGCCAAAAATGTATGCAAAATTAGGTGAATACTATTCTAAATGATAAATTAACTATTTTAAGATTAATAAATCAAACTAATTAGCAAGCTACAATGAAGAATACAATCAAAATGAAGCTAAAATAACATTTTACCTTCACCTACCATGTAGCTTGTCTCCATTGCTCTCCTAGCCTTGATTTCTTGAAGATGTTGAGCTCTCAGATTTCCAAATGAAGCCTTTTCCCAAGATGCCACCAAAGTGTGGAGATTTAATGATGAATGCAAAATAGCTCAAAGCTTGGTTATGCAACTAATGGATGGAATGCAAGATGGAATGATGATAATATGGATTCTTGAATGCTCTTAGAATACTTGAATGCTTGATTACAAATTACCTATTAGCTCACAAAGGGGAAATAAGGCTCCTTTTATAGAGTTTTAGAGGATCTAAGCCTAGGTGGCACAATCCTATGGTGGAGAATGAAAGGTGGAAGATCCTAGGGCTAAGATTGACTTAGTTGAAGGAGTTGAGAGAAAGAGGGATGTAGTTGGAATGTGAGAGGAAGAATAGGGATGATGTTCCTCTCACATTGACATTGAGGAGAACAAGGTGGAAGGGAAAGACACATGTCGAGTGTCTCACAAAAACCAAAGAGAGAAAGAGGGAGAGACCTTTTCCCCATGAGCACTCTTTGTACAAGTGTCCCATGTGTCACCTTTGATCCTTAGAGGTGGCTTAAGAAGCCCCTTAGGAATAGGGATTGTCTCTTGACTTGGTTTAAGAGAGGACATGTGGTCATGAGACCAAGTCTTATGAGGCCACATAGCCTTTAGGAATAGGACATGTGTGGGTGAGGATAATTATCAATAAATGATTATTAATAATTATTTATTTTAGCCAAAGTGATGTGTCAAGTGACTGGGTAGATGAGGTGGACTAGGGGACTTAGTCATATTTAGGTGATTGTGTATTTAATTAAATCACTTTAATAAGACTAATTAAAAGACTTAGGATAGAAGAATAGACTATAGTGAATTTACTAAATAAATTGAATAATCTATTTAATAAATAGAGAAAATAATTATTAATTAAATAATAAATATTTAATTAATTCATCAAGTCAATATCAATTAAATAATAAATATTTAATTAATTAATGAAGCCATTTTTAAGTGTATACACTAGGTTTCAATTTTGAGGTCATGACAAATCCGTTTGCTCAGTTTGCAAATGCGATTCCAAGTACAACTTCTGTTGTTTTTCAAGTTGTGAATTGTGCAGATTGATATGTACCCCTGTTTGTGATGTTATAACTTTTGATCTATGATTGATGAGCCTGAACGGGTTGTAACACCGTGTTCTACTCCGAAAATACTGCAAGTATGCCAAGTTAGAAGTCTTGACGAATCTTTGAGCATACTTTCCTAGGGTCATTCCGTGTGCACAAATCATTGTTTTATTGTGTTTCCCAGTTTGCAATTTTGAGAGCCTATCTTTGCCTGATTGCCAAATGCACCCTGTCATTCGTCATGAGCCCTAATTATGGAATTATACTCTCTGTATGATAAAGAATAAATGCCCCTATTTTTGGATCCTGATGTCATGATTGGCCTAGTTTTCAAAGCCAATTCTGAACCCAATCTGTGTTTTCTAACATGTTTGATTTGCAGGATAATTTGAAGTAGGCATGTTTGGAAATCAATATCTTCTGACTGGAAGTTCCTCATAGGCTGAGGTTTGGCGTGTTGATGGAGTATGTTGGAAAGAAAAAATGTGCTAGGTTTCAAGCTTCTGTCAGGTGTTTTTCTTAGTTTTTAAAGCCAGTCATTGGGCCTCCTGATGCAGAATAAATAGTTTGCAAAAATGGTGAAAATGAGTTATAATTGATTGATCAATGGTAGATTTTTATGCAGTGGACTCGATGGATCAGTTTGAGGGAAAAAAAGTGTTTAAAATGCAAATTTTTTTAATTCGGGTCCACTTTGGGACATGATTGACTTTTTTAGATTGATAAAGGTCAATGGGATATTTCTAAAGTCTCTTGCTTAGAACCGGTTTGAGCACCCACTTGCACTATCGTTATGCTTGACTCTACATTCTAAGGTGCTTGAGAGTTATGGCTTGCAGCTTGGAAGTAATGCAAAGCCACATGTGAAGTGTCAGTTTCCAGAGATTTGGTGGTAAGCTTCAACTAACAAGGGGTTAGAAGTGATCATTGCCCATATAGGAATGATCTATGAAGGAATGGAATTATTTGAATATGTGAATTTGTAAGGAGGTCAAATAAGACTCCAAATTGGTTGGAGATTTGGAGATTTTTTTTAGAAAGGAATTCCAAGTCAATAAAGGATCAAAAAGGGCAAGATAAAGGAAGAAAAGAAATACTATAGTTGCTACAGTCATGACTCAAGAATTATGTTTAATGTACAAATCTTGTAATGCTTATGAATCATTTGATAATTTTGCAAGAATATTATAGGTTACCTATGGATTGAATAAGGGTTTCATTTTTCATCTCTTGGGCTGTTGCCAATATACATCAAAGAGGACCAAGAAAATAGAAGAAGAGGCTGATGTGTAGGTGATTGGTGCCTTGTGCAAGCCAACAGGTGGAATCTGCACAAGGAGATAGTAACCACGGCTCTTGCGCAAATGGTGTTGGGGGTTGCTTACACAAATGAGGTGAGGGGCTTGCGTAAGAAAAGGTGGTTGATCATGCAAAGGAGGTAGAAGTTTAAGCCATTGAATGGCATTCACGCAATACCAAGGGTGGATGTCTCTGTGATACAAACAGACCTTATGCAAAGTAAGGTGGAGATTTGCATAAGTAGGTAGCAGTCCTAGTCTCACACACAATAGCCAGTGTATCAGTTTGGTGGAGGATCCCTATGCAATGCACAAAGGGAAGATATGAATGGCCAGCGCAAGGTAAATGGGGTCTTCCAAATTGGGAGCCAGTGTTACCAATTTGGAGACCCAAACAAAATGGCCAATGCAATGGCAACTCACACTTGTTTGGGAACTAGCAGCTTGAAAGAATGATGGTAGGGTAAAGTATGAAGGGGCTTGTGTAATGAAGATTGAGGGGCTGCCAGTTCAATGGATAAGGCACGTGCACAATGTAGAAGGTTGTTCACGCATGAAAGAGGGGGTCAACATTTTGGTGATTGCTAGTCTCATGTGTCTTGCACAGGTAAGGAAGGCTGTCAGTGATAAAGGCATGGCTTAATGCATGTTCAATGGGACCTCATGCATAGTGTTAAGACCTCATGTAGGTGAGAAGTGTGATACTTGTGTGAATATACAAAAGGAACCCTGTGCAGTATATAAATGGAGGTTTCATTGCAAAATGGAAGCTCACGCATTAAGTAGGGGTGAGGCATGAAAGAAGAAAATGGGGGTCCCTTGCGTAGAGGCGTATGGAGACTCACGTGAGTCTACATTAGCGGCACATCTCACACAAAAGGCTCACACGTAGGGGGCTCTCTTCACGTGTGGTGTTGGGGGCTGTGAATCCAAACAGAGGGGAGACTTCCGGTAGATAGGCTTGTGTGATGTCAAAAGGAAGGTTTTGTTTGTTGTTTCTGCGAAATAGGCATTGTCCCACATGCACCGAGTGTTGTGGATTTATGATGTTTATAAGAAAAGACACTCCATTGCATTGTAAAGAAAGAACCGAGTGGCTCCTAGTGGGCCCTTAGCTGGAGGTCTCTATGCACGGTGGGCCCCACTAATTTTGGGCGAAATGCTGAGAAGGTTTTAAAAACTGTGAAAACTAATATCCCACATTGGTCCCATAGGAGAAGTTTGAAATGTTTATAAGCAAAAGCCCTAATATATGATATAAATATGAGATTGGAGACTATGCCCGCGTGACCAATTGGGGGTGCCTTAGTTTCTGTGCCGGTAGGCCCACGCAAGTGCATAAATTTTGCAGAATGGAGAGCACACTAAGCTAGACAAGGGTGACACATGGAAACCATTCACCGAATCTCAAAACAAGCTGGCAGTTAGAGAGAAAATTTAGAGAATTGGAGAATACATGCAGTCACCCATTCTCCCAATCCTGGTGGTCATGTTCTTAACATTCAGAGAACAAGAGAACACTCATTTGCTAGTTCTCTAAGTCTTGGCAGTTAGTGCAGATGCATCCAGAGAATTGGAGATATAAGCCAGTCACCAGTTCTCTAAGTCCCAACGGTTAGTGGAGATTAATTCAGAGAATTGGAGAATGGGCTTAGTCACCCATTCTCCAAATGTTAACCCAAGGTCAAGTCCCATTCTGAGAATTGGAGGATAACTATTTCGTGTGATCGTCAAGTTTAACTACAGTTAGTGGGTTGATTCAGAGACTTGGAGAATACAAGCCATTCACCAGATCTCCCAATCAGGGGTTAGCCCATGGTTAGTCTGAGCACCCAATCAGATGATGACACTTGGTGCTTCCTGGTGGCTTCTGTGGCTAAAAGTGCATAAATTATTAAAAATTGTAGGCTTTAAAAGATTTAAATTATAATATAGTTCAAACTATAGGCAATATTTCAAAAATTTAAATGGCCAAGCCTGTTCACGGATTAATTGCCTAGAAATTCAATTTTTACTAGAATATACAAGTGTTATATGTTTCTGGAAATGGCAAGGAACAAGGAATCTCATGGTATTGATGAGTTTCAGTTTCAGTGAAGTGGATGAGAGCAGTTTGGGTTCAAATTCCAAGGACAAGAATCAGAATCAAATTAGTTTGGAAATGATTGCAGAATGTGTTTCAGTTTGGAGAATCAGTTGCAGGTCATGGTGGAGAGGAATTGTGCTAAATGGACAGCTGTCAGTGGGTTTTTGGATGGAATCAATTCTATTATATCTTAGTTTTTCTCTCATTTGTAAGGGGATGTTGAAAATTTATGCTGCTAGGTAGTATTCAGGCCTTTTTCTTGTTTTCTCTATGTTTCTTTGTCATGTAAATATGTTGAACCAGATGATTTTTTTAAAAAGAACAATGGAATCCTTGTTCAGTTCTTGTTGATGTCTTTGTGTATCTAGTCTTAGTTCTTGTGTGTCAGTTTGTAAGGCATTTTGATGCACTGGCTATAAGGTAGTTGTGATCTTGTTATTAATTTTCTTTCAAGGAGAGAGTCAATCTTGAGTACAAGTTCTGAGAATTTAAGGTTTATATATGAATTTGACATCCAGGTATTGAAATGAGAAGAATGGTTTGCAAGGAATTTCATTTGGATTTTTGAGTTTGGAGTTATGGTTTTCTGGGAATGCATTTTTGTTTGACTCTGATGCCCAATAGATAAGGCACCAGTCTCTTTCTTGTCCCACAGTTTCATCATCAAACATTAATTCAAATCCTTTTACATTTCCAGTTTAAGAGCATAAATGTCTAATTGTATTCAAGAAGTACAATTCATTTGTTGATTCCTTGAAGAGTGAATCACTAGGTTGCCCCTCCTTAAAAGGGAAGAAGGATGAAGATCCTTGTCTCGCTAGTTCTTGCTATTCTTACAATCATGGCTTATCTAGTTAAACTCTATTTTCAGTTGATTTTGGTCATCTGCAAAGTGTTGCATAAGTTGGTTAAATAAGGGTGAATAGCAGAATAATGTCCACTTTTATATATAGTGTAATCAATCATTTGTTTTAGGTACACATGCCTGGGTCTGTGGAGCATGAAGTCTAGAAGGAGTTTCTCCTTGTCAATTAGTCTTTTCTTGCTTGGAATTAGAAGTCTAGGAATCAAAGAATTATATCTAAGCACTCAGGGCTGTGTCTTAGGATTTAGCAAGAAAAATAGCTAACATCATGTATTGGAGAATCTCTAACAAGCTGACCTATTTGGTTTTGTAACTTGTATAAAGGAAAGAAATTTCCTTGAAGTAATGTAAGGAATTTAAGGGATACGTGGATGCGAGCATTGTTGATGGATGTTAGAGAAGAGCTAAAAAGTAGGTCAAATGCTTTGATATAGGTATGAGTGGAATATATGATCATTCCTTATGCACTTCAATGGAACTGTAAAGGAAAGAGATTTTGTCATCAGCCAATTCATTAGATAGTAAGTACTCTTTTATGTATTCAAACAATGAGTTATTCTGAAGGTGCATTCAACCTTCCCCTTGAGTATTGTGCTCCCAAAAGTGTGCCTTTCTTTCTCATCAACTCCCAACAAGGTTGAAGGACCTTTTAAATAGGTTTTTTCCTTTAACAGGGACTTGTACTTTAACAAGGACTTATGTGCTAGATGTATTGTATCAAGTCCTAACATGGTTAGGTCTCCTAACATGGACATTATTATACTAGTGCATGGTCTAGTGGGTATCATCCCCACTAGGATTTTTCCCTTAACAAGTTTTTCATTGAGAACAAAAATCTTATGTGTTATGGTGTTGAAATTTATCTTGTTTTGCACTATTATATTCTTTATAGGTGATTTTGTTAAAAACCATAAAGTTTATAATTATAGCACACAACCGATTCACCTCCTTCTTAGTTGTGTTGTTTGGATTGTTATTCCTAATAGCTGGTATTAGAGCTTTTGGTCCTCTTGGAGAAATATTAACCTCTTGAGGAGATCCAAAATGATGAGTTATAGGAAAGACAGTCTGAAATTTGATGTTGAAATTTTTGACAATTGGAAGAGAAAGATGAGGAATCATTTGACCTATTTAGAGATTGAATACTAGATGATCAAAATGATCAAGGAAAAAATGAAGATAGAAGATGAATTGGAATCAAGTACAGAAACTGAAATAAAGAAACTCACTTTCAATATGGTTTCTAGAGAAGCCCTAACCAATGCACTTTCAAAGGAAGAGTTCATAGAGGTTAAGGATCTTGATTTTGCACATGAGATCTGGACAAAGTTGGAAGCAGTATATGAAGGAGACAAATACACCAAACAAGCCAAGTTATAGAGTTGGAAAGAAAAGTTAGAAAATATGAGGATGCAAGAAGATGAGACTATCAGATCGTTTGTTCAAAGAGTAACAAAGGTTGTTATGGGAATCATAAATTTAGGTGGAACTATTATAGAGGATGAAATAATTGCAAATATTTTGAGATCCTTGACACTAGCATATGACACCAAGGTCATGAAAATTGAGGATATTATACCACTCACACATGGATTCACAAGGGATACTTTGATTGGAAAGTTATCTTCATTTGAAACTTATAGATTAAAAGATGCTTTACCTAAAGTTGAATTTTCATTTAAGGATAATGTTTATAAGGATAAGAAAATGTTAATGAATAATGCAAGTAGTAGTAGAAATGATAAATATGCAAGTCTTGAAGAATATTCTAAGGATTGGGCAAAGATATAATAAGAGGAAAGGAAATTAGATGAGCTTGTAGCTTTTATTACCAAAAGAGAAAATAAAGGTAAAGGGAAATATGAAGGCAAGTTACATTTGAAATGTTTTTCATGCAATAAGATAGATCATTTTGCTTCTAGATGTCCTACCAGAGTTCCAAAAAATAAGCCTAAGCCATACAAGACCAAATATCCTAAGGAATGTTATTATGCTAGTGATGGAGTTTCTAATGATGATTATGTGAATAGTGAAGATGAGATTATTTTTATTGCTATCAAAGATGAAAATGTTTTTAATGAAGAAAAATATATGGTTTCTCATGTGGAAAAAATATATTAATGGATTATATAAAGTAGTTGTTCACATCATATGAAAGGTTATCAAGAAAAATTTGTGCATCTTGACGAGTATGATGGAGGTGTAGACATATTTGGAGACAATACTCCTTGCTTGAGCATAGTAAGAGGGTCTATAACTCTTGATGGTAAAACTAATATTGATGATGTATTATTTATTGATGGACTAAAGCATAACCTATTGAGTGATGGACAACTTGTTGACAAGGGTTATCATCTGCAATTCAAGGATGGAAAACTCATTGTCAGAGATCAATCGGGTAATTTGATCGCATCAAGTACAATGACAAGTGGTAATGTATTTCAATTGAACTCAAAAGAAGAAATTTGTTTTATTGTGAAGATAGATGATAGTTGGTTATGGACGTGTAAGAGGTTTTCTCATTTAAATTTTGATAACATTGTGAAGATTAGTAATACTAATGCAGTAAGAGATTTGCCAAAGATTGTAAAGCTTACTAACATGATGTGTAAAGAGTGTGTTATGGGAAAGAAGGCTAGGACTAGTTTTCAAGGGAAGTTCAATTATTCTGCAAAAGGGAGATTTGATTTGGTTCATACAAATCTCTGTGGTCCTACAAAGACAAGGTCATACTATGGTGAGAGATACTTTATGAAATTTTTGTTGATGATTATTCAAGAATGATGTCGGTTGCCTTTCTTATAGAAAAATTTGAAGCTTTTGATAAGTTCAATATGTACAAGGAAAAAATTGAGAATGAATCAAGGTTAAAGATTAAATGCTTAAGATTTGATAGAGGTGGATATTTTACATCAGATAAACTCAATGCATATTGTGAAGAACATGGGATCTACAGACAGACTTCTGCATCTAAGACATCACAAAAAATTTGGATAGCAGAAAGAAGGAACATAACTCTTCTAGACACTACAAGGACAATGATGCTTGAAGGAAAGGTACCTCAGATGCATTGGAGGGAAGTGGTCAATACTAAAGTCGATACATTGAACCGAGTTCAAATAAGACATGGTACTGGTAAGACTTCGTATGAGTTATGGTTTGTTCATGTACCTACAATTAAATATTTTAGAATATTTGGTAGTAAATGCTATATCAAATAAAACAAGGAGTTGTATTCTTATGGAAAAAATATTATAGAGTGCATTGTATGAACATATAGATTTGATCAAAAAGAACTAATTAACTTTTAAGAAAACATAATTGATAACTATGAAACTAGTATTCACAACTTCTACCAACATCCTCGTAGTGTATTCTCAAGCATAAAATTCATAATACGGTGTGGAGATATGTAGAGAATAATAACATATCACATTCCTTATCTAGTATAATTATGATCATGAGAAATAAGGTTGTTTGTTTCCTTAGTATAAAGAGACGACACTGGTATAACTATGTACAAATATAATAATTTTTAAAAATGGTGTAGCGTTTTGGTTATGCCTCTCTAGGTTTTTGTTGAAGAAAGATAAAAAATAAAATTTCAAAGTTAGGAAATAAAATAACAATTTTATTTGTCTATATAAGAAATATTTTTGTGAAAATCATAAGAGATACATGACTATTAATATCATTTCACATGCCTTATCTAGTATAACTATGATCTTGAAGAACAAAATTGATTGTTTCCTTAATCAATGAGATTAAATGCTATTATGAATGCATGAGAAAAGATTAATTTTAAGAGATGACATGTAGTGGTTTTCTCTACCTCCTTGAATGTTTGTTGGAGAGATTTAAAAATGTATTTTTAAAGTCAAAAAAACAAAATAACAATCTCATTTTTCAAATTGAGAAATATTTTTGCGAGGTTGTAACATGTTAGGCTCTAGTAATGGTGCAATAAATTTGGGCTAGTAAATAAGGTCTTAAATTTGCATTGAAAGTATTTGTAATTTTATATATTTTCACAAGAAAATCATGGCTTATATTATGCATAAAAAAATTAAAACAACTAATAAATTCTATAATGTAGATCTCAATTCTAACATTTCACATAATAAAATATAAATTGATGAAATATTGCAAGTATCATTTATACTTTTAATTTTATATATAATAAATCCTAAAAATGATATCTTAACTATACATTAATTATTTCGATTTGAGTGATCTTGTATCGTCTTTTTTGTGAATAATATATTATAGAATAATATATTGTATCTCTTTAATTAATAAATAAACGTATTAGTTCATCAAAAATAATAAATTAAAAAAATTTGAAGTCTATAATTTAATTTATTCTCATTTTAGTTTTGAAATATTTGTGTATTCTTTCTTTATTTTTGGGATGGAGTAGCAAGTAAAAAATAATAATAAATACATTAAAAAGGGAAGAACAGAGCTAATTAAATGTGTTGGCTGCAAGTTATATTCACAACAAAATAGATTGTTAAATATGGTATCTTTGCAATCAATTCAGTCCACCTTGAGAAATAATGAACAAACTTACCATATATTGTTAATGGTATATTCTAGGAATATATTGTTACGGATGCTCGTGGATATGGCCAAATTTCATTTATATCATGATCGGTATAGCAATAGGTTTAATAAATTTCACAAGTTATCTTATAGCTAACAAATTAAAAATGATGCAACATTTTTAACAATTTTCTTCTACAAGTCCCCACTTTTGATAAAGTATGTTCAATCATTGCAAATTTTAATTTGATTTGAATGTCATGTTCAACAAGTTTTATGCTTTATGCTTTGTACAATGCAAAGTTAGTAAAACATTATGATAGATGCATTTGCCTTATGTGACATTGTTTTTAATATATTGTATGATGTCATCCAATTGACAATTTGATAATAGTAGAAGGAATATTTTGAAGGTTAATGAACTCAAGTTGATGTAAAAAAAATGTTAGGTGATGTGATGATAACAAATGTGTTTCAAATAATCAATTTTGAAATTGTACAAATATTTTTTATATTTTGCAATCCCAATTATATTTGCATTCATTAATATTTGGTTTTCCATGTTCTTTAACATATACTACTATTGGTGTACCCATTGCATCTGCTTTTGGTGGAAGCACTAGTTATCGCATTTTTGCTACAACTCTTGCTAACATGAAGTAATATTTACATTACTAAGATCAACTTTTATTTATAATATGAATGGATTTGGGATGCATTATGAAAATAAAATTATGAATATGAGTGTAGAACATTAACTACAATGGTGTTGCAATGGGAATGGTGAGTATTGCACTAGAAATAATAAATTTGTGTTAAGTGGTGAGGAAATATAAATTGATCAAAATTACAAGAATCTTAAACCACTTTCCAATATTCAATGAAGCTCCTTTAAACATTGTCTCATTCATGTATTGATTAAGTCTATTAAGAGAGGATAAGCTATCCTTATATCATTTTTCTCAAGTCAATATTTTTTATATTAATAGCAACAAAACAAGGGTGGTGTCCCTTTAAAACAAACAACCTGAAGGTAGTTCAACCATCATAATACCAACATTAAGAGAACATAATAATAGATTAAGTCAATGTTGACAAGGATGGATCTATTAGCTATATCTTTTATAGTTAATTCAAAGGACATGCATTAATTAATAGTTTAATAGTTTAATATTTCAAAGGAAATAGACAAATTATATTAGATGTATTGAATAATGGTATTATCTAATAAAAACAATAGTATAACTTAATTTCAAATTTGATATCATGTTAGAAATTATGATCTTAAGTTACTAAACATCAAAAATAAAATATAACACAAATAAAATGGGAAATACGTGTAATCAAAGATAGATTTTTTTTTACAACATAGTATCAATCATATCTTGTATGCTTTATATATAACAAGAAGGAATGCATTAATTTTAATCTCATTAAACATAAGTGGATGTCTACCAAGAAACTCTAATGGCTCCATGACCTTCCTTTCTAGATTCCTTACAAAGCACTAGATGAAGTGTCTTAGGATGTCCATTCACCACATTATCCATTATATCTTATTCCAAATGTGGCCTCAAGAAATCCACAACGACGTAACATACACCAAACCTTGTCTTCATTTA
The DNA here is from genome assembly GCA_027943335.1 of Chamaecyparis obtusa. Taxonomy (NCBI): domain Eukaryota; kingdom Viridiplantae; phylum Streptophyta; class Pinopsida; order Cupressales; family Cupressaceae; genus Chamaecyparis; species Chamaecyparis obtusa. The sequence goes on from BSBK01001227.1 coordinate 72,288, forward strand.
CGCTAGGTAGAGGCACCAGTGGATAGGTGCATGCACTAGTGAACACATACGTTGGTCTAGAGCAAAGATGTCAATCAATAGATAAAAAAATTTAGGTGACTAGATTATCTTACTCCAATGATGTAGATGCATCAATCAATAGGAAAAGGCACCAATCAACACATATGTCAAAGGGTAGGCACAGTCATCGATATGGAAATATCAGCCAGTGACAAAGGCTATTCAATTTGAAACTTTGTCAAATTGAACATAGGACCTAAGCATAAACTAGTCTAATAAGGAGAAGTAAAATACACATATTTGAGGTTTGTGATTAACCTTTAGTCAATTGGTCTTTGGTTTTTTCATTGATGTCAATAAGGCATATATGTCAGGTATCTTAGATAGTTGTGTTAATGGTACACAAGATGCAAATCTAATGATCTTATGAAAATTGATTAAAGTGACCAAGATATGGTTATATCATCTTATTAATTTCCTAATACATTGGTTACATTATTATTATGTCATTTGATAAAATGTTAAGTAAATAGCACTTAATGTTGTTAATGAATGTTAAAATAGATAAATTAATAACTACCTAGTTTCAGTCAAATTAGATTTTCATTTACTAATTGTTAAACAATCCCAAAATCATTATACCTTTCTGGAAAGGTAACAGATATATCTAAAATGGGTAGGAGTCATTTTTTTGCATACATGTGTGGTGGGAAGAGAAAAGTGATTTCGACCAAGGTAGTTGCTGGCAGTTATAACTGATTTTACCCTATTTTGGTCTAAAGAAGTTTTGGATAGGTTAATGGGTTGTTGGAAACTGACTATCTACATTTGTAAATAAAGGATTCATTCCTTCACACATTTGTTCATGTAATCTTCCAGGAAAGTGCAGAAATTGAGAGATATTAATTGTAGACCAGAAGGTGTTGTTGTAGGTCGACAAGACATCAAAGGATATGGTAATTATATTTGTTTCTAGTTTGATATATATGAATTGATATTGATTGTATAATTCTATCAGAGTTTGAAGAAGGTTTATAAACTGATTTTAGAGTGATTTACATCAACATTCAATCAGATCCTTTAATGTAAAATGAATACATATTTGGATACTTAATGTTTTGAGGGGAAACAAAGTATTTATCATTTCAAGAAGGTTCATAATTTGAAGATATTTAATTCAAGTCATGTTCTTAAATTAAAACCTATTGATTTAAGTTGGATTATACATTTCATAATCTGATAAAGTCATTTTAAGAAGGCTTGTATAATTTGGTATACTTGTTGATGTAAAAGAATCAATAAGAGAGAGAAAAAGAGAAGTATATCCTGCTTAATGTTTTCGACTAGATGTTGAATTCTTGATTCATGATTTACATTGTAACAAATATGATCCTCTAATTTTGTATTCCATTTCTTCATTTTGGAAGTTGGTGCATCTTGTAATCTTGAATTTGGTGCTTTAGGTGTAAGAATTGGTGTTCCTTGAAATTGGTGTTTCTAAAATAGGGTGTTGGTGCTTCCCGGAGTTGTAGCTCTAAAAGATTTTCCCAAGAGGATAGTAAAGTTTTAGATTCAAAGTGGTTTTTTACCCTAAGGGTTTTTCCACTATAAATATTGTGTACTTTTTTCTTTTATCATATCTTGTTCATATTTCATAAAGTATATGTTATACTTGTAAAAATTGAAAAGAACAAGTTTTTAAGTAACCACTGATTCACCCCCCCTCCAACTCTTGGTGGTGTTTGTATTCCAACAGTTTGATAGAGTCAATTCCACTACATGAATCATTAATACAATATCCATTAACATGATCACCTATACAATCATTATAATTGCATGGAAGGATAAGTTTGCGTCAATAAGATAATATAAGTATGAAATAAAGATGAAGTTCACTCCAAGATTACTCAAGTCCCGTATATTGATCCCCAATGGTGGTTGGTTTTTCCATCCAATCACATGGTACCCTCAACCCACCCTGAACTCATAAATAAATGATGCAAATAGAGAAGAATGAGTTGAATGAATGATTGGTGAGTTGATTTAGTTGTCATTGATGTTAACATATTGTTTTCATTAGTGACAACTTTGTATGGAACCTATGTTGAGTATATTTCTCTACATATCCTATATTTTATGAATCATTTTTCAATCTTTTGGTATGTCATTTATTATTGTTTGGAGATTTTTATTTCAAGGTTTTTTAGTTTAGAATGAAGTATAGTGGATTTGGTATTTATCTATGTATATCTATGAATGACTATGGTCTCTGCATGATAGCTTATGATGGTGCACTTTTGGAAATGATTTGTTAATGTCCTTAGCTTTATTCATTTTATATGACACAAGATATTTTGCTTCAAAGACTTGATTTTAAAGCTTGATGGTGTTTCTACTCTAAGTTTGGCCAACCTTGGGTGTTTATACATATACATTTATCTTGGAAATTGTAAATGGATTGTAACATTTATAGTGATATTTTTTGTCCCATTTGTGATGTGGTGTTGTCTACTTCCCCTTCCTCCCAATCGCATGAATGATTAGCACTGACCTAATTCAAATTATATTCAGCTACTTGCCTTGTCGATAGTGGGAGACTTTGCAAGCTATGGATTGGTATAAATAAGAGTTAAAACATAATAAAAAAGTGTGTGGCATTTGTATATACTTGTGCAAATTGTGTTCAAATATGTACCTATGTGAAGAGGATGCATGAACGAGGATTTGTCTCCCTAGATGTTTAAGTTATTGTGAAGAGTGTTAGAGGATAGAGTGAATATTCATGTGTTAGCTACTAGAAGAAGTGGGCCAAAGGTATCTACAAATCATTTGGTTGTGTTTTTGTTGTGCATTTGTGGTGGATATATTCTTTGTCATCCTATTCCTTTTAGGGAGTGATCCCTCTTCTTCGGGTAGTGAGCCATTAATAGTGATCATTTACTTGTAAAAATCACCTTAACTAGTATCACCCTAATAGGTGTTTATATATTTGTGAATAATATTATCTTTGTTTTTTCCCTTAACATGGTTCTCCACTTAATCTGGTGTTTCATGTGTTTGGTAATTTTTGTGCTTTCATGTTTACATCTTTCTATTATTAAGGTTTAAAGTAAGTTTCATGGAATTGATTGAAGTTATATCAAGGATTAAAAAGATTGTGGACAATTGATTCACCCCCCCCCCCCCCCTCTTAGTTGTCTTTCATATTAAACAATTGGTATCAAATTTGTGGTTCCTTATAAATGATCTTAACCACTTAAGGAGATCTTGATGGCGCACAAAGTGTGAGTAAAAATGCAAGTATATTTATCTCTCTTAGTTACAAGATCTAGAAGGCTATGCAAACTCAATATGTAAATATGACAAGTGGATTGAATACTCTGGATGAGATTGAAACATATGAAAATAATGAAAGGGAAAGGTATGCAATTTTGAGTGCTCTAACTGAATCTGAATTGACTAAAGTTGTATCTTCAGAAACTACTCATGATGTTTGGAAAAAGTTGAAAAGTACATATGAAGGGAATGATATGGTCAAACAAGATAAGATTCAAAATGTAACGGCTAAATATAAAGGTATTTGAATGGAGGAAGAAGACACCATAACAACTTACATGCATAAGATTTATGATGTGGTGAATGAGATCAGAAGTCTTGGCAACAAATTGGAAGAAATAATGTGGTACAAAAAATACTCAAAAATATCACTAAATCTTATAGCTCTAAGGTATTTTCTATTGAATAAATTCATACTTTGAATTATTTTTCTAGAGAATAGATGTATGGTGCATTTCTTGCATTTGAGATGAGAGAATTTGACACTACTAGCACTAGAACAGAAACTTCTTTCATGACTACCAAGCCTGAAAAAGAGGAATAATGTAATGAAGATGACTTTGATGAGATAGAAAAAAAATTTGTAAGAAAAATGAAGGTACCAGAAAATATAGAGGTAAGTTACCCTTTAAATTATTTCATTATGGAAAATAGGTCATTATGCTTCTAGATGTCCTAACAAAATTGCATAACAAAAGTACAAGGAAAGTAAAGGAAATTCGATAGAAAAGATTACTATGTTAGATAAGATGCTATAATTTCTAATGGTGAATCTGATAATGAAGAAGATGGTCAGTTCTTATTCTTTTCAATTAAGGAAGAGACTCATACTTCTAATCTTCTTATTGCTCTAAAGATGAACACAAAAGGTACAAACATTGTGAATGTTACTTTATACATAAAAAGAAACAAATATGAATGAATTATTGATAGTGGTTTCTCAAATCATCTGTTTGGTGATAGAACTTTGTAAAAATTGAAAAATATGATGGAGATTTTTTTACATTCGGAGGAGATCAAGGCGGAAAAATAGGGTGAATTGGCTCTATCAATTTTGATGGGAAATATAATATTAACAATGTTTACTATGTGAAAGGCCTTAATCATAATATCTTGAGTGTTGAACAAATGTGTGTAAATGGATATAAACTTGTGTTTTAGGAAAATGGTTGTGATATAAGGAAGAAGTCTAGAACTATAATAGCTATTATAAATAAGACAAGAGGAAGCATGTATCAATTAAAGATTGCTAGAGGATACTATTTGATGTCTCAAATCAATGAGATTTGGTTGTTTTGCTAGAGGATGTATCATATCAATTTTGATAATATGATGAGGATAATTTCATTACATGTAGTAAGATATATGTTAAAGATTACCAAACTTGATAATAGTGTTTGCAAAGAATGTCAGATTGGAAAACAAACAAGGAGAACCTTCAAGGAAAATGAATAGTTTTCTATCAGACTAATTGAGTTGGTACATATTGATCTATGCAGATGAACCAGAATAATAAGTATACAAAGAGAAAGGTACTTTATTCTCTTAATTTATTATTATTCTAGAATGACTTCAGATATAGGTACTTGAAAAACATGAAGCAATAGAGAAATTCAAGATATTAAAATAAATGGTTGAGAATGAAGTAGATAGAAGAAACAAATATTTGAGAACTGATAGAGGAGGATAATTTACTTCGAATGAGTTTAACATTTTCTATGAGAATCATGGGGATTATGAGACATTTTTTTTCTCCTAGAGAACCACAATAGAATGGTGTAGTCAAGAACCATGAAGCATCGAGAACCATGATCAAGAAAGTAAATCTACCATAAATCTACTAGAAAGAGGCAATATTGATTTCAATATACACATTGAATATGGTTTAGATCATAAAGAATCTCAAGAAAACATCATATGAGGTAGGGAACCCCTTTTATAAAATATTTCAGAGTATTTGGAAGAAAAATTTACATAAGAAGAGATGAAGAGAATCTAGGAAAATTTAACACTGGAGAAGATGAAGGCATATTTCTTGTATATTTTACAAAAAGTAAATCTTACAATTGCTATAACAAAATGATGAGAATAATAGTTGAGAGCATAAATGTAAAAGATGATGAAGACATTCTGAAGAATATGGAAATAGAAGTTGGATATGAATCACATGAATCTACCATAAAAAGGGAAGAAGAGAACACTTTAGAAAATGAATAAAAAAATGATGAGGAGGTTTCTCCAGCAACTACTCCAAAGACTCCAAGATATGTGTAGAGAAATCACTCAAAAAATCAGATAAGTAGAGATGAGAATAAATGACTATTAACAAGAAGAATATTTGTAGAAGAACAAGTTAACTTATTCTTAGTTTTAGAAGTTGAACTGAAGACTATAAAAGATGCTTGTAGTGATAAAAATTGGATGAAGGATATGAAAGAAGATTTGGATCAGATTGACAAGAACATAACTTGGGAATTGGCACCTATTATGGTTTAAGCAGATATAAGAGATAAATAATATTAAGATAAGTAGAAATAGAGAATACAGAAAAAAAAAAATAACAGAAATATTTAACACGGTTCACCCAATATGGGCTACATCCACCAGAAATAGTCATCCACTTATTTTATTATCCAACAAAGAAAAAATTACAATCTAGTATCTTCACATCACACAACCACTTTTTTATCAAGCCTTTTGAGGTGATTTACAAATTTAGTAAAAAAATTTAACTATAACCCTAAAAGAATATTCTCATAATATTTTCCTTGCACATGTACACATACTCGTATTCTTATACATACATATGATAAAAAAAAAAAATTTGGGGGGGGGGGAGTCTTTTGAACCCCCATTACATTGGTGCTTTGTGCTGGCACCTCCACCCAATGAGTGTATAGTACTTGCATGATCATTCACCACATACCAACAACCTCCCAATTGGAGACTGATTAGGCTCCACACAAAAGCAATCCCAAGACCAACAAACAAAAATGTAATTGGAACAAAATGGGTATTCAAAAATAAACTAGATGAAGATGGTAATATTGTGAGGAGAAAAGAAAGACTTATATGCAAGGGATACACACAAGTGACATGAATTAATTTTGAAGAGACTTATGCTCATGTAGAAGCAATGTAAGCTATCTAAATATTTTTAGCTTTTGCAGCATATAAGGACTTCAAAGCATATCAAATGGATGTGAAATCTGCATTTATGAATGGAGAATTTCAAGAAGTGTAAATAGAATTACTAAAAGTCTTCAAGTTGCCTAAAGATTGAGACATTGTTTGCTGAATAAAAAAAGGTATTGTATCGACTGAAGAAATTTACCAAATCCTGGTATGAAAGACTTGACATGTATTTGTTGAGGCAAGGATTTCAAAAAGGTACTTCTAACAGTAATCTCTATTTTAAAATTAAATCAAATGATATCTTGATTGTAGTTGTTTATGTTAATGATATAATATTTGGAGGAAATGATGCTATGCACAAGAAATTTGTTGAGGAAATGCAAAAATATTTTGAAATGTCCATGATTAGGGAAAATAACTTCTTTTTGGGCTTACAAGTTAATTAGAAAAGTAAAGTTATCTCCATTTCACAATCAAAGTATGTGAAGGAAATGCTGAAAGTTTGGAATGAAAAATGCTAAACCGGTATGCACACATATGATTATTGGTTGTAATCAAAGATAAGATGATAAATATCCTAACGATGATGGGAGAAAATATAGATCAATGATTGGTGAAATAGTATGCTCGATTGCTACTAGACTAAATATCATGCATGTTGTTTATCTTGTAGCCAAATTTCAATAAGGTCCCAAAGAATCTCATGTTGTAGCTATAAAAAGAATTTTTAGATATTTGAAATGAACTAAAGATTTTCAATTAAGGTACCCTAGAAAATAGGACTTTACATTGATGGCTTATATAAATGGTCATTAGGATGGATGTGTTGATGAAAGGAAGAGTACTAGTGGAGGTGCACTCTTTCTTGGACCTAGATTGATTGCTTAGTCATGTAAGAACAATATTTTGTGTCTCTATCTACTGTTGAAGTTAATACATTTCTACTACTTCATGTTGCACTCATGTACTATGGATAAAATAAACTTTAAAGGACATTGGAATAGTATTTTGATGAACATATTTCTATTATGTGTGACAATACCAGTTGTATAAAGATTTCAAAGAATTTAGTACTACATTCAAGTACAAAACATATTTCTATCAAGTGTCACTTTTTGAGAGAAAAGGTTTTGGAGAATGAGGTGAAGCTTTACTATGTTCCTGCAAAGGAACAAATTGCTGACATTTTTACCAAGGCACTGCCTAAGGATTATGCTGAGTATCTTAGAGATAAATTGGGGGTAAATTCCCCTCCTTGTCAACATTAAATGCATATGGATGTGCATTAGTCTAGTTAGCTTCATGCATATTTTTTTGTCTAGACTAATGATTTTTTCCACCTCTTAGGGGGAGTTACGTATTGTTGTGAGTTTATTTCTATATATTAGGGGGAGTTTATTAAAATGAGTGACCTATTTTCATCTTTTCCCTTTTTCATTGATGTCTAAGGGTGATAGTTGTTAGAAATTAATTGGTATGATCAAAGAAATTTATCTAGATGTTTATCATGTTAGGATTAGGTAATACTGAGAGGGAGAGAGAATCAGTATTACTGAGCTTTAATTTAAACTTCAACCAATTATAGATAAACCAAAAAAATGCTGAAATGAAAAGAACATATATGCACAACACATAACTCATGACACCATGATTTGTTCTTGAGCAAACCCTGTTAAGGGAAAACCCCGGTGGGGATGATACCCACAACTATGCACTAAAATATTATATCCTTGCTAGGAGACCTAGTCCTGTTAGGAGCTGATGATTACATAGTACATTCCATTTTTGAAGGATTAAAAAACCCTGTTAGGGGTATACAAAACACTTGGTTAAAGGTGGTGAGCAAACTTCTCTTACAATCAAAACTTATTACAAAGAGTTCTCCAAAAGAGTGAACAATACAAGCACTTATCTTACTTAGATAGTTCCAGTTATAACTCTACTTACTATTGATCTTGCATCTAATCTCTTATCTTAGATTCACAATCTTGCTTCATCATCATAATCACATTCATACTTTTCTTTCACAAAAGCACTCTATACTTATACAAAATCTGCCATCATGTCGTCTTCATAAATACCATACAAAAATTATGCAAATGATAATTGTGGAGTCAAAAATATTATATTACCAAAGGGTTGGAAATATAATCCATTCACTAGACTTAGCACATTACCATATCCACTATACTCTCCTTGATCTTCACAACTGTTCATATACCCTGTTATATTGATTTATTGTCTTTGTATACCTTCTGAACACTGTATCTCACTGTTCTAATAACCAAAAATCATGTGCTCTTAACTGAAGCATGTATACATCCCAAAATACCTTTAGTTAACTTCACAAGCCATAATACCTTATATATCTTCATCCCTGACCAAAACTGTAGCACTCTTCCCTACTATCCTGATTTTGGACTTAGTCATTTTTATGACTGAGACTCTGGTGGAAAACTTCTCAACATGTGATCACTCCAACATAAGTATTGCCATAAATGACAACCCTCAAGTGATAACTAATGCTCCAAAACATCACTTTACAACAATCTCTCCCTTTGGAATTGATGGCAACACTTAGAAAAATGACTGTCACAATACAACTCTCTTCTTTTCTTTTTCTCTTTTCTACTTTTTTTTGTTTTACACATCTTTTCTTTTCTTTACTATTTTCTTCTCTACATATTACTCACTCATATTTCTTTTTCTTCCTCTCCCTTTGACATCAATGGAAAAGGTACATTCAAAATTGCAAAACTAAAGCAGAAGAGATTTAGTGCTTTCTTACCAGATTTAAGACATCTTGGAAAGATTTTTCCAAGGTCTTTACTTCCTCACCCCATGACTTGATTAGAAGTTCACTGAGATGGATCAGTCCATTCAGTGCATAGGATGTTGTCTCTGCTGCCTTAAGCTCAATGGATATAGCTTTTGACATGGATCCTTCTACTTTCTCCATCTCAGTGAGATGAGTTTCAAGAATTGAGAGATTAGGATTTATTAAGCTCTTCAAGAGGCCAAATATGTCAATTAATCTCCCTTTCTCTATATTCAAAGTACTAATCTTATCCAATATCTTGGATACTCTCTTGTCTATTTCCAATACATTTTGTGAAGAGGTTTCACAACTATCCATCAAACAGTAACTTGTCTACAAGGATTTATATAGTAAATGTATATATTTCTTCCTTGTGCTACATAGTTATTTTCCTTAAGTGTATTTTCTTTAAGAATGTCCAAGTCCCATGAGATGGACTGAAAAATTTCTTTCAACTTCTTTTCTAGGAAGATCTTTTCTATCTTATCCTCTACGGTCTTTAGCAGTGACTCAAAGTGACTGCCAAATCTGTCCAATGCCATGATTTTTACTAGTCTATCTTTGGTTCTCAACAAAGGCTTTAATTCTTTGATGATCATTTCCCTCTCTTGTATAGAAACAATAGGTAGCATGTCTTCTATGGTCTTGTTCCTTATGTTTTCATCTTCAGATTGTGCCAACTATTTTCTAATTTCTAATTTCTAATTTACTGTACAATTCCTTAGGGATACTTCCTTCTATTTCTAACAGATTCTTCTTAAAAACCAATAAGTACTCAATTATGGTATCCTCAATTATTTCTTGATTCTCATAATCATGCCTTTCATAATACATGTTTATTGTTTTTAGATTTCCATCTTTTATGACTCTTTTCTGTAATGATTTGAGGTCTGGTTTCCACAGAGTTTGTGGATCTTTTTGTGCTACTTTTTCCCCTTCTTTCTCAGTAACTTTCTCTTCTTCTTCTTTTCAACTTCTACCTCTTTTTCTTTTGGGTTGTTCTGCTTAGTAGATCTTGTAGATCTCCTAAGAATGTTCACAGGCATCACTTCTTGTGATGTCTCCTCTTGTGTGGGTGATAGATCAATTATATCTATTTTAGGATTTACTTGTTTCTCTACCTCAAGAGGGGTAGGTGCATTAATATCCATGCTAGAGGATGCCTCCATTTTAGTTCTTATGTTTTTCAACTGTTCCTTAGTGATTCCTACCTTTGCAGTGATGTCCTCCACAATTTTACTGATTTTTCTCTTCCTTGTTACTTTCTCTTGTTCTTCTCTAATCTTCCCTGACTTCTCCCTATAAGCTCCCCATCTCTCCTCAGTAGGGTCTACTTCTTCTTCCAGTACATGCTCTACCTGCATAGTCAAGAATGTAGAACTTACCCCATACCCCATAGGGTAACACCATTTCTTCCTTGGTTCTACTACATCTAAACAAACACAATCAGTTTCAACCATGAAACAGATAGTGTCTTGATACTTCTCAACTAAATCTTCAAGTATCATGTACCTCTCCTTCATCTACCTTTGTAGAATCTTAATCATCCCAAATAACTCTCCATCTACCTAGTTTTTATAATGTCTTCGATAGCTTTTTAAAATCTGAATTCCAGTGGGTACATTATCTTTCCATGCCCTAGGGTGCATGCCAGGGAAATTGTGAATGATATGAAGGTACATATGAATCAACAAAGACCCAAACCCGAATGCTTTAGTCCTATCTTTCTTTATGACCTTTACATTTTCTATGAACTGTTGTGCAAGTACTTTGCTAAGATTATACTTCTTGTTTTCCTTGATCATCGTATAGGCCATCATGATAACACTAGCAGATACAGAGTTAAGTCTATTTCTATGATATAATTTGTAGCCCAATAACATATCTACCAATCTAACATCTTGTTAGAAGATGTCATTGACTTTCATTTCCCTCTTATCGCATTTTGAGTGAGTTAGGGCTTCCAACTATTTTCTTATGTTCCTTTCTGCTACTGGAAGGGCTCCTTCATTATCAAGACCTGTTATATCATGAATTAACTATGCACATATCTTCATTGGTTGATCTCCAATCCATATGAACTGATCATGGATTCTACTAAGGATGATCTTGAACCATTCTATTTCCATGAATTCGGTAAGTAGGGTTAGCTTAATGATAGATTGATTCTCTAGGTGCTTAAAATCCTCTACCATAGATCCATCTTCTTCTATTATGGCATCTAATTCATTGTAGATATTCACATCTCCTATAATATCATATTTTCAATGAATATAAGCCCTAATATCTTCTACATGTAATACACCAACAGGGGTTTGTGAAAATGCTCCTTCTAGATCATCCTCACAAGACTTAAATGGATGTGTCTTAAACTTTTATCTAGGTCTATCCACAACATCAAAAATAATGGGTGCATCCATGAATTCTTAAAGAGAATAGGTCTTAATACCTTAAACACTCTTGAATTTGCCACTTTTCTTCACACAATCACGGAATCTCTCTGCTAGATGACTGCAATGCTTCACAACTCTTCTCTCCTTAGTTGTTGATTATCAAATGATACTAAAATGATGTTCTCCAAGCTCTTTTATCCTTTGTAAGTTGAGTAAGTGCATTAAACACTGGTAGCTCAACTTCACATGCTATCCAATCAGCACAAAAATTGTGAACACTTAAAATGGATCTTCAAGTGTTGTGCTCTCAACCATAGACTCCACAGTGTCTGTAAACACCATACCTAAGCTTGCATGAGCTTAGTCCACACATACAGGGGCTGGATATATTATGTTCTCTGCATCCAATGCTCCCCTTACTAGGTTGATTCCTCAAAGAGCTCATCATGCAAAGACACAGTATCATCAATTGTCACTCCCTAAACTGATGCCTTGTTTAAAACTTTCACCTTCCATATCTTTTCATCCTCCTTGCTCTCTGATTTCTTAAAATGATCCTCAAACTCATTCATGTACTCACTAAGAATCTTACCATTGTCACCAATATTCTTTCTTATAACCACAAGAGGTGGTCCTCTTGGTTCACTAGATCTTCTTGGTCCTCTATTTTTGTCCTCTCCGTCATATCTGTAAAACTTCACAATGTGTCCTAGGTTGTTACAGTTGTAATAAGTGGGAGGTCTCCTTCTATCTTGATTAGTCTGCAACTTACAGTACCTTATTGTATGCCCAAATTTATTACATTTTTGGCATGTGATCTTGACTCCTGATGCTTCTCTGACATAATCTCGCTTGTACCTAGACTGATCTAGTTTTCTGCAATCTTGTTTCTTATGTCCATACTCATAATAGTTAAAGCAGTAGCTAGTAAAGTGTTTAGAGTTACCTTTACTTATGCAATCTTGTTTCATGTGTCCAACTTTGTTGCATCCAAAGCATCTACCTCTGAAAGGTCTGATCTATTTTTTAGGTCCTTCATAAGTAGGTTTTTCTTCATGTATATGTATTTCTTTATTCTTTTCTCCACTTGCTTCTTCATTGATTTTAGAACTTTTTGCTCCATTGAATCCAACTCCAGTCATGTCTCCTTTAGGTTTTTGTCTTGCTCTTTTCTCATCAATTTTGTCATTGCTCATGTGCAACTTCTCAATGTGTAATTTGTCTTGAGAGAGTTCACCTTTAATGATCTGATTGTACTTCTCCAATTCTTGATATTTATCTTTGTAGTGGTCAAGTTTAGTCTTCATTAGTCCTATCTACTCATTTTCTATTTTCAGTGATTCTTCAACTTTGTTCTTAGCATCCTTTTCATGTTGAATTTATTTTATCATTAAAATATTGATCTCCTCTTTTTCTTTCTCTAGCCTCTTCACTTGATCTGATGTATCATTGTCTGAATCTTCTTCGATCTTGTCCATAAGATCTTGTTTCTAATTTCTTGAAGCTTCTAGTTGTTCCATTATTTTTCTAATGAAACCTTTAGCTATTCTCAATTTGAATTTTAGCATCCCATTCTCAGCCTTCTCTTTGTCCAAATCTTCAAGTGTTGCTTCAAAGTTCTCTTGCAAACTTTCCAAATCCATTTTGATCTCCCTTAAGTTGTTAGGCTTTCTATCCAAGGGCCAATAGCTCTAATACCAATTGTTAGGATTAGGTAATACTGAGAGGGGGGGTGAATCAGTATTACTGAGCTTTAATTTAAACTTCAACCAATTATAGATAAACCAAAACAATGCTGAAATGAAAATAACATATAAGTATTAGGAATGGGAACACTAAGAGAGGGGGGTGAATCAGTGTTCATTATATTTTATCTTTTTACTTTACTCTTGAAAGTTAACTTGAATGCTTAATTACTGAAATGAAAAATAACATAAACAAGATACATGAACTCAACACATGACACCAATATGGTTACGAGGAAACCCAAATAGGTAAAAACCCCGGTGGGAATTGACACCGACTAATAATCTACACTAGTGTTTTATGATCCTTGTTAGAAGATCCTTAACCCTATTAGGAGTTGTCTTTACAATGCTTTTAGTACAGTGACCTTGTCAAGGGTCAAACCCTATTAGGGGTGTGGACACACTGTCCTAGAGCTCACTGCTCAAGTGGTGAAAGCTACAACCTTCTGATCTTAGATACACACTATATCTGCTGGATGAACTGGCGTTGTGACACTTCTTGTTAGATCAGTTCCTTTGATGCTCTAATTCTTTGACCTCTTGCAAAGCTCTAATACATCTTATCAACTCTTTGAACACTTCTACTTTTCTTATCTCAACTCTCTAACAACTTCCATACTAATTACAAAGGGTGCATCTCATATTTATATGTGCTTATCAAAACAATTAACTAGGTCGGCCTATAACCAATTACATACAACGCTTCCAATTGATTTGGCTCAAGCGTGTTTACATAAAAACATAATTACATGTCTATAACCTAAATACAATAGGCACATAGCCTTTACAAAACAATATTATCATTGCTAATCAAATTACCAACAGTCAGTTGCATACTCTATTATGTTTTGGCATTCATTGTCTGTGTAACTTCAACTGTCTGTATCTTTGTCATACTAAATCTTCTAATCATGTGCTCTTAGACTAAGCATGAATATACTCTTACCATCTTATCTTCTAGATCGCATACCATAACTCAGTCATACACATGTGCACTGATGCTCTGATCTACTGGTGCTTTGTTAACTATCCAGTCTTTTGTACTTAGCCAAATACTGATCTTTTGATGATGTGCGCTGACTCCAAAACACTATATAACTTTATTTCCATAATGAAAACACTATATCTAGTCATATACGATAGTATAGTCAACCTTCCAACAATCTCTCCCTTTGTCATTGATGGCAACAAATGAATATGGCATAGTTACTAACTATACACAAAACTCTTTATCATATTCTAACTTATATCTCCCTTATACTTTTTACTATATATTTTCTTAACATATATGAATCCATATTCTATACGTTACTCCCCCTTTGACATTAATGAAAAAGGAATTCCAAAAACTATATCTACAAGTACTTACAATGTTAAGACATCTGGATATGTTTTCTGCAACTTTTGGATCTCTTGTTTCCAAAATGTAATCAGTGCATTGACAATTTGGAGATGAGCGCATAAGGCATATGTCAGCTTCTCCATCTTCTCCAAATTCATGCTAGGACCTTGATCATATGTCACCATGGTGGCATCGATCTCCTTGATATTCTGATTAAACACATCTAGAGAGGGTGCAAGACCATTCCTTAGTTGTGTTTGCCTTACCCTTATCTTGGACATCTCCTTCTTAGCTTTTTCTATTTTATCTATCTATCCCTGGTATACATTTTTGCACATGTTCACATCAATGGATGGATCTTCTACTGATTTTCTTATGCTATCAATCATAGCTTCTGCCTCTTGGATCTTCTTGTATAGATCAGTAGTCAACTTGTCCTGGTTCATACAATCAACAATAATCTTCCTTCCCTTTGCTACAAACTCCTTCAAAGATGCTTGACCAATCTTTAGAGAACTTAGGTCAAGTGAAAAGTTTCTAACCAATTCATTTATCCTCTTCTTCATATACTTCTCTTCTGCCACTTGAGATGCAGACTCTTCCAAGCTAGAGAAGTTGGTCTTGAAGGCTGTAAGGATGTTGCTAACATCATCAACTGTATTAACCTTAGACACTTTCTTGTTTGAAGGTAATAAACTGTTCAAAATGTTGACTAATTCAACAAATAAGGGGTTTCTCATAACTTGTTTTTCTTTTGCTTTCTCCATGGCTAAGACACTGATCTTGATTAGGTCTTCTTCTCCCCAAGAATCCAAACTGGTGGTGTCTAGTGTCAATCTTGTCAACAATGATGTTGAGGGTAATGGAGTGATAGGAGTTCTATCCACCATTTCTTGCTTAAGTCTTATTGTCATTTCAACAGATGGCTTGTTTGTTGGTTCACTTATTTTTACCTCTTCTTCTCCTTTCTTTTCTTCTATCTTTTCTTCATCTTTTTATTATTCTTGTTGTAACTTGGGTGAATTTTCACCACATAGAATTTTAGCTTCTTGTGTGCTCACAAAAGCTTCTTCAAACTTGTCCAAGTCTTTATCTGTGGCCTCCATGGCTATCTCTACATTATCAATGATGATAGTGTTATCTTTTGGTGTCTTTTTCATGGGTGAAAACTTTTCTACCTCTATAGGAGTTTCAACTATAGGTGCTAAATCCTAAGGACCTATAAATGGTACATTTGTGGTCTCTAACTCCTTAGCTACCTTTGTGGGTACTTGAGATGTGGGCGCAGTAGGTGGGTACGTGTGTATGTTCATGAAAACCTTCTCAAAGGCTTTCTCTGTCTCTTTGGCTATCAACTCAAAATTCTTGTCCATTATGTGTAGTGTTCTTAGCTCTGTTCATAGATGTGGCTTTACCAAATCTAGCAATAGTGATTTCTCTTCTAAGGAACACACTGGTAGACTTTCATCTAGAATCTTCTCTCTTATCCTAAGATCTTCTTCAATAGCTTGTTTCTTCAAGGATTCTAAGATGTTCCAAATATTGTTTGGAATGATTGTTTTCAGTTCCAAGACTATCTTTTTGAACTTGATCATATGTTTTATGATCATGCCATGAATATCTAACTTGTCAATTTCATTGTATTTGTCATAAAACTTTCCTATCTGATCCAATCTTCCTTCATCAACAATCCTTGTACTCAACACTTTAAGACTAGGTCTGAAACCTACCTCTGGAGGTGCTTGAGTATTCTTCCTACTTCTTGTTGCTCACAAAGAAGGATGACTTGTGCTAATTTCTTTCTTCCTCTTAGGCATTTCCTTATACTCCAGAGGAGTAGTAAGGTCAATTGTTTCTGTGGGCGCAGGAGGGACAACATCAGATTTTTCATGTTTATCCTTAGGATCTTTAGATTTATCAATTTTGACCTTCTTTAACTTGGGATCATCTTCCTTTGCTTCTACAGCCGATGCGCTCTCAATTCCCAAAGCAATATTTTCTTGTCTTGCTTCATCAAGGTCTGCTTGAGTTACTCCATGACTTTTGAGGATCTCAGAAGTAACCTTAGCTACTTTTCTTTTAGTTGCTATGTTGTTCAAAACAACATCAACTTCTCTTGTTTTCTCTTCATAAGTCCCCCATCTTGGTTCATTAGGGTCCTTAGGGGATGATAGAAATACTTGTGTATATGCTTCTAGGACTTGTTCATCAACCTCATATCCAAGTGGATGGATCCACTTTGTTCTTGGTTCCACTATTTCCATATAAGTTGTATCAGTTTCTACCATGAAACAAATAGAGTCTTTTTATTTCTCAACAATGCTTTCTAGAATCATGTATCTCATCTGCATTTTGATTCTAAATGTCTTCAATTCCATTGTCATGTAGTCCTTTAGTGTACTCTTAGTAGTTTCCTTAAATGATATCTATGGCATTGTAGGCATACTCTTGTCCAAATAGAAATCTGACACCTTTCCAAGAATGTGGAAGTACATGTATATGATCAAAGACCCAAACTTGAATATTTTGGTCTTGTCATGTTTAATGGCTGTAATGTTGTCTATCAGTTGTGCACATAGGATCTCACATAGATTAAACTCTCTATTTTCTCTCACAAGTCTTATTGCTGCAAGACTTATGGTTACTGACACACTGTTCACTCTGCTGGTGTGTTGAAACCTATACCCTAGTATCATAGACATCAATTTGATGTCTTTTTCCTCTATAGGCTCTATAGTCATTCTGCACCCATCACTTCTTGATTTGCATGTTTTCTCAACAAGTTTTCTCACATCCTTGCCTACTGGAAGAACGAAACCTTTCTTAGAGAGACCTATAATCTCATGAATTAGGTCTCCTGTAATCCTTACTGGAACTTCACCTATCCAGAATAGGTCATCATAAATTCTGCTAAGCAAGATCTTTATCCACTCAGACTCATAAAACTCATATGTCATAGCATATTCAACTATGGGATGGTTCCTTAACTGCGCAAACTCATCAAGGAAGGTTTTGTCTGGTTTCATCATGGTCTTAATGTGCACTCTAATTCTGTCAAGATCTATAGGCTCCTTCTTACAGTATATGTATGCACAAATGTCTTTGACATGCATAACACCCATAGCGGTTTGGGAGAATGCTCCTTCTAAATCATCTAGGGTAGATTTAAAAGGGTCCCTCTTGAAAATGTATCTCTTCTTCTTCACAACATCAAACATAATAGGAGTAGCCATAACTTACTTGTATATCACTTTACAATCAGTTTTTGAGAACTTTTGAATCATCGCGATGGATTAGGGCTTTCATAACTGATCAAACACACTTCTTCACTGGTGAATCAATCTTCAATCCTTCACAATAAACTACTAGGGCTTCAATGCTCTTCAATCACTAAAAATCGAATGCAATGAGTGATTTACAAGTCTCTATGTACTTTAAAGTGAAAAATCCATCATTAATGTTTTCCGCGTAAACCACACTTTCACTGAAAATCTCTAACTTTCATTCTGCAATCAATCAGCTAGTGCACTCTTGCACAAAGGTTCTGCTAGTCTTGAAAAGGTTAAATCCAAAGGTGCATACTTTGAGGGTGAGTATATCAGCTACATAGGGGTCTAGAGATAAATTAGCTCCCCCTATGACCCTGAGGGCCATTTATCAAGATGTAGAGAGTGTGTCCACTGTGGATGCATCCAATACATACTCATCAACCTTATCCTTCTTCACCTCTGACCAAATCATGCTTGCATCTTCTGAAGCTTTCAAAAACTTGACTTCTCCTTCGATATCCAAAATTGATTCTTCTAGCTTTTTAGGGCTTTCCTAACTTTGTGTTCTTGATCTACAGAACTTTGAGATGTGTCCAGCCTTGTTACATGAGTGAAAAATAATTGAAGGCATTAAATTCCTCGGTGCATTGACATGGGTTACCATTTTACACTATCTAGCTAAGTGAACATTATAGTTACAAATCTGACATGTAATGTTCTGAGAACTTCTTGCATTTGGTTGGTTCTGAATTCTTTGATTATGTTGAGTCTTGTTCTTCTGACTTGTTTTACAATTCATAGCTCTATGACCAAATTTATTGCATGAATAATAGTAACAATTGAAAGGTCTTACCTCTTTACAGTTCCTTGCTATGTGTCCATGCTTTTTACATGCATAACAATTTTGGTCTACTGGCTTGCACTCATCCTTAGATGGTTCAATACTATCTTTAGTTTGATTTACTATATCCTTAGCATTTGTGGTGTCTTATGGTGCTTTCATCCTTTCTTGCATGTCATTAATCTTATTTTGTGCTTCATTGAATCGAATGCCTCTGGTATCTCCTTTAAGCTTCTGAGCATATAACTGAGATTCCATCATATCCTTTCTTGTGCGTAATTTTTCAATTTGATTCTTAGCTTCTTTTAACTCAAATTCCAAATTTTCTTTGTTGTTTCTTAGCTCCAAGATTTCCATGTTTGCTTGCCCCAATTCTTCATTCAGTTGAAGGTTCTCCTTGATTTGTTCATCATAAAATTCTTGATTGTTAGTTATCTTTTCATCCAACTCTTCAATCTGATCTTTCAGAGATGTGTTCTCTTCATTTAGCTTTTTGACCATTATCCCTAAATCACTGGTAGAACATTCTTTTAAATCTTTTCTTAGTCTTTTGATGACTGCTTGAGCATCACTGACTTTTTCTTTTAGTTCTTCAATTTGCTTTTTAGATCTGTCCAGGTCTTCAAGAGAAACTTAAAGATTTCTTTTTAGATGTTTCATTTCTATCTTGTCCATGATCTCCTCAAGTGGTTAAACTTCTTTTCTGAGGGCCAGAGCTCTGATACCAATTGTTAGGAATGGGAACACCAAGAGGGGGGGGGGGGTGAATCAGTGTTCACTGTATTTTATCTTTTTACTTTACTCTTGAAACTTAACTTGAATGCTTAAGTACTAAAATGAACATTAACATAAACAAGATACATGAACTCAACACATGACACCAATATGGTTATGGCGAAACCCAAATAGGTAAAAACCCCAGTGGGAATTGACACCCACTAATAATCTACACTAGTGTTTTATGATCCTTGTAAGAAGATCCTTAACCTTGAACCTTGTTAGGAGTTGTCTTTACAATGCTTTTAGTATAGTGACCTTGTCAAGGGTCAGACCTTGTTAGGAGTCTTTTACAATAACCCTGTTAGGGGTGTGGACACACTGTCCTAGAGCTCACTGCTCAAGTGGTGAAGGCTATAACCTTCTGATCTCAGATACACACTATATCTGCTGGATGAACTGGCGTTGTGACATTGCTTGTCAGATTAGTTCCTTTGATGCGATGATGCTTTGACCTCTTGCAAAGCTCTATTACATCTTATCAACTCTTTGCACACTTCTACTTTTCTTATCTCAACTCTCTAAAAACTTCCATACTAATTACAAAGGGTGCATCTCATATTTATCAAAATAATTAACTAGGTCAACCTATAATCGATTACATACAACCCTTCCAATTGAATTGGCTCAAGCGTGTTTATATACAAACATAATTACATTTCTATAACCTAAATACAATAGGCACATAGCCTTTACAAAACAATATTATTGTCTCTAATCAAATTACCAACAACCGACTGCATACTCTGTTATGTTCTGGCATTCATTGTTTGTGTAACTTCAACTGTTTGTATCTTTGTCATACTGAATCTTCTAATCATGCGCTCTTAGAATAAGCATGAATATACTCTTACCATCTTATCTTCTAGTGTTCATATGATAACTTGGTCATACACATGTGAGATGATGCTCTGATCTACTGATGCTTTGTTAACTATCCAATCCTCTACACTTAGCAAAATATTGTTCTTCTGATGATGTGCGCTGACTCCAAAACACTATATGACTTTGTTTCCATAATGAAAACACTATATCTAGTCATATGCAATACTATAGTCAACTTTCCAACAATAAGCACAACACATAACTCATGACACCATGATTTGTTCTCGGGGAAACCCTATTAAGGGAAAACCTAGGTGGGGATGATACCCACAACTATACACTAAAATATTATATCCTTGTTAGGAGACCTAGCTATGTTAGGAGCTTATGATTACATAGTAAATTTCCTTTTTAAAGGATTAAAAAACCCTATTAGGGGTATACAAAACACCTGGTTAAAGGTGGTGAGAAAACTACTCTTACAATCAAAAATTGTTACAAAGAGTTCTACAAAAGAGTGAACAATACAAGAACTTTTCTTGCTTAGATAGTTCCAGTTATAGCTATGCTTCTTACTGATCTCACATCTGATCTATACTCATAGATTCGCAATCTTGCTTCATCATCATAATCACATCCATACTTCACTTTCACAAAAGCACTCTATACTTATACAAAATTTGCCATTAATTCAATTTCATAAATACCATACAAAACTTATGCAAATGATAATTGTGGAGTCAACAATCTTATATTACCAAAGAGTTGACAATATACTCCATTCACCTGACTTAGCACGTTACCATATCCACTATACTCTCCTTGATCTTCGCAACTATTCATATACCCTGTTATACTGATTTACTATCTTTGCATACCTTTCAAACATTGTATCTCACTGATGTGATAGCCAAAACTCATGCGCTCTTAAATGAAGCATGTATACATCCCAAAATACCTTTAGCTAACTTCACAAGCCATAATACCTTATATATCTTCATCGTTGACCAAAATTGTAGCACTATTCCCTACTATCCCGATTCTAGACTTAGTCATTTTCATGACTAAGACTCCAGTGACAAACTTCTTGACATGTGATCACTCCAGCATAAGTGTTGCCATAAATGACAACCCTCAAGTGATCCCTAGTGCTCCAAAACATCACTTGCCAACATATCATTGATGTGTTTCCTATTGGAAAGTTGACTATAATGTTGTATATGACTATGATTTAGTGTTGTCATTATGGTAACAAAGTCATATGAAGTTTTGGAGTCAGCGCATAATTTAGAAGATCATAAAAATGGCTAAGTATGGAAGACAAGATAGTAAGTGTAGCACCTGAGGAATAGAGCATCAGCACATGTGTGTATGACCAAGTTTTGGTATGCATCCTTGAAGATAAGGTTTTGGATATTTTATTAAGCTATGGTTAAGAACGCATGGTCAGATGAGTTAGTATGATGAAGTTACAATGAATTGAAGTGACACAGATAATGAGCAGTAGAACAAAATACAGTATGGAGCTGACTGTTAGTATTTTGGTTAGCATGTATAATATTATTTTGTAAAGGCTATGCACCTATTATAAATGTGTTATAGACTTGTTAATATCATTGCATGTAAACATGCTTGAGCCAATTCATTTGGAAGCATTGTATGTAATAGGTTATAGGCCGACTTAGTGAATAGTTTTGTTTGCGCATATAAATAAGACGTGCACCTTTGTATTTGAATATAATGTTGGAAATAGAAGATGATATAGTAGAGAAGAAGCATGTGAAGATCAATCGGTATGATATAGATCTTTACAAGAGGTTAAACCATCAGCACACATAAGGAACTAATCAAACAAGCAGTGTCATAGCAGCAGTTCACCTTGCAGATATAGTGTGTATCTGATATTTATAAGGTTGTATCCTTCACCCATTTGAGTAGTGAGCTCTAGGACAGTGTGTCCTTAGTGCTAATAGGGTTAATTATAAAATACTCCTAATAGGGTTTGACCCTTGACAAGGTCATTGTACTTAACCATTGTAATGACAGCTCCTAACAGGGCTAAGGAAAATTAACAAGTTCATAATACACAAGTACAATTATTAGTGGGTATTAATTCCCACCAGTGTTTTTCCTTTGGCCAAGGTTTCCCCATAATCATATATGGTGTTATGTGTTATGATTGTTTATCTTACTTGCATTGTTATTCAATTCAGTGTATAAGAAACTAAGTTAAGTTTCAAGAGATCAGAAATTAATATTATAGACCAATGATTCACCCCCCCACCCCCCTTCTCAGTGTTCCCATTCCTAATAATCAATATCAGAGCTTTGGTCCTTTGCAGACAAGTTTAACCACTTGAGGAGATCATGGGTTCGGAAGAAGTGAAACATCTAAAGAAGAATCTTGAAGTAGCTCTTGAAGATCTTGGCAGATCTAAAAAGGAAATTGAAGAACTGAAATTTAAGGTTAGTGGCACACAAGTATTCATCAAGAAACTAAGAAAAGATTTGAAAGATTGTTCAACAAGTGATTTAGGGAAAATGGTCAAAAAACTGAATGAGGAAAACACATCCTTGAAGGATCAGATTGAAGAGTTGGATGAAAAGCTATTTAACAATCAAGAAGCCTATGAAGAATTGGTCAAATAAAATAAGAAATTAGATGAATAAATAAGGCAAGAAAACATGAAAATATTGGAGTTAGAGAACATAAAGAAGTAGGTGGAATCTGAATTGACTGAGGCAAAGAATCATATTGACAAATTGTACACAAGCAAGGATCTAATAGAGTCACAATTGTATGTACAAAATATTAAAGGAGATACCTCTGGTATTGGATTCAATGAAGCACAAAATCAAATCAATGACATGCGAGAAAGAAAGAAAGCATCAAAAGAATCTACAGAAGCTAAGAAGATTGGAAATCATACTGAAGCTAAAGTTGAACCATCTAAGGATGAGTGCAAGCCAATAAATAAAACTTGTTATGCTTGTAAAAAGCATGGTCACATAGAAAGAGATTGTAAAGAGGTAAGAACTTTCAATGGTTACTATTATTCATGCAATAATTTTGGTCATAGAGCTATGAATTGTAGATCAAATCAAAGAAATCAGATTCAACAAAATCAGAGAAGTCATCCACAACATAATTTTAGAAGTCCTTAGAACATTACATGTTAGATATGTAAATATAATGGTCATATAGCTAGACAATGAAAATTGGTAACTCACATCAATGCACCAAGGAATATAAGGCCTCCAGTTATTTGTCACACTTGTAACAAGGCTGGACACATCTCTAAGTTTTGCAGATCAAAAGCACAAAGACAAGAAAGACCTAATAAGTCTCAAAGATCATTATTGGATGAATCAGGAGAAGTTAAGTTTTTGCAAGCTACAAAAGATGCAAGCTTGATTTGGACAGAAGTAAAGAAGAATAATGTTGATGAATATGTATTGGATGCATCCATAATGGATGCACCCTCTACTTCTGGATGAATGACCCTCATGGTCATAGGGGGAGCTAGATTAGCTCTAGACCCCTGCGCGGATGGTATACTCACCCTCTGAGTATGCACCTTTGGTTATGACTATTTGGAGACTAATTGATGTTGTATGCAAGAGCACACAACTTGATTGTTAGCATAACTAAACATTGTAATTCTTTGTTGCAATCCGTGTTTACACGGAAAGCATTAATGGTAGAAAGTTATTTTTAAAGTCACCGGAGATCTTTCATTTTCACATTTGCATTCGAGATCAAGCCTTTGAGAGCACAAGAGATTAAAGCAATTTGTATTGAGAGATTGTAGTTGATTTCATCAGCGGAAGGAAGTTAAGATTTTTGTAGAACCCTAGTTCGGTAGTGACGATTCAAAAACCCTTGGAAACCTATTTGAGTGATTAATCAAGTAAGTTATGGCCACTCCAATTGTGTTTAATGTTGCTAAAAAGAAAAGATACATATTTAAGAAGCATCCTTTCAAGTCATTCCTAGATGACCTAGAAGGAGCATTCTCTAGGACTTTGATGGGAGTAATGCGCGTAGAAGACACACGTGCATACATTTACTACAAGAAGGAACCAATAGGATTGGATAGAATAAGGTCACACTTATAGACAATGATGAAACTTGACAAGACATTCATGGATGAGTTCACACACCTTGAAAATCACCCAATCATTGAGTATGCAATAGCAAATGAATTCTATGAATCTGAATGGATTAAGATCCTATTGAGAAGAATTCATGATGACCTATTTTGGATAGGATAAGTCCCAGTTTGCATCACTTTAGATCTCATTTATGAGATGATAGGATTATCTAAGATAGACACCATTCTTCCTATTGGTAAGGATGTCAAGAAATTGGAGGAACAAGCTTGTAAATCTCAGAGTGATAAGCACAGGATGACCATAGAGCCAATTGAGGAGAAGGACATAAAAATTATGCCTATGATACTTGGATATAAGTTCCAACATGCTAACAAAGTAAATAGTGTGTCTGCAACAACTATTCTAGCAGCTATCAGATTAATGAAAGAAAATGGAGACTTCAACTTGTGTGAGATCTTGTGCACATAGTTGATGGATAACATAAGGGCTATCAAGCATGACAAGAGAAAGATATTCAGATTTGGGTCACTAATCATCTATATGCACTTTCATATAGTTGGTAAAGTTTTAGATCTTTACCTTGACAACAGTCTACCCACAATGCCTCAAATCTCATTCAAGGCATCATTAGAGAGTACCTTGAAGGACTACATGGACTTAGAAATAAAGACATTCAGAATCAGAATGAAGAGAAGGTTTACGATACCTGAGAGCATAGTAGAGAAGTACAAGGATACCATTTATTTTATGGTTGAGATAGATATCACATGCATAGAAGTTGTAGAGCCTATGACTAAGTGGATCCATCCACTTGGTTATAAAGTGGAAGACACATTTTGAAAGCTTATGCACAAGTCCTATTGTCAGCACCTAAGGATCCCAATGAAACAAGATGGGGTACTTATGAGGAGAAGACAAGATGAGTAGATTCAGTCTTGTATAGTACTGTAAACAAAAGAAAAGCATCCAAAATCACATCTGACATACTGAGAATCCATGGTGTCACACAAGCTGACCTAGATAAAGCTATGGAAGCCAAGATTGCAATGCAACTTGAGAGTGCACCCTCTTCTGATATCAAAATAGATAAGTCTAATGATCCTTAGGAGAAGCAAAAAAAGATAGAAGAGAACACTCCTGCACCCAAAGATACTATTGATCTAGAGTCTACACCACCTCCTGAGTATAGCAAGATGCCTAAGAGAAATAATTAGATTGGTGTAAGCCATCCATCCTCTAGGACAATAATAAGTCAAAGGAAGAACACTCAAGCACCTCCCAAGGTAGGATTTAGACCAAATATTGAAGTGTTGAGAACAAGAATAGTTGATGGAGGAAGGATTGATCAGATAGCTAAGTTCTATGATAAATATAGTGAGATTGATAAATCATAAATCCATAATATGATTATCAAACACATGATCAAGTTCAAGAAAATAGTCTTGGAACTTAAGATAGTGATTCCTGATCAAGTATGGACTATACTTGACTCTTTGAAGAGACAGGTGATAGAAGAAGATCTCAAGATAAGAGAAAAGATACTGGATGAAAGTCTCCCTATTTGTTCATTTGAAGAAAAATCATTGTTATTGGATTTGGTGAAGCCGCACCTTAGAACCAAACTAAGAACTCTGCAGATCATGAACAAGGACTATGAATTGGTTGCAAAGGAGACTGAAAAGGCATTTGAGAAGGTGTTCTCAAATAGACACATGTATCCCCCTACTGCACCTGCAACACAAGTTCCCTCTAAGCAAGCCAAGGAGTCAGAGATCCCTAATGCACCTATAACAGGTCCGTAGGATTCAACGCCCACAATGAAATCACCCAGTGAAGCAATGGATTCTGCACCCATGCCTGAAACAAAAGATGACACTATCATGATTGATAATGTTGAAATATCAATGGTAGCCATAGATAAAGACTTAGATAAGTTTGAGGAAGCCTTTGTAAGCATAGAAGAGGCTGAAATTCTATGTGGTGACAATTCACCTAAGCAGTAAGAAGAAGTTCAAATTGAAGACTTGACTGGACATGAAAGTGAGAAAGAAGATGAACTTGAAATTGAGAAGGAAGATGTACATACAGATGAGCCATCTATTGAAATTCTAGTAAATGTAAAGACTAAAGTTATGGATGTTAGTCAAAGTTCACTCCTTACCCCTAAGCCCTCAATGTCATTGTTGTCAAGTTTGACCCCTGACACAACAAGTCTAGATTCATGGGGAGAAGAAGACTTGATGAAGATCAGTGTGCTAGAAATGGAGAAAGCTAAGGAGAAAAAAGTAATGAGGAACCCATTATTTTTTGAATCAGTAAGTATTTTGAATAGCCTACTGCCTGAGAACAAGAAACTGATAAGTGTTCATTCAGTAGATCAAGTTTTAAAGAAAATTTCTCAAGTCTTGAGGAATCAACATCCAAGGTTGCAAAAGAAAAATATCTTAAGACAAGATTGAATGAGCTAATAGAAAACTTCTCACTTGACCTTAGTTCACTAAAGGTTGGTCATGCCATATTGAAGGAGATTGCAGCTAAAGGAAGAAAGATAATAGTTGATTGTATGGATAAAGAAAAACTTACATCAAATCTTTCCAAGAAGATTCAGGAAATAGAAACTATGATAGAAGCAATAAGGAAATCAATAGAAGATCCCTCCATAGATATAAATATGTGCAATAATGTATACCAATGACAATTGGATAAGATTAAGAAGGCGGAGAAAGAAATGGCTAAGATAAGGGCTAGGCAAACTCAATTGAGACATGCACTTGTGCCCTCATTGGATGTATTGAATCATAATATCAAGGAGATTGATGCCTCTATTGTGACATATGATCAAGGTCCCTATAAAGAATTAGAGAAGATGGAGAATCTGACTTATGCTTTGTGCCCCCATCTCCAGACAGTAGATGCACTGAAGGCATTTTGGCAGCAAGAGATCCAAAACTTGAAGATTGCATAGCCAGATGTACTCACTGTGTAAGTACTTGAAGTTCCATTTTTAGTACCTTTTTCATTAATGTCAAAGGGTGAGTAGAGAAATATGGAGTAGTGTATGTGATGTAAAGGGGAGTAGAGTATATAGTAGAAGGGAGATATAAGATAAGAGTATATGTTAGAAAATTTTCGTGTAAGATACAATTTAGTAACTTCACCATATTCCTTTGTTGTCATTAATGACAAAGGGGGACATTATTGGAAAGTTGACTATACTAGTGTATATGACTATGATTTAGTGTTTTCATTATGGCAAAAAATTCATATAAATTTTTGGAGTCAGCGCATAACTTAGAAGATCAGAAAAATGGCTAATTATGGAAGACAAGACAGTCAGTGTAGCACTTGAGGAACAGAGCATCAGTGCACATGCGTATGACCAAGTTTTGGTATGAGCCCTTGAAGATAAGATTTTTGATATGTTATTAAGCTATGGTTAAGAACACATGATCAGATGAGTTAGTATGATGAAGTTACAGCGAGTTGAAGTGACACAGACAGTGAGTGGCAGAACAGAACAAAGCATGGAGCTGACTATTAGTATTTTGGTTAGTGTGTATAATATTGTTTTGTAAAGGCTATGCGCATATTGTAAATGTGTTATAGACTTTTTAATATCATTGTATGTAAACACACTTGAGCCAATTCATTTGGAAGCATTATATGTAATAGGTTATAGGCCGACTTAGTGAATAGTTTTGTTTGCGCATATAAATAAGACATGCGCCTTTGTATTTGAATATGTTGTTGGATATAGAAGATGATATAATAGAGAGGAAGCATGTGAAGAAAATTTAGTATGGTATAGAGATTTACAAGAGGTTAAAGCATCAGTGCACATAAGGAAATGATCTGACAAGCAGTGTCATAGTAGTAGTTCACCTTGCAGATATAGTGTGTATTTGATATTCAGAAGGTTGCAGCCTTAACCCATTTGAGTAGTGAGCTCTAGGACATTATGTCCTCACCCCTAATAGGGTTAATTGTAAAAGACTAATAACAGGGTCTGACCCTTGAAAAGGTCATTGCATTTAAGCATTGTAATGATAGCTCCTAATAGGGCTAAGGAACATTCACAGGTTCATAATACACAAGTACAATTATTAGTGGGTATTGATTCCCACCAGGGTTTTTCCTTTGGCCAAGGTTTCCTCTTAATCATATTTGTTGTTATGTGTTATGATTGTTTATCTTACTTGCATTTTTATTCAATTCAGTGTATAAGCAATTGAGTTAAGTTTCAAGAGATCACAACTTAATATTATAGAACACTAATTCACCCCCCCCCCCCCCCCCCCCCCCAACCCCCTCTTAATGTTCCCATTCCTAACATTTACATCAATGAAAAAGGGTGAGATTGTTGTAGAATTGAGTAGAATGAATTGCACAAGTGATTGATGAGTTGGTTTGGTTGTCATTGATGTCAACTTTTTGTTGTTGTTGTCATTAGTGATTACTTTCTATGGAATCTATGTTGATTATTTTTCTTTTCATATCATATATGTTATAAATTTTTATGAGCTTTTGATATGTCATTGAAGACTTTTTGGAGATGTTTGTTTCAAGTTTTTTTTGGTTCAGAATGAAGTATAGTTGATTTGGAATTTATCTATGTATAGTTATGATTGACTATGGTCTATACATGAAATGCATTCTCTGCATTTCTGCATATGATGGTTTTTAATGGTGTGCTTTTTGAAATGAGTCATTAATGTCCTTAGCTTCATGCATTTTAGATGATACAATACATTTTTATTCAAAGAATTGGTTTAAAATCTTGATGGTGTTCCTCCTTAGGTTTAGCCAACCTGGGGTGTTTACACTTATCTAAATTTGTCTTAGAGAATTCAAATGGATTACAATGTGAATGGTGATATTTGTGTTCACATTTATGATGTGTTGTTGTCTACTTCTCATTTGTCCCCACCATGAGAATTATTAGTATTGACCTAGTTCAAATTATATTCAACTAATTGCTTGTCTGAAAGTGGGATAATTCAAAATCTATGGATTGGTATAAATAAGAGTTAAAACATAATAGAAAGTGTGTGGAATTTGTTGATACTTGTACAAATTTTGTTCAAGTATGGACCTATGTGAAGAGGATGTGTGAAAGAGGATTTGTCTCTCTGGATGTTTAAGTTGATGTTGTTAGATAACTGAGAGGGGGGGTGAATCAGTTAATTCCAGTTATCCTACAGTCCCAATCTCCCAGATGTATATGTTCAAACTTTTTCAAACAAATAATCAACTCGGTAAGCTATCAACAATAACTTTCTGTCCATTTACTGATTGACAATCATTTGAATACCGTGTTTACTGATCAAACTAAATATGAAATGTGTAAAGTAAAATAACAATCCAATCACATAAAATACACATAGCACATAGATTTTAACATGAAAACCTTGCTAAGGGAAAAACCACCTAGGACCGATAACCCAAAATATTCCATTCTTCTAAAGTGAGCTTGATTAGGAGTGAACCTTGTTAAAGGTTAAAAAACACACTATGAGGTGTGACCTGGCTAGAGGATTTATCACTAACAATTAACTCTTGACTAGCATTCACTATGGGGTCAACAAGAAAACCAACAACATTCATTGAATGTCATATTGAAATACAAAAAAATACTATTAAGTCCACTCGGTTAAGACATTTAGTTGTAACAATGGTTAAAATGTGATAGTAGTGATCTGATTCAAATACAACTTAGATTATAGATTTTCATATCTGTGCTAAGCTAAAAATACCTCCTTTGATCAATATTTAGTTCAATCCTTCATATCCTCCAACATATTCAGCTTGGTGAATAATACCCTGATGCTCGGTAATGTCTGCAGTTCTGCCCGGTTTTGTCTGTAACAATTTTGATTAGTGGTACATGAAAATAGTCCTGTCATGTGATTTCTTATGCAGTGTTAATAAGCTCCAGACTCAATAATGAATCTCATGTCTCTTTAAATAACATAAACTATTTTCTTCTCATCTATTAGATTTTGCCTCTTAATCTCCATTGTTCATTTTTCTGCTTCAAGTTTCCTCAATAGATGTGTCTATAACATGTTTCATCCTTCTCCATTAGATCAATCTTGAATTTTTTCAGCTGTTAGATCATCACAACAAACTTTATCTTTTACCTTGGAATCATAAGCAATTTTCCATCTCATCAATTTTGTCGTCTGTTATAAACTTGAATTGTTTCTCTCACTCGGTCAATATAGAATGTGTTGGTGAATACTAAATTGATTATTACTATTACTCGGTAAACACTACACTAGCTATGTGTATACATAAATCTTCAATTACCAACCACATAAACTTGTTCAGTTCTAATCTCCACTACATAACAAAATCATGTAATACAATCAAGTCAACAAAATGATTCCATAGACTCATCAATAAGTTAGGTCCAAAGTACACCTTAGCCATGTTGGTAGTGGGCTATCATCCCTCATAGGGTTCATGATATGGCTTAACCACCTCTTGTGTCTTCTATAAGTCTAGTGCTTGTATCGGGCATTAACAGGTGAATCTTTTGGTGAAATGACAACTACTACTTGTAACAAGTGGTATCAGAGCATGGTCACAGGTTCGAATCCATGTAAGCCATGATGAGTGACACTAGGAGGGGATTGTTGGTAGTGGGTTAGCATCCCTCATAGGGTTCACGACATGGATTAACCACCTCCCGTGTTGTATCAGGCATTAACATGTCGATCTTTTGGTGCAATGGAAACTACTACTTGTAACAAGCCATATCTTCCATATCCATCTCATCTTCATGTAGATATCTCATTCCTTTACCATTTGTATTCATCAAATGTTTGTAACCATCATGATAAGTATAGTCAAAACTAGTTGACATCAATGACAATACATATTGACTGATTTAATTTCCTTACATATCACTTTAGTAGCTCGGTGATCTGTCTAATCACTATCTTTCACTTGTCCATTCAGTTCATCAAGATATTCAATCAGTTGTAGGTTATCAATATCTCCCTTTAGAATTAATGGACACAATATGAAATATGCCATAGAATACCAAACATCTATACTACAACTCTATATAAATATTGTAGCTTGATAAGCTCTCCCTAGCTTGTTCATTTAATATGTTTAATTAGTACATAGCATTTTAGCATTTCAGGCAGACTCTCCCTGCGGATTTGATCTTTTCTTCCTTTCTGATACTTCTCTCCCACTAGATAGATATTTCATTGATTCTCTCTCCCTTTGACAACAATGTCAAAAAGAATAAACAACTCTGTAGTAGCCAAAATATTATCTATGTTGTTCGGTTTAGATCATATACCTGCATCTACTGATATACAATGTTCTTGTTCTAGCTTTCACAACCTTAGGAAACCTAAAGTGTGAAAAATATACATCAACATCATTTGATATTTTGATTAATTATAGGTTGATGCAACCCTCTGATCACCTTAGTGATTGACATATAGGGGATGGACCCCTAATCTAGTCATCAAGTACTCAAATGTATCCTTTGGTAAGGGTTTAGTAAATATGTCTGCAAGTTGTTCTTTAGATGTCATAGACTCCAGTTTCACCTACTTCTCCTATACTTGTTCCCTCAAATAATGATACTTAATAGATATATTCTTAGTCTTTGCATACATCACTGGATTCTTGGAAATGTTTATAGAACTTGTTTTGTCACAATATATAATCATTGGATCAGTGATCTCTTCATTCATCCATTTCAAAAGTTGTTTTATCCATGCAATATTTGAAAAATTAGCAGTAGCAGCAACATCTTCTGCTTCAATAGTAAACTGAGAAATACATGCATGTTTCTTACTTATCCAAGTAACTAACCTTTCTCCCAAAAAGAATGCTCTGCCTGTAGTGCTCTTCCAGTCATCAATATTTCCAGCCCAATCTGTGTTGGTGTAAACTTGTAATTCAAAATTGCCCTCTTTCTTGTACCATAAACCATAATTCTCTATGTTCTTCAAGTATATCATAATCCTTTTAACAATAGTCATATGTGATTCATTAGGATTAGCAGAAAATCTTGCTACAATCCCAACAACATGTGCAATATCAAGTCTACTATGCACAACATACATTAGTTTTCCAATCATTGATCTATATAATGTCTAATTTATCTTTGTTAAATGATCATCCTATGAACATCGATGTACCTATTGGTTTTGAATCTTCCATTCCAAATGTCTTCAACACTTCTTTGATGTACTTTGATCGTGTTATGAATATCCCTTCATTTTGTTGTAGGATTTGCAAACCTAGAAAGAATTTAATCTCTCCAAACATTGACATTTCAAATTCCTTTCTCATTTCATTAGCAAAAGAATTGCAAAGATTACCATGTCCTCCAAATATGATATCATCAACAAAAATTTCATCAATAAGAATCTTGTCATTAGTTTCACCTTTCAAATACAAATTTCTACTATCACTTGTTCTCACAAATCTAATACTAATAAGATATGAATGCAGTCTCTCATACCATGCTCTTGGTGCTTGTTTCAGTCCATACAATGCTTTGTGCAACTTACATACCATGTTCTTCTTATTTGGATCAAAAAAACCTTTAGGTTGTTCAATGTAAACTTCCTCCTCAAGTATCCCATTTAAAAATGCAGATTTAACATCCATTTGATATACTTTAAATCCTTTGTGGGAAGCATATGCAAGTAATATTCTAACTCCTTCAAGTCTAGCAACTGGTTTAAAAGTTTCACCATAATCAATTCCTTCTTCATGTGCATACCCTTTACAAACAAATCTTGCTTTTTTCCTAGTGACTTCACCATTCTCATTCAACTTGTTTCTGAATATCCATTTGGTTCCAAGAACATTTTTGTCACTTGGTCTTGGTACCGATGTCCATTTTTTGTTTTTCTCTATCGTCTCAATTTCTTCATTCATTTCTTTAATCCATTCCTCATTATCAAGTGCATCTCTACCATTTTTAGGTTCAAATTTACAAACTAAACATGTGTTTTGTCTCAACTTACTTCATTTCATCATTCCAGTTCACTTGTCTCCAATAATCTGATTCTGTGGATGATGTCTTCTCACAAATTTTTATAACACTTTCTCTCTTCTTTTTTCATCAGTCGATGTAGGATCAATTTCTTCCTCGGTAGCTACTTCCTAATTCTTGGTTTCTATAGGATGATGCTCAGTGTCTTTATCTTGTTGCTTGGTAGCTTCAACATGTATCTCAGGTAGAATGTCAGGTTGTTTAATATATGTGAATCTATCATAGTCTTCTGGTTCCCTCCTTTTTTCTTCATCATTTTTCTCAGCAAACTCATCAACTCTCACATTTGCACTTTCAATCATTTTGTTAGAAACCTTGTTCAAACATTTGTAATCTTTTCTCTTAGTAGAATATCCTAATAATATTGCTTCATCACCTTTAGAATTAAATTTTCCATTTCTATCATCTTTCAAAATGTAACATCTACTTCCAAAATTTTTGAAATAACTTACATTAGGTGTGTACCCAAACCATAATTCATAAGGTGTCTTGTTTGAATCTTTCTTTAGTTGTACTCAGTTGAATGTGTATATAGTAGTACTAACAACTTCTCTCCAGTACATTTGTGCAACATCTTTCTCAATCATTAGTGTTCTAGCACAATCAACTATAGATATATTCCTTCTTTCAGCAATTCCATTTTGTTGTGGTGTTCTCGGTGCAAGAACATGTCTTTTAATTCCATGCTCATTACAAAAGTTAGTGAATTCATTAGAAATAAACTCACCACCTCTATCATATCTTAACCATTTTAATTCTTTTCCACTTTCCTTTTCCACTTTTGCTTAAACATCTTGAAAGCTTCAGATTTCTCTTTCAAAAACATAATTGTTAGCATCCTAGAATAGTCATCAACAAATAAATAAAATATCTATCACCATAATAACTCTGAGTTCTCATAGGACCACATAAGTTAGTATGAACCAACTCTAGAATAGCTTTAGATGAATGGGTCTTGCTCTTGAAACTAGATTTTGACATTTTTCCCATTTGACATTGTTTACACATGACATGGCCAGGTTTAGATAGGCTCAATAAGCCTCTAACTTTTCTTTTCTTACTGATTTTAACCATGTTGTCAAAATTCACATGACATAAAATTTTATGCCACAACCACACATCTTCAGTTCTAGCTATTAAACAATAAGTTTCAGCATTGTCAAGATAGAATAGATTACCTTTAGATTGTTCACCATCACCAACCTACTTTCATGTTTCATTGTATATCTTCACCTTCCTACTTTCAAATGCAACTCGGTGACCTAAGTTATTCAACTATGCTACACTTAACATGTTATAGTTAAGTCCCTTCACCCAATATGCATTCTCACATTTAATCTTATTGTTCAACAAGATAGATCCTTTTCCTTTTACTAGACAAGGTGTATCATTTCCCATTTTAACAAATCCTCCATTATAGTGTTCAACATATTCAAATTTTTCCTCATCACCAGTCATATGATGTGTACAACCACTATCAATAATCCATGTATCATTCTTGCTAACTTTAGAAATAAGTGGTGTTTCTACATACCTTCCTTCTTCTTTTGAATCTTCTTTCAAAGCTACAAATACCACCTCAATGTCTTCATCAATGTCGATGTTGGTGTCATTGTCATTATCAACAAGGTAACATGCCTTCTTTCCTTTGTCTTTGTAGTCTCATTTGTCTCTTCTGTCATAGTGTCAATTGCCTCTATGTTCTCAGTTATCTCTTCTGTCAAACTTTCTTTCACCAGATCGGTCATTGTCTTTATCATCATCTTTTCGGTTAGGACATCTAGTTGCAATATGACCAATTTCTTTACAGTTAAAACATGCTAGAGGTAATTTACCTTTGTACCTTCCTTTACCTTTATGTAGTCTTCTAGCCATTAGTGCTTCAAGATCATCAAGTTCATCTTCACCACTATCACTATCACTTTCATTTCGTATCATATGTTTACTGCTTGATTTTCCAATTTTCAAAGATGACATAAATGTAGACTCAACACTCAGTACAATACCATTATCATAGTTATTCAACTCAAAAGTAGTCAATTTACCGATTAGGCTATCAACTGTAAGAGTGTTACCCAGTGCAGATCTCATTTCATGAATTATAGAGATTCTAATAGCATAAATAGGCAACAAGATTATAATAATTTTACTTACAATAGTATCTTCATCAATAATACCTCCTACTCCTCGAATATCATTGACAACCTCCTTGATTTGGTTACAATACTATGAAATTTTTTCTCCTTCTTTTGTCTTCATGTCATCAAACCTTCCTTTAAGACTTTCAGCTCTTACCCTTGGCACATTTACATCTCCTTCGTGAACTAGTGCAAGTTTTTCCCATATGGCTTTAGCATTAGTGCATGTCTTGATGTCTTCAAATTCTGCATCAGATAATGCAACAACAATCTCTATCATTTTCATTTTGTGTTCATGTTTATCTCTCAACTAATCAACAGTCAAAGGTCTAGTCAGTTGGATGTAAGCATTGTCGAGGTAAAATACTACAGATTCTCAAATTCTAGATAGGTGCAACTTCATTCTTCTTTTCCATGTCGAGAAGTTGTCTTTGTTCAGCTTAGGTACCTCTCTTTTGTACATCTTGTGATCTTAGCTCAAATCCTTTAAACTTTCCTTCTAAGAAACCAATATGCTCTAATACCAATTGTTAGATAATTGAGAGGGGGCATGAATCAGTTAATTCCAATTATCCTACAGTCCCAATCTCCCAAATGTATATGTTCAAACTTTTTCAAACAAATAATCAACTCGGTAAGCTATCAACAATAACTTTCTGTTCATTTACTGATTGACAGTCATTTCAATATTGTGTTTACCGATCAGACTAAATATGAAATATGTAAAGTAAAATACCAATCCAATCACATCAAATAGACATAACACATAGATTTTAACATGGAAACCTTGCTAAGGGAAAAATCACTTGGGACCGGTAACCCAAAATATTTCACTCTTCTGAAGTGAGCTCGGTTAGGAGCCAACCCTGTTAAAGGTTACAAAACACACTATGAGGTGTGGCCTGGTTAGAGGATTTATCACTAATAGTTAACTCCTGACCAACATTCACTATGGGGTCAACAAGAAAACCAACATTCATTGAATATCATATTGAAATACAAAAAATGATTGTTAAGTCCTCTTGGTTAAGAGATTTAGATGTAATAATGGTTAAACTGATACAATAGTGATCTGATTCAAATACAACTTAGATTATAGATTTTCAGATCTATGCTAAGCTCAAAATACCTCCTCTGATCAATATTCAATTCAATCCTTCATATCCTCCAACATATTCATCTCGGTGAATAATACCCTGACGCTCGGTAATGCCTATAGTTCTTCTCGGTTCTATCTGTAACCAGTTTGATCAGTGGTGCATGAAAATAGTCCTTTCACATGATTTCTTCTATGGTGTCAATAAGCTCCAGACTCAAATGAATATCATGTCTCTTTAAATAGATGTTATAAACCATTTTCTTCTCATCCATTAGATTTTGCCTCTTAGTCTCCATCGTTCATTTTTCTGCTTCAAGCTTCCTCAGCATATGTGTCTATAACAAATTTTATCTTTCTCCATTCGATTAATCTTGAATTTTTTTAGTCATTAGATCATCACAACAAACCTTATCTTTTACCTTAGAATCATAAGCAATTTGCTAGCTCATCAATTCAGTCGATTGTTATAAACTTTAATTGTTTCTCTCACTCGATCAATACAGAATGTGTCGGTGAATACTAACTTGGTTATTACTGTTACTCAGTATACATTACACTAGCTTGGTGTATACAAAAATCTTCAATTACCGACCACATAAACTTGTTCAGTTATGATCTCCAATACATAACAAAATCATGTAATACAATCAAGTCAACAAAATGATGTCATAGACTCATCAATAAGTTACTCAATGTATACCTTAGCTATATCATCCATATCCATCTCATCTTCATGTATATATCTCATTCGTTTACTATTTTTCTTCTTCAGATGTTTGTAACCATCATGATAAGTATAGTCAAAACCAGTTGACATCAATGACAATACATATTGACTGATTTAATTGCCTTAAATATCACTTTAGTAGCTCGGTGATCTCTAATCATTGTCTTTCACTTATCCATTAAGTTCATCGAGATATTCAATCAATTGTAGGTTATCAGATGTAAAGAGTGTTAGAGGATGAAATAGATATTCATATGTTAATTACTAGAAGTAGAGATTTGAAGGAATCTACAGATCAGATGGTTTTGTTATTGTTGTGTTTTAGTGGTGCATCTATTCTTTTGCATCTTTTTTCTTTGGGGAAGTGAGCCCTTTTCTTTAGGCAATGAGCCCTTTGGTAGTAAGCCTCTGTAATTGAACCCATCTTTGTCAAAATCAACTTAACAAGTGTCACCCTAATAGGTGTTTATATATTTTAGAATAATCTTCTCTATTTTTTTCCCTTAACAAGTTTTTCCACATAAATCTAGTGTTTCATGTGTTTTTTGATTATTGTGCTTTTATGTTTACATATTTATATTATTTAATGTTTAAAGTAAGTTTGGTAGAATTGATTAAAGGTATATTAAGGATTAAATTTTTTTGGGATAATTCATTCACCCCCCCTCTCAGTCATCTTTCATATTCAAAAAGATAACCATATGGCCCAAACATATACACTCACCAATCATGTAATAAGGCTCACAACCCCCTCAATACATAAGTATACATCTATGCAAAATGAACACAAGCCATAATGAGCCCAAGATCATAAAAAAACTATTAGGATATGTGAGGGCATAAAACTGCATAAGACCATGCAATTCAATCCAAGATAAGGAAACCACTCAACATGCGATAATCATAGCAACACCATGAAATAATCAAGATACCAAGTTTATGCTCATGCAAGGGTAACCATTCACACTATTGTTAGATAACTGGGAGGGAAGGTGAATAATTAAGTCCATTTATCCTACAGTCCCAAACACTCCCTGATGTATAAAAAAAATATTTCAAACAATATAATCAAGTTGGTAAGTTATCAATTGTGCCTTTCTCTCCATCTACCAAATAGCAGTAAATTAACTAGTGTATTTACCGATCAATCTAGTTATAGCAATGTATAAAGTAATATAACAATTCAACCCATCCATACACATATAACACTTTGATTTTTAATGTGGAAACCCTGTTAGCGAAAAACCCACCTAGGACTGGTAACCCAAAATAATTCACTCTTCTTAAGTGAGCTCGATTAGGAGCCAACCCT
Source organism: Chamaecyparis obtusa (assembly GCA_027943335.1). Classification (NCBI taxonomy): domain Eukaryota; kingdom Viridiplantae; phylum Streptophyta; class Pinopsida; order Cupressales; family Cupressaceae; genus Chamaecyparis; species Chamaecyparis obtusa. The sequence continues at coordinate 111,201 of BSBK01001227.1, forward strand.
ATTTAAGGTTACAAAACACACTATAAGGTGTGACCTGGTTAGAGGATTTATCGCTAACAGTTCTCCCTTGACCAAACATTCACTATGGGGTCAACAAGAAAACAATCAACATTCATTTAATGTCATATTGAAATATAAAGATTGTTAAGTCCCACTCTGTTAAGAGATTTATCTGTAGCAATGGTTAAACTATTACAGTAATGATCTAATTCAAATACAACTTATTTTTGCAAATTTTCAGATCTATGCTAAGCTCAAAATACCTCTGGTCAATAATCTCAATTCAATCTCTTTGTTTCCTCCAACTTTGTTCTTCTTGGTAATTGCTTTCTCTGATGCTCAGTGTTCTCTTCAAAATTGCTCGATTTGGTCTTCAACCTATTTAACTAGCTTCGCATAAATTCAATCTTTATACATGAATTCTCCTACAACATACTCAATAATGAATCTTGTGTCTCCTTTTATAGACATCATAAACTATTTTATTTCCATCCATAGATTTTGCCTCTTAATCTTCACTGTTGACTTTGTTGCTTTAACCTTCCTCGGTACTTGTGTCATTAACATGTTTCATTCTCCTTCATCTGATCATCTTTGAATTTTTTCAATCATTTGATCATCATAACAAACATTATCTTTTACCTTAGAATCATCGATAATTATCTTTCTCATTATCTTTAGTCAGCAGTCATTGGTTCTATTTATTTCTATCACTCGGTCAATACCGTGTTGTGTCGATGATAACTAGCTTAGTTAATATTGTACTTGGTATACACTACACTTGCTTGGTGTACATTGTACCAACTTGGTGTATACTAAATTCTTCATTTATCGATCACACAAACTTGTTCATTCTTGATCTTCAATCCATAACAAAATCATGTAATATAATCAAATCTCTAACATACAATAGTAGAATTTGGCAAATAAATGACCAAGTGACTAAAAATTTTAGTAACGTGACTAAAACTGATCATGTTATACCATTTTTTTAGTCACGTGACTAAAACTGATCATGTTCTACAAATATAAATGACTAAATAAATGACCAATTTGGTCATCAGGTAAAATCACAACTAAAATGACTAAATAATTAGTTTTTAGTGAAAGTGATTGCAAGCCTAAGTCGTCTTGGGATATTGGTTTTGGAACCTCTTTTGAAAATCATTGTTTTGTCCTTTTGGAAAGGTGTTTTGACTTATTGGTTGTGGGATGCTTTGCATCAATATAAATAACCTTTTTCAATTAAAATTATGGAGGTGCATATATTTATTCACAAAAATTGACAATTTTGAGTGAATGATTTTTGGGGCATCTTTGAGTGCGTATCGAGCGACACTTTGAAATGGGCACTTTTTTACCCTTTGACACTTGGCAATCTCTACAAGGAGTTTTGTGAATATCCTAAGCCAAGAAATAATTTTTAATGTGCCAATTTGTATACGAGGATCAATGACCTCCCAAGAAGGCCCAATGCTTCACCTCTATATGCTATGATTGCTAAATGTTTCATTCTCATGAGAGATGGGTTCTTGTGAACCACTATGAAAAATGGGTCAACACATTTGACTCAAAACTACACACTTGAATCCTAATAACAATATCACAAAGAGAATGTCTGTCATATACATCAACTCATCAAGATACCCAATAAGGAAAAGTATCTAAGAATACCCATGGAAACAAAATACCACTCAATAAGACCATCTACCTCCACTATAGAAAATATATGGTATTTTATGCAAGATGTGTCCCCTCCTTTGTTGTATCTTTTCATTCATTCATTTTAATACATTCATTTATTTATATTTATACTTGTATTCTGATTAATATTATATTGTGTTAATTAATAATAAATTAATAATGAAATATCATATTAATAATATAATATGTTACTATAATGTGAAGTGTAATATATTATTATTATTATATGTTGTTATGTATTATTACAATAATACATAATATATTATTGTCAATTAATATTATTATTCTACATATTTATTATTATTTTTAGATTAATCATTAAATCCTATTCTTGGAATGGGACATCACAATCTTAAATTAAAAAATAAAGAAAAAAATATGGCAAAGTCTATCCACCACCCAACATATATTATTTATTATAATTACTAAATAATAAAAAATAAAAATTAATTAATAAAAAGTTGAAATAGAATGAACATTTTTAATTAATTAATTATAATCATACAAAATGGGACACCGATGCAAAAGTAAAAGTGGAGCGGGAAAGTCATTACGCTGGGCAAGGAAGCGATAAAGGCAAAAATGCACCAAAACTCTCAAACATGCTAGAGATCGCAACAATGCCCACCTTCAGTAACCAGTCATGTAAGTGTGAATCCCTCCCTACACTCTTCTTTAATTAGTTCAAATGTTTTTGAAATGTTGTTCTTAGACCAACCAAAAATTCTAGAAGACTCTCCATGAATATATGGAAAAAGGGATAACCAAGACACAACCCTACTTAAAACCAATTTAGAAACCCTGAGTGCCCTCAGCCCAGGTCCAAGGTTGTTGGGTTGTTCATGTGCCAAATAACAGAGTTGCTACTTAATGAGATTGTTGTTTTATAAATAATGGAATCACTACCCTGGTTTTTGTAATAGTAGCTTATTCTCATTTCTTCTCTTTCCATAGGAATAACAAAGTAATTCATTGTGATTAAAATTCAAGGTCAAATTGAGCAAGACATTTTTCATCACAGTCAAACCAAGACATTTTTCCTGTGTTCATCTCGCTAGGGTATCAGTTTAATTCCACATGCATTAACTATTAGACAGTAGACCAAATGCATTTAAAAGAGAAACGAGTCTACTGCAAGATTCAAAGATTTCAATTTTTTTTAGATGGTTCAAAAACAGGATATGATCAAACCCTTGTACAGTGGTCTGTTATCAAGGGTTTGATGAAAGTTTTTGTAAATCTCAAAGGATCTCTTTGTATATACCACGATAGACTCTCAATCTTTGTCCAAATGAAATAACATGCATCATACTATATTCCCCAAATGATTTTAGCAGACACTCAATTCAATTTGTATCAAGAAAAATAGGAAAACATGAATAGAACGTGACTGCACAACAATATTCAATTGAAGAATGATGGTTGTTTTTCTTTTGATTAAAATATTCATTTTTTTTGCATTCAATCAGAAACCTCCTAAGAATTGGTTGATTAGCTCTTTTTAGGCACAACAATATCTCATATTTCCTTACTGCTGGCGTTGAATCATGAAGATATTTTTTTGTATTTGTTGAGACCAAAATAAAACATAGCTGTGAGTTTTTAGATATTTTTGCATGATATACTTTTGACAAGTTTTGTGACCTTGGCTCCTATAGACAAGATTGAGAGCCTCTAAACTCTCTTTCTTTTACCTGTGCTTTGTGATGTTAAAACTAGATATAAGGTTTTTCTCTAATTTTATATTTATCTTGAAAGAACTATGAGTTCTTCCATGGCTCTGGAAAAAGCTTCTCAAAAAATTTCTTTCATAAATTTGTGGTTGGTTGTTGAACTCCATTTCTTAGCTACAGCTTTGCATAAATCTTCTGTGTTTTCTAAAAACTTAAGACTCAAAAAGCTTTGAACTTGGATTTTATATTTGTGTCTACCAAGTATTTCTTTTCTGAAACTCAAACTGACTATATTTTCATGTTCCATGAAAATAATGGTGCTTATGATCATTTGGTGCTTTGATAGCAGCACTAATGTTCTTTTTCAAATGTTGTCTATGATCATTTCCTCATTTTTTATTTGTTCCTGTAACTGTTCTGACATCCCCTTTCAACCTACTGATTTTTATATGTGCTTGACATATTTATAATTCATTATTGACATAGGGTCTCTATTACTCTGTAAATATAATACTTGTGGTTACATTTTTTCTCTTATGAAATTTTGTATTCTGATCTTGATATTGAACACCACTGCTCAATTTAGATTTTCTTTGAACTAGTTTCCATACAGTAGTAGTGTTCTTTTTTAAAAGTTGATTCTTGCTGATCAAAATCTATATAATCTCCTTCAGTTACATTGACTTTGTGATTTTAAAGCACCCCTTCTGTGCATGAATTGATCTCATGTTTTTCTGATTTTGAAGTCTGATGTAAAATGCATATAGCTGCTATATCCTTCACCATCTTTATTGATATTAACAAAATTAATGAGCTTAGTATCACCCCTGGCATTGAAATATGTTATATACTGATCTTGAATATTGAAAACATGTCATGCATTATCTAAACCTGCATGTTCAACAAATTTGTTAGATAAAAACATGATCTCTTGATTGCTCCCTTTTTCTTCCACATTATTTTGGTCTGCCTTTTGTGCTCTCATAGTGCAATGGTATGGTAGTTAATTACAGAGATATGATTTAGCTTCATCATTTCTTAGGCTTATTGACTAACACATTTCTCACCATAAATTTGTAGGTACGTGAAGGCAACCTCTTAGAAATTTGGTTCACTGAAGATTCTTCAGATCCAACTTTGATTCGTCATCATGCTCAGGCAATGACAGAACTAGACCCTTTCTCTTCTGTTGAATTTTGTATTACTATATTTCTCTTTTGCATTTTTTTTGAGCTATATCTATAGCTTGTGTGGAATCCATGATGTATTGTTCATTTGTAAATGAAAATGAATGACTTTTGTTGCAATAATGAGTTTGTAATGCCCAAATTTGTAAGTAGTACATCATTTTATGAACAACAAAACATGAAACTTAAGTGCCTAAGAGCACCATAATGGTTGGGTAGTGTAAGAATTCCTGCTGGATTTAAAAAGCATATGAAAATAGACCTTTTCCCTGAATATTAATATATTAAGGCACATATCCCAGTTTGTATCAGAGTCCTTGGCTTGAATTACCCATGGTTTATTTGGCAAGGCAACCTTGCTTTCCGTTTTAGAAGAAAATTCTTCTAAATCATACAAATCAGGTGATTTTGAAATAATTACAAGGAAATTGTTCTAAAGAATGTACTTATATAAATTAAAGCCTCTAAATTTCCCACGGTGTCTGTAATTGGTCAACTAGAATTTACTCCTTATTGGATTCTTAGTATTATGATAAAACTTCATTCAAAAGAGCAAGAAGACAACGAGAGGAAAAGTAACTTTCGACTGCTATTTTGATCTTATCCACAATGACTTCTACATCACTGTTTCACAAAATGAAATAATAAAAAATTGACAAATTCTATCTTGGGAGCTGTAAAATTAATCATGTGGAGTAATAAACCAAGATGCACATTATCTTCTTCTCCTTAGCTATATGATTTTTGAACAACAATATTGTTATCCATTTTCACTCCATGCCTTCTTGTAACAATCTTTGACATAGAAGACAACTAATTTTTCCAACCTAGACACCAAACATATTCAGATTCCAACTGTGTACAATAAATCAAGGTCATCTTTATAAGCTTTATCAACACACCCTATCCTCAAGCTAAACTGTTAACATCAAAATTTGAAAACACTAGAGTATTCATAAATTTTTGCCTTATTTCTTCACAAATACAAACATACTCATATACTTGATCAACTTCAAAAGGTATTGTTTCTTTGGGCACTATACTCAAACCAGGGTCATAAGTTTCACAGAATAGGTCATTGCATATAGATTTCTCAAGCATGTGACGTAGGTGCATCAAAAAATGTTTCAAAGGCACCACTTCCACTTGAAAGAGCATAACTAACCTTCCATACAATGATTTCAAGCTTCCAAAAGTATTTTTGGAAGAAAATACTCATCCATATCACCCCAAAGTTAGCTCCTTACCAAATACTCTTGTTTCATCTTGGAGCATTTATACAACCATCATGAGATACTAAAAGCTGATTTCAAATTTACAAGAGCTTATACAAAACATGATTAAGGTCTTATCATAATCAGTGAAGAACTAGTATTGGCTTGGAATCAAATTTAACAAATAAGTAGTGTATAGAAAAAGTGATGTTGCCAAGCAAAGAATCACTTAATTCTTGTGAATAAAATTATTCTGATAAAATATCCAAGCTTCTATGCTATTATATTCCTTGCAATAAGAATCCATTCATCAATAGCTCGAAGGAGAAGGTAAAATGCTATAAGCGCATTCAATATAAATGTGTATATAAGCTACATATGTACATGCTCACAAATGATAATCAAATCAAGAGAAAACCAATCTTATATATCGAGACTGCTTTATAGAAATTGCCACTAAAGTATTTATGTCTAAGGACATGAGAAATGATGATTCCATAAACAAAACAATCACCCATAAATTTTTAACTGAACAAAAATTTAACTACAAAAAGTCACTATGATGAAACAAAACAGAAGGATATCATAAACATTTTCTTCATAATCATTGAGCAAGGTATCGATCTATTGTTAGTTGTGATTCATATAATGATAACATTTGATAAGTAATGAACATTAAATCACTAAGCAATTTTTTTAATTTTCCAATCCAACATGATATTATTCATGTCCCATTGTCCTGTATTATATTGCATGAGAAAGATAATGCAGACATATAAAAATTTCCACTAAAGTATTTATGTCTAAGGACATGAGAAATTTTCAAGGCTTCTTTTTTCTTTACAATCTGCATTTTATGCATGCCCATACTTAGTAACTTTATATAGAAAAAACATAGAAAAATTTAAAATCTACATGGAAATTAGCATACTTGGTCCAGTATGCTTCAATTCGAAGTTCTCATCAGCAAATTTAGTTCCATAGATTGACTCTCCACCTCTTCCATCTCCAAGTGTGAAATCCCCACCTTGTATCATAAAGCTAGGTACGACCCTATGGAATTGGCTTCCCTTGTAATGGAGTGGCTTGCCACTTTCCCTCACACCTTTCTCACTTGCAAAATTTAATTCTGAAACTTAAATTTATAGTCTTACCGACTAGGAATTAGGATAAAATAACTAAACTAGCGTGGTCAAAATATTGTTCAATCCAATTTGAAAATAATTTCCTAGAAATTTGAGTGCTTACCATAATCAAACAGACTCAGCAACCAATTAATGAAATACACTACATTAAAAACATGCATGGTATTTCCAAGATTAATTTGGGATCCTCACATCTCTCAAGAAGCATCCAAGTTTGTGATTGTTTGACGATAAGAAATCTTGGATAGGGCGGACTGAAATGTCCAATTTAATGGGATTTGATAATAAATTAAATTATTAAAAAATATAATAATAAAATAAATTATGTATATATATATGTATGTATGTATGTATGTATGTATGTATGTATGTATATATATATATATATCTTACCGGGTTCACTCCTAGACTCCTCTGGACTAGCCTGGGTTCAAACTGGTACTTGTTCTAGTCTGGTTCACTTGTGGGTTTGCCCAGGGTTCGAACCCAGGCAGGTCAGTTCATCCGGGCTGAACCCTGGTTGAACCAGGGTAGAACCAGGGCAGAACCAGGTCGAACCCAGGTCTAACCAAGTACATTTCCATTGAGAAACATTCTCTAATTTAGTGTAGAAAACAATTATTATAGAATTTGAAAGCATTCACAAAGCCCGCAACTTTGAAAATATTGTGACTTTTGGCTGGATTGATTGGGTAATCAATTATTGTCAAATGCTCTTAGTAAAAATTTTAATGGAACTCAAGCTTTAAAATCTGGCAATTGTTTCTTGATGTCACTAGATGGATATGCAGAAAACCACAAGAACATAAACAAGATTTAGGTTATGTGAACACAATTCAACAGGTTGGTTAAATGGATGCAATCTGGATGAGCAAGATTTCCAAAAGAAGAACCAAATGATCTTTAGGTTTTCCATTTTTGCCATTTCTTATTTTCTCCTCTCAAATTTAGTAATAAAGTTGATGGTCAAGAAAATAAGCAGTCTCCATGGCTCTGCACATGATTAAATGCTCATTGACCATGCCCACATCAATCATGAGATTATTGGACAGTTGACCAGTAAAATAATAAAATTGTGTTCAAGGAGTACACTGAAACTCGTAGGTAAGCAGCATGTTAAGTGCCCATAACAGTACTAAATAGAAGAGAAACTCTCATTAGCTGTGCTGTAATAGGGAGTTGTGAGTTAGATGATACTGTATGCACTTGTGTTGCAAAGGACAATGTTGCCTACATGAAATCTGCACATCACAATTTGCATCTTTTTTCGCTACAATTAACAATATCAAACAATTAAACTGCTTGGTTTGGTATAAGTCTATCTTTATGCTTTAAAGTTGAAGTTTGACAGGCTACTTGTCCACTATGGAAAGTTAGAGACTCGACATTCCTTTTAATTATGAAGAAGAAGAAGAAGAAGGATAGATATTCTATTAGATGATATACACATATACACAAGAAGAAGAAGAAGAAGAATAGACATTATACACAAGATATATAATTTTTTGTTTTATTTCACATATTTTATGGATCATAATATATTTTATTGTTTTATTTGACAAAACAATAAAGATATCCTTCTCTATAGTAGACCATATGAAGACAACCTCCCATTGTCACACAAATCTCCTTTCACTTTGTTTAATATGATTTTTTCCTTGTTCTTAATTTGATCAGTGTATAATAGTTACATTAATAATATTGACAGTGCATTATATCTTATTGTTGATCTTTCATTTCAAACATTGTAGTCTTATGTCTATCTCTATGTCATTGATCAAAAAATGTAAAAAAGAGAACAAATCTTGTGTTTGAAATTGAAAAGTATTTCAATAGCATAGAAATAGATAATTAGGATATATTTTCCACAAGAATTCAATTTGTGATCTATTTCTATTTGGATTTAATAGTGTAGTTTTCGAGTCAAACTCATTGACCCATGTTTCATGAGTAGTGACTCAAAAAAACCCATCTATCATGACATGGGTGATGCTCATAGGGGAGGATCAAATTAATGTAGCTCAAGATCATACCTATTACCTGCAAAAAAAAGCAACAAATCACTTTTTTGTTAAAAACATAGTACATGTAGAACATGAGAATGTTGAGAGAAATGGGCTCTATTTAAGGACATGGCCTATACCTTGGTAGTGCAAGGAAGTGGAATATAATTTTACTACATATAAAATAACGCCTTCCAAATTTTTAGAAAATGAGAATTGACCTACACATGCCACTTGGATCTGGTAAATTGAGGGTGAGAAAACATGCAATCCATATCAACTTCAACCATTGGCCTCTAATTGATGGCTGACAAAGCAGCAATATGTCATTGCTTCTACCATCAAACTTTCTTTTGGTCACATGGAGCTTACTCATATTGTGCCCAAGCTTGAGAAGCTCAGATCCTTTCTGGTTTAGGAGCACCAGGGACAAGGACAAAGACCCAAGAACACACTAGGGTCACTGAATAGATCCTAGGGGGCAACAAAAGATGAACATGACCTTGAAGGGTCATTTGATGTAATAAGACCAAAATGGTCCATTTGGTGTATTTTTATATGTTCTTGATCATTTTGTATTGAGATCAATCAATGTAAGCCTTAATGGCATTTGGGGTTTAGAGGGTACCTTGGGGTCATTTGAGGATCCAAGGGTAGGTGAAATGTTTTAATGACCTATAAGGTCCATACATGTTGTAAATTGCCATTAGAGCCTTTTCAATGAGTCAAATGCACTATAAGTGCCCAAAAATGTAATATTGTCTAGAATGGCAAAATAGGCCTACAAAGGCTTATGTGAGGGTTTATGAGGTTTAGTGGAAGTTTTAGAGTCTTAGACATTAGGATTTAATCCTAAAGGGCCTTTGAAAATTAATAAGAATGACAAACTAAAAGATAATAGTCATTTACTATTACTGTTGGTTTGGGCAGGAAATTACATTGGGTAACTGATTGGTTGAAGGCTATTTTTCCTTGTACGTACATGATTTTGTGAGAGGGTGGTGTGTAGGGAGTTTTATTTAGAGTTTTATGTCAAAGAGAAGCAATGTAAGAAGTTTTGAATGAATAAAACTTAAATTCTCTACAAACTTGACAGTCACTACCATAAGGGGACAATCTTGGCTTTGTGTCATTTAAACTCTTATTTTCAATGAAATATTGATTTGAAATGTATTAGATAGATGGTGGATTGAGTTACTTTAGATTCCATACCAATATTGTATTGTGTTGTTGAGTTTTGAAGTAAGAAAAATAATCATTTGCTGACTATTCCTAAACAGAGAATTAAGTGCAATCAGAGATTTATTTTGAAGTTGCTATGAAGACCTAGATGTATTATAACCTATAATAACACCTAGTAACCACCATGAAGATGCACGGTGAGATCAGAACATAATGTGAAGCCAAGGTAGTATTTGCAATTGCAGACATTGTTGAAACTTCAGACACTATCAAGATGTGAAGATTACACCATTCAAAAATAAGTTATAAGAGTATTAATAACATAAAGTTTCATCAGTCCATGATATAATTGTAATGAAATTTCTGCATTTAAGCATGTGTAAATTTTCACATCAACATTTCAGATCATACTTCATGATTCATCACCATTCTCTGGCTCTTCATTCTGATGATGGATCATAATTCATGGAAGTTCTATAAAAGTCAAGTGGATGGAGACATAGGTAGTACCTTCTTTGAAAACTCTTTGTGGAAATCTGATTTTAGTTATTGGTCATTAATGATACCAAGTTAAATGCTAAGTGGCTGTGCAGAGACCTAGTTTTGCAAGAGGTCAATGGATTTGTGGATAGACACTTGCATGGAGGATAGTTGGTTGGAATAGTTGAACTGCTTCCTTTGGTTTGGTTGCATGCTTAGAGCAATATCAAGCATCAATCATCAAGAAATTCTTACAATGACATATATTCTATTTGGTTTACCCTAGATTAATTTGATGATAATTGTACTTTCTTCTAATGTAGGATGAGATTAACCCATTGAATATACTATGTTTTATGGCATGTCATTGACTACCAATGTGCATGTGGAATCTGGGTGCATTCATCATGATGGTAGCGTGGAAAAGGGATATGCTTTTGGTTGGATAGTATTGTGTAATGTCCCTAGGGTTACTTATTCTGCCCTCACTTGTTTCTAATCCCTGGTTTAAGATTATTCTTAACAGCACACATGATTAGCTTGATAAAAATACACTTAGTTTGCTTCAAAAATTATAGATAAATAGAAATTTCACCCACAGATAAACATAGCAACATACCAAGTTATAGAGATTTGTTGATTTACTTTCTATTTTAATTAATAGATCCAAATTTGTTACAAATATTATGGAATGACTATTAAATAATATGTGATCTGAATTAGACAAGTCATACAAATGACTGTTGAACTTTCTTCTCAATTGCTGACTGTGTAGGTGCATGTAACTATTCATCTTATATTCATAATATGTGTCCTTTTTTCCTGCCTAACTAAAATATCAGAGAAGCTTTGATATTTCTATTAACTTCATGTATTATAGACCATTTGATTTGTTAAGTATGTATAATATGTCATTTTTTTATTAAATACATTGCATACCTAATGTTCTGGATGAAGTACTTGAATTAGATCCAATTTATTTTCTAGGCTTGGAGTTCTCTTCCTTGACTACAAAGAAACAAGTTTTCAAGCAGCTAAAGTTGAAAAGTGAATTACAAGATTATGGTGTAAGGACTAAAAAATCTTTGAATTCTGAAGCTCCCAAAAATAGTAAGTCTGAATATTCATCTTTCTTTTCACTCAAATTTTAATGAGTACAAGTTCTACTGTAATTGAATGTTACTTTTCAGTGCAATTGATGTACATTAGCCATTTGTTGGCATCAATTTAATTTCAAAATTATAAGCTTCACACAACCAAATTAAATTTATCTGTGAGGTTCCACCTAGTTATGTTTGATACCCAGGCAAGGTGGATTGTTGAGGACTTGGAACCTAAGATCTCCCAAATTCTGGTTTGAGTCCTTGCGAACTGATATGTCAAACAGTTTTCAAACCTTGAAAAATGTTTCAAACATTTTTCAAACATATGTCTGGAAAAATAAATAAAATCCTTGTATTCTGAGATTCAAACCAAAGTGATATTGGAACTAAATAATATGTATGTGAACAGCATGCCAAAACATGAAAACACTAACATAGAAACCTTAGATCTGATATATCAATTGATTGCAACTATTGAAACTACAATGGTGATAGGCTGTATTGGAAAACTATTTTTAGAATTTTATGAAAACATATTTTATTATACAAGTCAAATTTGAGTCATTTGAATTATCAAGGGTTTTACACTGCAATGCTAGAGAAGGATGATGAAATACTTTATGTTGCGTCAATAAGGTATTTTTTTCTTTTTAGAATTTTCTGAAGGTTTTTTTTTATTAACATGCAATTTGTTTGTAGATATCTGAGACTAATAGTTTCTTTAATCTGTACAATACACAAGGAATAATTCTCTAGAGGCTCACCTAGTGTAGTTTTTATGATTGCTAAATCATGACATGGGATCCATGGAGCCCGTTTAGCAGAGATGCCTCTTATTGGAACTTGACATCATTACCAACGCTAGGGAATGTGTCAATGTTTAGTAAATGCAATTGAAAAGGCATGACAAGACTGTTCTTATATAGGGATCAGCATTTTAAAGAAGATCTATGTTAGACATCATTTAAGTAAATAGCCTATTGAAAACCTAGTAAATTAAGTAACTACTATGTTTTGATCTTAATGTGTTGCTCCTTTATAATGAAAATTGTTTTATGCTTTGTGCAACATCTATATTATCTATGTTTGAAGCAACCATTATTAACAACAAAAATGTATGTTCTCAATTTCATTCATCACTAATTTCATTAATATGAATAATGATAGCCTTTGTTGTGTTCTTTGTCTCTATTGTTCACTACTCATCCTCCCCTTAGGCTTTGCTACACTTGAACTATAGATGGAAAAATTTGAAATCATGTTTAATGGAAAGTACTAGTATACATGGTATGATTATTCTTTAAAGTGTACTAGCTCAATGGAAGAGCACCTACTTTACAAGTAGGAGGATGATGGTTTGATTCCATCATGCCCTAATATGACTAAATTAATGACTAGCCAAGTTACTGAGAGGGGAGGGGTGAATCAGTAACTTCAAAACTTTTTACAAATTGCAGATCTTAACCATATTCCAAATAACATTTAGATCAATAAGCTAACTGCATGCATGAGTAACAGAAAGAATAAAACATTCATAACACTTTGAACACAGAGATTTGGTGACCCAGAAACCTTCCAAATAGAAAGTAAAACTGGGGTGGGGATGATACCCACAAAAATTCAATACTACAGTATAAAGTTGGCCGGTTAAGGCTTACAATGATCACTTCCAATGATCTGCCCTGTTAGGAGCAATTAGGACTGCTAGGTCCACCTTGTTAGAGGATTTACAAACATACAATGAAGTATGCACTCGGTTAAGAGATTTTACAAAAGACTATCAAGTCTACCCTGTTAAAGGATTTCAAGCTGATTCACCTGTTAGGATGAAACAGTAGATCTCTTACTTGCAACTATACTTGCTGATTGAGATTCTTTGATGTACTGATCACCTTCTATGATATATATGTCTCTGCTGCTCCTTATATTGTTGTAGCCCTTTGTAATTCACTTATCTCTACCTTTTTCTCTTTTTCACACTTCTCACTTATTCACACCTTGGATATGATACAAAACATTGCTTATATATCAATCCAAAATAATTACAAAGTCAGCTGCTAAAATACAAGTCAACACAAGTATTACTGAGTCAGCCCAAATATAGTTACAAAGTTCCTACAAACTAACTCGGTGACTTTCTGATACTCGGCATCCACCGCAATACTCAGCATCGTCATGCTCTTGGTAGGAGTGGAGACTCGGTCCATACTAACCACTTGGTCATAGTTTCAAACTTGGTATACACTGGAGACTCGGTAGATACAGTGTCACTCGGTAGAAACTAAATTCCCTGTTTACCGTGCTGGCACTCGGTAAACACTGCTCATCTCATCACTCGGTAATGATAACTCGGTAAGCACTGCGAAGCTCGGTCTGCTTGGTAAGCACTGTTCTACTCGGATTGCTTGGTAAACATTGTTCTGCTAGATGAGCTCGGTAAGCACACAGAGTCTGAATAAGTGTTATCACTAATGACAAACATACTGAATGCCAACAATCTCCCCCTTTGGCATTAGTGACAAAAACACTTATTGCCCAAAACTTATATACGAAAATCATGCTGAATCTATTTTTGATTTTTCAAAATTTGTCTTTGTCAATCTATTGTATATACATTTCATGACTCCCCCATACAGTATACATAGATACAAATATTTTATTTCACCTCATACTCATATTTCCTATTTCTCTCAATATATTTTCTCCCCCTTTCATATCTCTCATATCTTATATACTTTCTCCCCCTTTTTGACAATAATGCCAAAGGTGTATATACAAATATTTTACATAGAGATACCAAAATGTGAGAGAAAAATAGAATGTACCTTACTTATTAATGATAGAGTTCCATCCCAATTCTCTTGCAGAACCTTGCATGTATGGAGTGCAACTTGGACTTCTACAGAGAGTTCAATCATGTGATCTGCAATTGAAAACTGATTGTCATGGATCAATGTTTTTGAGTGTGCAATATGCTTTTTCATTGTATCCATGATGGGAAGGATCATGTTCTGAATATCTATTAATGTTGACTTGATCCTTGCATCTTCTCTCAATAACTCTGACTGGTTATCAGATAGGAATCTGACTGCCATATGATGTGCAAAGATTGAACTAGGTTCAAGTTGCAACTTTTGTGCACTGACCTTCAAATCCTCATCAATCTTATTTATTTTTTCCTTAATCTCCTTTGAGAACTCGGCAACATTACATACTTTGACAAAAAATGATGTTACATTGGAATAGGAGGATTCAATGTTAGTCAAAACTAAAGATAACCCTGTCTGATTGATAGCTATTCGCTAAGCAATACACTCAAGCACTTTATTATCAAACTTCTTCTCAGCCTTCTCAAGCAACTTTTCTTGACCAGAAGAGTCCTCATTGAACTTGTTTACTGCCTCTGCCAACTGTAACAAAATGTGTTGAGAGGAATCAACTTCAACACCTATTGCTTCTATCAAAATATTCTTGGCATCCTCAATGATCTTAAATTCCCTATCTCTTTCTTCTTTTAGTTTCTTCTGCTTTGCTTTCTTTTGGAGGAGTTCACCAACCATTTGCATTTGGTCTGTTGAAAGATTTGCAAAATCTAATTGTGGAATTTCTATCTACTCATCCAAATCTATATCTTCTTCTATGTCTTTACTCCTACTCAAAAATCTTGTACTCGGTTGAGCCTTAGGTTCAACTGTCATTGTACTTAATGCCTTTGTAGTATAAGTTATTGTAGACACAGTAGGACTTGTAGTGAAAAATGATAAACTTCCAACTGATGGAATGCTAACTGGAATACTTGATAAACCCAAAATTGAACTATTTACAATTGAAGAATCTGAAGTACTTATTGAGGTATCCAAAACTGAAGTACTTGCTGCTGAAAAACTTAAAATTGTAGAAGGTATTGAAGTAGATGCTAGAGATTGCAACTCGGTGGAAGAAGGAGGCTGAAGCTTGGTAGATTAAGTGGTAGCCACTTCTGTCATTGATACATTGAGCTGTGCTGAGGATGATTGGACATTTGATGTATCTATTGGTTTTGTCACAATCAAACTTGAAGTTATCTCCGGGCTAGATGCAGCAACTTTTGCTGGAGAGTGAGGAAGTGAGGCAATTACCTCTATAGCTATCTAAATTGGATCATCTTCCTCAACATTTTTCTTAGCTTCCTCGGTAGCTTCTTCCTCTGCTACTTCTTCAACTTTAATACTATCTAGCTGAACTGTTTCTGTGGTAGCATCTTCTTCTTTATCTTCATCACTGTCATCTTCAATATCTTTTATTATCACAGTTTCAACTCTTAGTTGGTGAAGATGATAGATGTTTTTCCATGTAGTAGTGGCACTTTTTACAACTGATTCTATATTTTTTATCAGAATTAGACAAGTGTTGAATTTTAGTGTCATCTTGCACTCATTTTCTATCAATGCCTTATTGATTTCAGCATTTTTTAAACTGGGCATTGAACTAGACAGACTATCATCCACTATGCATTAATTTCTCGGTGAAGATTCCACAACTCAGTGAACATATGAATTCATACTACTCCGACCTTACTTGGTAACCATATGAAATTATGTTACTCCCGACCTTTCTCGGTGGTAACTGATACCAACCTTCCTGTGATCCTGTTGTATCTTGCATACTGATTTGGATCTTTCTTTCTTTCAATTCTAGAACTGTTTTGGAATATGTCTATGAAGATACAGCTCCAGTGCTTCCTTGGAGACTTAGTTAGAATTGTTATAGCCACCCACTTCATGAGTGACTCCATTACTTGGACTGGTTTGCTCGGTAGGTTTAGGAATCCACTATTGTCTCATCTGCTTCCTAATGCTATTTTCTTTTGCTTTCTTTTTGTCTGCAACTCTGCCTATATTCATGTAATTTTTAGCTATATGACCAAGTTCAGTGCATGTATAACATCTTATGCTAGTATCCCTTTTTCTCAAGTGATGCCTTACACAATTAATGCCAATGTGTCCATATTCTCCACAGTAATGACACCTACACCAAGTGTTGTAATCCCAACCAAATATTGCTTTTACAATTTGTTCTGCTGGATTGGGTGTTTTAGATCTGCATTCTGATGCCTTGTGACCTTGTTTGTTACATTTGTGACATTTGCCTTTAAATCTTGGTTTCTCCTTGCATTCATTTGCTTTATGACCATGCTGATTGCAATTGTAACATTTTCCATTGAATTTTCCTTTTCCATTGCTCCAACATTTATTTGAAGTATGACCAATTTTGCCACAATGATTACAAGTAGGTTTCTGATTCTTTTGAGTACCTTGTTTGGAGGATTCACCTTCCTCTTTGTATCCAAGTCCTGCTTTTCCTTTTCACTTATGAAGGTTTTGTTCATACAACTGATTCATATCTTCTTGAGATTTCATCATTCTCTCATTGATTTGCCTTTCAGTGTTTAGGTCATTCACCAATCTTAAACTGATTTTCTTTTCAGATCTCAGCTCCTCTGTTATCCTGTCATTTTCTGATCTCAGAGTCAAGATTTCTTCATTTGCATTGGAGACTTGATCAATAAGGTTTTCTAGCTGAAGAGTTTGATTCTGGATTTCATTGTTCTTTCCTTCTATTTCATCTTTTATCTTGTTTCTTTGTTCCAAGATTTCACAAAATCTTGTTGACTGAATTTCCTGTTCTCTTTTCAATTTTCTTACTTCTTCTTGCAGAGATCCATTCTTTTCTAGGAGTTCTTTGATTGCATTGTTTGCTTCATCTGAGCTTCTTGAAGGGAAACAATCTTCAATCTTTTCTTCAACATACTGGTGGTCATTCATCTGGTTTGCAAGTTCCTTCCTTCTTTTTAGGGATTGGGAAAGATGCTCTTTTTCTTCCTTGAGTTGAGCTATGGCCATTTCCAAATCTAGCTTTTCATTTTCAATTACTTTGTTAAGTCTGAATATCTCCATTGTCCTGGATCTTTACTCAAGCTGTCAAACTTTATCCTGAGAACCACAATGCTCTAATACCAATTGTTGGAAATATTCAACACTAGCCAAGTTACTGAGAGGGGAGGGGTGAATCAGTAACTTCAAAACTTTTTACAAATTGCAGATCTTAACCATATTCCAAATAACATTTAGATCAATAAGCTAACTGTATGCATGAGTAATAGAAAGAATAAAACATTCATAACACTTTGAACACAGAGATTTGGTGACCCAGAAACCTTCCAAATAGAAAGTAAAACTGGGGTGGGGATGATACCCACAAAAATTCAATACTGTAGTATAAAGTTGGTTGGTTAAGGCTTACAATGATCACTTTCGATGATCTACCCTGTTAGGAGCAATTAGAACTACTAGGTCCACCTTGTTAGAGGATTTACAAACATACAATGAAGTATGCAGTCAGTTAAGAGATTTTACAAAAGACTGTTAAGTATACCCTGTTAAAGGATTTCAAGCTAATTCACCTGTTAGGATGAAACAGTAGATCTCTTACTTGCAACTGTACTTGTTGATTGAGATTCTTTGATGTACTGATCACCTTCTGTGATAGATATGTCTCTGCTGCTCCTTATACTGCTGTAGCCCTTTGTAATTCGCTTATCTCTACCTTTTTCTCTTTTTCACACTTCTCACTTATTCACACCTTGGATATGATACAAAACATTGCTTATATATCAATCCAAAATAATTACAAAGTCGGCTGCCAAAATACAAGTCAACACAAGTATTACTGAGTCGGCCCAAATATAGTTACAAAGTTCCTACAATCTAACTCGATGACTTTCTGATACTCGACATCCACTGCAATACTCAACATCACCATGCTCTTAGTAGGAGTGGAGACTCAGTCCATACTAACCACTCGGTCATAGTTTCAAACTTAGTATACACTAGAGACTCGGTAGATACAGTGTCACTCGGTAGAAACTAAATTCCCTATTTACCATGCTGGCACTCGGTAAACACTGCTCATCTCATCACTAAATAATGATAACTCAGTAAGCATTGCGAAGCTCGGTCTGCTCGGTAAGCACTGTTCTACTCAGATTGCTTGGTAAACATTGTTCTGCTAGATGAGCTCGATAAGCACACAGAGTATGAATAAGTGTTGTCACTAATGACAAACATATTTAATGGTTTGATTCCATCATGCCCTAATATGACTAAATATATGACTAAATTAATGACTAAATATATGACTAAATATATGACTAAATAAATGACCAAATAAATGACCAAATAAAGGACCAAATAAATTACCAAATAAATGACCAAATAAACAACTACATAAATGACCAAATAAATGACCAAATAAAGGATCAAATAAATGACTAAATAAATGACCAAATAAACAACCAAATAAATGTCCAAATAAATGATCAAAAAAATGACCAAATAAATGACTAAATATATGACCAAATAAATGACTAAAATAGTTTAGTCATAAATTTGGTCACGAGATAAATGACCGGCAATAAACTACCACTGGTCACATGACCAAATTTGGTCATTTATCTACAATTTTTGGTAGTTTATTTGGTCATATATTGTTGTTTTTGTACTAGTGATGATATCATAGACTCATCAATAAGTTACCCAATGAATATGATATCCATATCTTTCTCACCCATATCATCTTCATGTAGATATCTCATTCGTTCACCATTATTTCCTTCTTAAGATGTTTGTAACCATCATGATAAGTATAGTCAAAACAAATTGACATCAATGACAATACATTAACTAATTTAGTGTCTCACATATACCATAGTATCTCAGTGATCATCAATCATTGTCTTTCAATCTCTCTTTCAAGATATTCAATCAGTTGTAGTCTATCAATCTCTCCCCTTGGCATTGATGGCAACACGATATGAAATATCTCATAGAATACCAAACATCTGTTCTACAACTCTGTATGCAGATGTTGTAACTTTGTAAGCTCTCCCTAGCATATACATTTAATATGTTTAATCACTACACAACACCAATACTCTCCCTTCTAGTAATCTCTCTCCCCGTGGATATATATTTTATGTAGAACTCTATCCCTTTAGATTTATCTTGAATATTTCATTGAATCTCTCTCCCTTTGATAGTAATGTCAAAAATAAAACTCACAGAGCTCTACAATAGCCAAATCAATATGTATGTTATTCAGTTCAGATCTAGTACCTTGCATGTACTGATATTCAGTTTCAATTTTTCTTCCATCTTTCAATTTTCACAACCTTAGGAATCCCAAAGTGTGAACATTATGCATCAACATCATTTGATATTCTGATAAAGTATAGGTTGATGTAACCTCCTAATCACCTTAGTGACTGATAGACAAGGGATGGACCCCAAGTCTACTCCTCAAGTATTCAAATGTGTCCTTCGGTAAGGGTTTAGTAAATATATCAACACTTTGCTCTTGTGATTTCACGTACTCCAATTTTACTTCATTTTCTTGAAAATGCTCCCTCAAGTAGTGATACTTAATATAAATATGCTTTGTCTTTTCATGCATCACTAGATTCTTATAAATATTAATTGCACTTGTATTATCACAATAGATTATCACTGGGTAAGTGATCTCCTCATTCATACCTTCCAAAATTTGTTTAATCTATGCAATGTTTGAACAATTAGTAGCAGCAACAACATATTCTACTTCTACTATGGATTGATAAATGCATCATTGTTTCTTACTTATCCAAGTAACCAATCTTTCTCCCAAAATTAATGCTCCGCCAAGAGTGCTCTTTCTATCATCAATGTTTCTGGTCCAATCCGCATCTGTATAGACTTTCAATTCAAAATTGCCTTCTTTCTTGTACCAAAAACCATAGTTTTTAGTGTTTTTCAAGTATCTCAAAATTCTTTTCATGATAGTTATGTGTGATTCTTTAGGATTAGCAAAAAATCTTGCTACTATTCCAACTACATGTATAATATCTAGTCTACTATGCACAACATACATCAATTTACCAATCATTGATCTATACAAGGTCTGATTTACCTCAGTTGACTTATCATCCTTTGTCAATTTGTATCCAATCACCATAGGTGTACTAACTAGTTTTAATGTTTTCAAGCCAAGAAAAAAATTAATCTAACCAAACATTGACATTTAAAATTCTTTCCTCATTTCATCAGCAAATGATTTTCATAAGTTGTCAAGTCCTCCAAATATAATGTAATCAAAAAAAAAATTAGCAATAAGAATCTTGTCATCAGTTTCACCTTTCAAATACAAATTGTTGTTGTCACTTGTTCTAATAAATTCAATACTGATTATATAGGAATGTAGTCTTTTATACCATTCTCTCGGTGCTTGTTTCAATCTATTTACTACTTTGTGCAACTTACATACCATGTTCCTCTTATTAGGATCGGCAAAATCTTTAGGTTGTTCAATGTAGACCTCTTCCTCAAGTATCTCATTCAGAAATGGAAATTTAACATCCATTTGATAAACTTTAAATCCTTTGTAAGAAGCATAAGAAAACAATATCCTTACTCCTTTAAGTCTACAACTGCTACAAAAGTCTGACCATAATCAATCCCTTCTTCTTGTGCATAACCTTTGAAAACTTTTCTTGCTTTATTCCTAGTGACATCTCCATTCTCATTCAATTTGTTTCTAAATATCCATTTTGTTCCAATCACATTCTTGTCTTTTGGTCTCAGTACCAATGTCCATTTCTAGTTTTTCTGTATTTTCTCAATCTCTTCATTCATTGCCTTGATCCATTCATCATTGTCCATAGCATCTCTAACAATTTTAGGCTCAAATTCACAAACTAAGAATTTTTTGTTTCTCAACTTACTTTGTGTCATCATTCCTTCTTTCTTATCTCCAATTATCTGAGTTTGTGGATGATGTCTTCTTACATATTTTGCAAGTAAAGGTTCAGTTCTTTGTTCTTCAATGTGTTCTCTACTCGGTGCATGATCATGATCTTTATCACTAACAGTTTTTTGATTCTCGGTCTGTATAGACTAATGCTCAGTAGCATTACCCTATTGCTCGATAATGCCAGACTGCTACTCAAGTAGAGTGGCTAGTTCCTTAATGTAAACAAATCTACCATAGTCTTTTGGTTCCTTTTTACTTTCTTCATCATTCTTCTCAGCAAATTCATCAACTCTTACATTTTCACTTTAGATCATCTTGATAGTAGCGTTATTCAAACATTTATAAGCTTTTCTTTTAGTAGAATATCCTATAAATATTCCTTCATCACCTTTGAATCAAATATCCCATTTCTATCATCTTTCAGAATATAACATCTACTTCCAAATATTCTAAAATAACTTGCATTAGGTGTGTAACCATAACATAATTCATAAGGTGTCTTGTTTGACTCTTTCTTCACTTGAACTTGGTTCAATGTGTAAACAATAGTACTAATAGCTTCTCTCCATTACACATGTGTAACATCTTTTCCAATCATCAATGTTCTAGTACAATCCATAATTGATCTATTTCTCCTTTTAGAAATCCCATTCTGCTAGGGTGTCCTCAATGCATAAAATTGTCTCTTAATTCCATTCTCATTACAAAAGTTAGTGAACCCATCAAAAATAAATTCACCACCTCTATCTGATCTCAAGCATTTCAGTTTTTTACCACTTTCTTTTTCTACTTTAGCTTTATACCACTTAAACATTTTAAAAGCTTCATATTTTTCTTTCAAGAACATGACCGTCATCATTCTAGAGAAGTCATCAACAAACAAGATAAAATATATGTCTCTCTAATAGCTCTGATTTCTCATAGGACCACACAAGTCAATTTGAACTAACTCCAAAATAGCATTAGATGAAAAATGTTTTCTCTTAAAACTAGATTTTGACATTTTGCCCATATGACATTGTTTGCAAATGACATGGTCAGGTTTAGATATGCTCGATAAACCTCTAACTTTTGTTTTCTTACTGATCTTAACCATGTTGTCAAAATTCACATGAAATAACCTTTTGTGCCATTACCATACATCTTCATTTTTAGCCAACAAATAATAATTTTCAGCATTATCAAGATAGAATAGATTACCTTTAGATTGTTCACCAGTATTGACCAACTTTCCAGTCTCATCATAGATTTTCACCTTTCTTTTCTCAAATGTAGCTCAGTGACCTATATTGTTCAGTTGTGCTACACTCAATAGATTATAATTTAGTCCTTTCACCTAATATGCATTCTCACATCTAATCTTATTGTTCAACAATATATACCCTTTCCCTTTCACTAGACAAGGTGTATGATTTCCCATTTTCATAGATCCACCATTATAATGTTCAACGTATTCAAATTTATCTTCATCACAAGTCATATGATGTGTACATCCACTATCAATAATCCAAATATCATTCTTGCTAACTTTAGAAATAAGTGTTGTTTCTACATACCTTTCTTCTTCTAAATCTTCTTTCAAAGCTACAAATACCACCTCAATGTCAGTGTCAGTGTCGGTGTCATCATCATCCTCAACTAGGTAACATACCTTCTTGACTTTATCTTTGTAGTCTCGGTTGTCTCTCTTGTTGTATTATTGGTTGCCTCTATGTTCTCAGTTATCTCTTTTGTCATACTTCCTTTCATTTGATCTTTCATTAGTTTTCTCATCTTCTTTCCTATTAGGACATCTAGCAGTAATATGACCAATCTCTTTACATCTAAATCATACCAAAGGTAGTTTACCTCTATATATTTCTTTACCTTTTTTCAATCTTCTAGCCATTAAGGCTTCAAGTTCATCAAGTTCATCCTCTTCACTTTAACTATCACTTTCATTTCTTATCTTATGTTTGCTTCTTGATTTACCAATTTTTAGAGATGACATAAATGTAGATTCAACGGTAGGAACAATAATGTTGTCATAGTTGTTCAACTCAAATGTAGTCAGTCTACCGATTAGACTATCAAGTGTAATATGGTTACCAGGAGATGATCTCATTTCATGAATTGCAGAAACTATAATAGCATAGGCAAGTAACAAGGTTCTAAGAATTTTACTTACCATAGTGTCTTCATCAATAATTCCACCAGCTCCTCGGATAGCATTCACAACCTCCTTGACTTGGTCACTGTATAGAGATATGTTCTCACCTTCTTTCATTTTCATGTCATCAAACTTTCTTCTAAGAATTTCAGCTTTATCCCTTAACAGATTCACATCTCCTCCATGAACTAGTGCGAGTTTGTCCCACATCTATTTAGCAGTTGTATATGTCATAAAATCTTCAAATTTGGCATCTGATAAGGAAGAAGCAAGCTCTATCATCATAGCATTGTGTTCTTGTCTTTCTCTCATCTGATCAACAGTCAAAGGTCCAAAGGGTAAGATAAACTCATTTTCCAAGTAGTATGTCCCAGATTCACCAATCCTTGATAGATACAATTTCATTATGCTTTTCCATGTTGAGAAGTTTTCTTTCTTAAGCTTTGGTACCTCTCTCTTATACATCTTGTGATCTTTTTCTTAAGTCCCTCAAATTGTCCTTTCAAGCACCCTATCTTCTGATACCAATTGTTAGATAACTCAGAGGGAGGGTGAATCAATTAAGTCTAGTTATTCTACAGTCCCAAACACTCCCTGATGTATAAAAAAAATCTTTCAAACAATATAATCAACTCATTAAGTTATCAATTGTGCCTTTCTCTTCATCTACCAAATAGCAATAAATTAACTAGTGTATTTATTGATCAATCTAGTTATAATAGTGTAAAGTAAAATAAAATTCAACACATCCATACACATATAGCACTTTGATTTTTAACATGGAAACCCTGTTAGGGGAAAAACCACCTGGGATTGGTAACCCAAAATAATTCACTCTTCTGAAGTGAGCTCGGTTAGGAGCCAACCCTGTTAAAGATTACAAAACAAAATGTAAGGTGTGACCTGGTTAGAGGATTTATCATTAACAGTTCTCCCTTGACCAAACATTCACTATGGGATCAATAAGAAAATAATCAACATTCATTGAATTTCATATTGAAATATAAAGACTATTAAGTCTCACTCAGTTAAGAGATTTATCTATAGAAATGGTTAAATTGTTACAGTAATGATCTGATTCAAATACAAATTATTTTTGTAGATTTTTAGATCTATGCTAAGCTCAAAATACCTTTGGTCAATAATATCGATTCAATCTCTTTATTTCCTCCAACTCTATTATGCTTCATAATTTATTTCTCTAACACTTGATGCTCTCTACAGAATTTCTCAGTTTTGTATTCAACTTGTTTGACCATCTTCACATGAATTCAATCTTTATACATTAATTCTCCTACAACAGACTCATTAATGAATCTCATGTCTCCTTTTATATGTACACACTAGATCATGCACTTCTCTAAGTCATTACTTCCAAGAGAATCCATGAATGGGAAACCTTGAGAAAGTGACCTAGAGCTCCCTAGGCATGGAGTCACAAGGATGTTGATGGTGCTCTCAGCTAGAGCTATTGAAGCATGCAACCTTGCTCGTAAACCACACAATGGGAGATTCAAAGAGACAAGGGCAAGAATGCCACTATCCTCAAGAATCAAGATGAGAATGCAATGCAACTATGCTAAGAATGAAGATGCAAGCTAATCTATGAAAGGAAAGTATTACAAGCCTTGCTAATTAAGCTATGTGAGCTAATCTAGAAAATAAAAGAAACTAAGCTAAGAAAGCATAAACATGAAGCTATGATGCAAGAATGAAAGTTAAATGCATGAAGATCTCCAAAGCTCCAAAGTCTCCAAGAAATCCTACAGCATAAGATTAGTATTCAAAGTTGGATATCCTAGAATGAGAAAAGAGCTCTCCTTTTAAAGGAATTGAAAAGGAATTGACCATGAAGATTAAGAGGCAAAAGATTTAATCAAGGGTGGAGCTTGAAAGATGAGCAATCCATGTGCACAAATATCCTCCAATGAGAAAATAAGAGTTGACTTTTGTGTCCATATGAGACAAAAAAGCCTTTTCTTCTTTTTATAAAATAAGAATAATGCTTTATTTGTGCAACTTAGGATAAGAGGAAAAGTGGGGGCTTTTTATCTAATAAAAGGGGAGGAAATTCCTTTTAAATAAATAAAGACTTAGGAGAAAATGGTTAGCCCATAGAATAATTGAATAAATGATAAAATAGGATTTGATCAAGGAAATTGATATAATTTAAAAATGTTGGTTTTTGAAAATATTGATTTAGGGATTTGATAAATTGCTGAATGGGGGCCCAAAGTCTAGGCGACCATTTTAGGGTGCATATATTTGCCCCTCTTTGACTAATGTGAGATCGATTTGGGATCACATGTAGTCAAAGAATGGAATTGAAGTGTGAGATTGATTTGGGATCACAAGACAATTCAGACATGTGTTCGACGGATGGGAACATGTCAAGAAAATGGTAAGCTAATTGAAAAAGACAAGGCCAACACCCCTGTAAATAGGTGCTTGTCAAGTCTGAGATAAGAGATAAGAATCTCAAGATTCAATTAATAAGTTGAAGCAAGGATTGAAGCTGATAGGTACTGCCCCCTCGGAATCGAAATCGAAATCAGGTAGAGGAGAAACAATAAATTGATAAATCTGATCAAATCACTAGAAATCAGAATCGAAGGTGAAAGATGATAGAATAACCATCAAGTAGTGAAGACATGCTCTAGTTTGACTAGGTTTGACTAAGAAAGATATAGGATAAAAATGAAGTCA
This sequence comes from Chamaecyparis obtusa, assembly GCA_027943335.1. Lineage (NCBI taxonomy): Eukaryota > Viridiplantae > Streptophyta > Pinopsida > Cupressales > Cupressaceae > Chamaecyparis > Chamaecyparis obtusa. The sequence goes on from BSBK01001227.1 coordinate 137,569, forward strand.
AACCTTAGAGAGATGAAGTGAATGAAAGTGAATGAAAAACTAGAAGATTGAAAGAGATGGGGATGAAGAAATCAAGATGCCCCAACAAAGATCAAAGGATCAGGCCTCAAAAGGTCAGCCAATTGCATAGAAGGAGAAATTTGAAATGCGATTTTGACTATCAAGATGAACTCAGATTTCAATTTCGATCCTGAAAATGGATCTAGGACGTTGAAATTAGCCAAGGGCAAATTTTGCAAAATTCTGAGATGTTTTGAAAATTGGTCAAAAAGTCAAAATGCTATAAAAGGGGGTTAAAAGGTCATTTTCAAATTCATTTTTCTTATTGTGACTTGAGAACTTTGAGAGCTCAGAGAGAGAAAATGGCCCAGCAAGTAGGGATTTTGGTACACAAACATCGATTCAAGCACGCCCGGTTGCATAACTGGCCTCCTCAGTATGGTGCCCCCATAAGTTTTCAGAAAAACTCACCCTTTTGAGTCATTTATGAGAATTTATTGCATTTAAAACATGTTTATAATGTTTTTGAAATATTTCAAATTTTACTCGTGTGAAAATTCCTACGATACTTATAAAGTATCGCGCCCCTTTGATACTATTTATCATGTGATAGTTTGTGGGTCCACAAAGTATCGCATAGGTATTTAGTCCAATATCACATGATATATGACAAAATATCACACGATCTTGTGTGAACTATAATAGAGAAAAATAGTATCGCATTGCTTTTAAAGAAAGGATCGCACGATACTTTAGCAAAAAATAGTATCACACTAGTGGAAAAATATGACATGTTTTTAAATTTTGAGCAATATGACATGGGTCTAGACAATGTTTGTGTTTAAGATTATTTGTACTAATTGTATACATCCATCATGATATGTTCTGACATCTGGCTTGGGGTTATGGCTTGCAAGAGAACTTTCCAGCGCTGATTATCAGAGCATCAAGAGTGACCAAGTTACACTGTGTCTGAGATCTTGATGATCTAGGACAAGTAGACTTGGGGGATATGGGTTTTGGGTACTTGCTACAGATGCCCCATATTCGGGTAGATCATGGTCTATTAATAGTATTGGCTGAGAGGTGGCATAGTGAGCACAACACCTTTCACTTGCCAACCAGAGAGGCCACGATTAAATTGGAGGATGTGTATCAGATCCTTCGAGTGCCTAGCCACAAAGATCCAGTGAGTATAATCATGTTCATAGATGTTTATAGATGTAAAGTTTCCATATGATAGAAACTGACATGATTATTTGTTGCCACAGGTATACTACGATTAGGATCTGACCGAGGGATGGCAGGCCATCCAGGACATGTTCAAGGATGTTACTATTATTGATAGACACCTCAGCTAGTATCAGTTGATGGAGGAGTTTGGCAGAGATTTCCTAGTTTCATGCATAGTATGTATTATATTTGCATAGGCTCTTATCACAGATAGGAGCTAGAGAGGGTTCCCATTGAGCTGGGGCAAGTTGGTTGCTAACTTGATAGCACACCCACGATGGATGGCATGGGGTCCAACCATCCTAGCAAACATGTACCATGAGCTCCATGAGATCATCTATAGGGAGAGCAGGACATGGGCATGCGGTGCGGTCTTAGCACAGGTATGGGCATGGGAGCACATCACCATTGTGCACCCACATGTGCAGCCTAGGGAGTGGAGACACCCCTATATCTATAGGTACATAGGATTCATTAGCTAGCCACATGATAGAGATGTGACATATTACCAGAGGCTTTTGGACGAGCTCACATCATTTCAGTGGAGGCCATACAAGGCCTGTGAGCTGTGGGGTGATCAAGAGTGGGAGCTAGGATATATGTTGTGCAGCTGACCACTAGTAGGTCAACATTCTAAGATAGTTGAGTGCTTCATCATCTCTCAGGTCTAGAGACAGTTTGGGTGGCAACAGAGGGTGCCCACAAAGACCACTACATATGCCTGGGTCAGGGATGAGGAGGGACAAGGATGGTTGTCGATGCTAGACTACCAGTAGGTAGTACAGGACACTGCAAGGATATGCAAGGAGCCATGGGACTATCTCTTAGATATGGTGGATGTAAGTGTAGATGCAGCCTACAGGGTAGAGCGGTGGAGGTATCCATTCCCACATTTCACAATACCTGATGCACAGTGGGCGACACAGGGTGGTGATGGGAGTGATGGAGATGGGGGAGACTAAGATAGGGGAGATGGAGGGAGGGTGAGAGAGAGAGAGGATAGGGATCCAAATCAGGTGGCTGAAAATGGTAACAGAGATAGGGTTCTGATGATGAGGAGGAGGATGTGGCAAGACTAGTTCACCGATGGGTGGATGTTGGGCAGGATCAGCCTGTAGGGGGAGGAGGGGAGGATCTGAGAGCTAGGATCCAGGCTTTGGAGATTGAGATGTAGCAGCTCAGGATTACCATTGCCATGAGAGATCAACAACTAATGAATCTACCAGCTAAGATAGATCAGCGAGAGAGGGCAGCACAGGCTAACACTGCAGAGATCTGAAGAGAGGTAGCACGAGAAACCTACTATCATGGAATATACATACAGGTCATACCTAAGGGATAGAGAGCTCCACTCTACTCTGAGAGGGTTGGGAGATCTGACATGGTACCAGATAGAGCAGCACCACCACCACCATGTGATGGGGAGATTAGACTTAGGTCTAGGGTGTTAGATGTATAGAGACATATCCTGGGGCATTATCTAGATTTTGGATCCCACATTGTATTTTGTATCATGACATTCATATATATATGAGATTTACTAGATTTATGATATATCATGTGTACTTGTCCCACTTGTGATGGATGCTTCAGTTTTATATTGTCTTGAGATATTGCTCAAAATGTATGATATATATGCTCATGTATAATCTCTCTCATAGATGTATGTTCATGTTCTCATGTTTATGATATAGACTCATGTTTTTGAAAATGATCTTTTTGATAAAGATATGATCATAAGATTAACCCCTTGTGATGACAGGAAAAGGGTGTGATGAAAGACAAGGAGAGAAAGACATAATCGAGAAGGAGCAAAAGGTGAGCGCAGTTGACCGACAAGTCCATGAAAGATGAAAGGAGAGCTCTCTCCATATGCAAGATGCAAAACTAAACTAACATGAACCTAAAAATGCAAGCTACTATGAAAATTGGTTTACTTGCAAGGTCACAAAGCTTTTAGACTCTAATATTCATCATCGAGCATTATTGGTAGCATCGCAAGACCATATAATGCACACTAGCATAACTATGTGAATCTGAATATGATCTATTTCAGATAGATATGTGGGAATCCCACCTAGGCATCAAAGACATATAGGTCAAGATGACTAGTGTAGTGAGATTGCCTAAGTTTAATATGGCAAGATTATACTCACATTGAGACCCAAGGAAAGTCAAGATGGCTATAAGTATGCACTTGCGAAAATAGTCAAGGATAATACCTTGTAGACCCCAATGTCAAGTGGAACAAGGATAAATGATAATGATAGTTAGGACCAACAAAATATACCCGCAAGCAGAAAAAGAAAAAAAAAAATGTCCTCATGTTCCCAGTCTTCTAGCTTGGCATCATCGAAAACTATTAGGGAGAGAACACTCATCAAAGAAATCATCATAGACAACACACAAAGAAATAAAGTCAAACAGGTCTCAGCGAGTCGAGTGTTTAAGTGCGTGTGTGTAGGTCATAGAGTCAAAATTTGAGTATCGAATCTACCAATGGAAAATATCATATCATGCTAGACTATGGGTAAGATATCTGATAAGTGTTGAGAAACACTTGACACTAGGGTAGTGTTGAAAAACACAATTGGGGTGGTGTTGAAAAACACCATTTGCAAGATGTCCAAAAGACCAACACATCCTAGAGACCAAAGCTAACATAGTTATGCCCCCTAGACAAAGACAAAGACCAATTCCAAACCAAGGCAACAAGGCATGATGGAGAAAGGTTAAGTGTTAAGGACGCATGCTAAGAAACAAGGGTGCAAAGGCCTCAAGTAGTACCTATTTCCAGGTTTTCACCACTTGACAAATTTTTTTTTAATTTTTTCAATTTTTTGTATTTTTTCTACCAAGACGCCTGTTTCCAGGTTTTCACCAAGGCACTTTTCTATTTTTTTTTTATTTTTTAAATTTTTAAATTTTTTTGTATTTTTTCAAGACTTTATATGCTTTTTAGGATTTTTTCAACATCATATATGAATTGTTTTTTGGAATTTTTTCAAGATCAATAAATATATACAAAGGATGCCCCCAGACAGAATAGGCATCATGGATAGAACTTCTTGAGGTCCAAAACATTGATAGGCTCAGGGAGCTGCTCTCCCTCTTCAGTAGATAACAAGTAAGCACATGTCCCAAAAGTAGTAGTAATGATGTATGGTCCAAGCCAATTAGGTTTGAACTTACCCTTTTTCTCTCTATGTTGTTGGTTCTTAGGGTTTTCTCGTAAGACAAGATCTCCCACTTGAAATTCTCTAGGGTGAACCTTCTTGTTGAATGCTTTGGACATACGCTTTTGGTAGACTCTCATGTGATCAAATGATGCTTTACATTTTTCATCTAGAATTTCTAATTCTTGGAGCCTCATGGCACGATAGTCTTCATCTGTAACAGACCTTTGAGGGAAACTCTAAGTGAAGGAATCTCTACCTCTAAAGGTAACACTGCTTTAGTACCATAGATAAGGGAAAAAGGAGTAGCCCCTGTAGGAGTATGAATACTCGTTCTATAAGCCCATAAGGCTAGATTTATCTGTATATTCCAATCTCTACCATTCTTTTGAACTGTTCTATGGAGAATTTTGAGAATGGTTTTATTTGAAGCCTATGCTTGTCCATTTCCTTACGGGAAGTAAATGGAGGACCAATGTTGTTTTATCTTGAACTTCTTGCAGAGATGTTTAGGGTCCTTGTTTTTAAACTAACCTCCATTATCATTGATTATTTTAGAAGGCACTCCATACTGATAGATGATATGGTTCAAAATAAATAGAGAAATTGTCTTGCTTGAGGCAACATAAAGTGGGACAGCTTCTACCCATTTGGTAAAGTAATCAGTAGCAATGATGATGAATTTGTGTCCACCTGATGAGTTGAGATGAATCTGCCCAACAAGGTCAAAAGCCCAGCACTGAAATGGCCAATGAGAAATAGAAGGAATAATCTCCCTACCTAGAGCATGTATCAGGTTACCATGTTTCTAACACTTTTCGCATGATTTAGCAAAAGATATTGCATCTATCTGCATGATAGGCCAATAGTACCCATCCCTACACAACCTTTGAGCCATGGCAAGACCATTGGAATGTCCTCCACAAATGCCCTTGTGAATGTCAGTGAACACTTGGTCAGACTCATCCTTTGTTGAGCACCTAAGAAGTGTCCCATCTAAACCCCTCCTATACAAATCACCAAAGATAAGGGTGTGGCAAGAGGCATTTTGGGTTAAGTTTCTTCATTCAGAGCAGTTGAAGGTTTCAGGAATAATGCTATCATAGAGGTATGAGTAAATGGCACCATAGCGGGATGACTCATGGCCAACAAGGGTACAAACAACTTGGCTTTCTTGGGAGTCATAGATAGGATAGCGTAGCTCTTCCACTAGGAATTTGAATCTGGACTCATGTTGTTCTAGCTAAAGAAGTGAAGCCAATGTATCCATAACATCAGCTACTTTATTCTCTTCTCTAGGGATTTGTTGAAATGTAACAAAGGTGAAATATCATTGCAATGAATCAACCATTTTCTTGTAGGGTACCAGTTTTTCATCCTTTGTTTGGTATTCTTCATTAACCTAGTTGATCATTAATTGTGAATCCCCATAAATATGCAGCTCTATGATTCTCCACTATATTGCCATTTTTAGTCCATTTGTCAAGGCCTCATACTCAGCAATGTTATTTGTACATGGGAACAATAGTTTGTAGGACTTAGGGATTGTGTACACATTAGGAGAAACAAATAAGACTCCAACTCCTAAACCATTTTGCATGAAAGAGCCATCAAAGAACATCTTCCATGTTCTTGCAGTCATGTACATTATGTGCTCATCTAGAAATTCAACTTGAATTGGTGCTTTATCTCGAATTGGGAAATCAGCCAATTGGTCTGCAATGGCTTGTCCTTTTATAGCTTTACACTCAACATACTCTATGTCAAATTCTGATAAGACCATCATCCACATAGCAAGTCTACCTATGAGAGCAGCCTTACCAAGCAAATATTTGAGAGGATCAATCTTTGCAATGAGGTGTATTGTATGCACAAGCATATAATGTCACAATTTTTGGGAAGCAAACACCACCGCAAGGCAAGATTTTTCAATACTAGTGTAATTAACCTCATATGACACAAGAGTACAACTGATGTAATATATAGCTCTTTCTTTTCCAGTGTCATCAAGTTGAGCTAGTAATGCCCCCAAGGAAGATTTTGTTGTTGAAACATACAATATGAGTGGTTTTCCTGGGATAGGAAGCATTAAGATTGGAGGATTGGCCAAGTACTATTTGATTTGGTCCATGTTTTGCTGAAAATCCTCATTCCAGACACATTTAACCCCCTTATGAAAAGTTTTATTAAAGGGTTGAGCTCTATCAGCTAGTTGTAAAATGAACCTCCATATAGATTGAAGGTGCCCTTGAAGAATCCTCATTTGGCTAATGTTTTTGGGAGGTGGCATATCCAAGATTGCTTGAACTTTCTCTGGGTCCACCTCTATTCCTTTGGCTAAAATGATAAACTATAGAAGTTTTCTAGAGGTGACTCCAAATGCACACTTCTTGGGATTTAATCTTAGTTGAAACTATTCCATATGATTTAGAATGACTTCCAAATCACCTAGGTGTGTATCCCTTTTTTTAGATTTTGCAAAGGTGTCATCCTTATAATCTTCCATATTCTTATGCATCATCTCATGGAAGATAGTAGTCATAGATCTTTGGTATGTATCTCCTACATTTTTTAATCCAAATGACATGACATTCCAGCAATAAGTACCCCATGCATAAGTGAATGCGGTCTTTTCCTAGTCTTCAGGAGCTATCTTGATTTGATTATACCCAGAAAAACCATCCATTAATGAATAGATCTCATAACCCGCGGTCATGTCCACTATCATGTCTATGTTTGGAAGTGGAATATCATCCTTTGGGTATGCTTTATTAAGATCCCTAAAATCTATTCAGACGCGAATGGACTTGTCATGTTTTGAAACTGGTACAATATTGGATATCCATTTGGCATAATCAATGGCTCTTATAAATCCTGCATTGAGGAGTTTTTCTAGCTCTACTTTGACAAGAAGAGCTATGTGAGGATGCATTTACCTTAATTTTTGTTTCACTGGTTTTGTACTTGGAGCTATGGACAAGTCATGCATAATGAGACTAGTGTCCAACCTTGGCATGTCTGAGTAAGTCCAAGAAAAATTAATTTTCTTGCTCTATAGGAACTTGGTATATGCTTCTTTTTCTTGTGTTGATAGAGACTGAGGCAAATGCACTATTTGTGGAGCCTCTTCTGTACTCAAATTAACTGGCTGTGTAGGCTCAACAAGCACTGAAGATCTATCCTAAAAGTAACTTGGGAGATGATCAAGTACCTCATCCTTAGGTGCCTTAGAGAGGTTTTCACCCTTGGATACGTCCTTTATTTTTACTTTTTTAGGTTCTGACACCACCACATAGTGGTTTTTGCCATCAAATATCTTTTTCTTTTTTTCTTTTCTTTTCATTTTGTGAATAAGGTACTTGATATCTGGTTATGTCATGCTTTTAGTTGGTTCACTGGTGGAAGAAACTACAGGCTCAAGGGCATTTAGGTAACATGCTATCTCATAGTCATTTTGGAATGTTAAGATTTGAGGCTCTTGATAGCGTTGAGACCAATCAATTAGGTGAGGATTGGCAAGGGGCAAGTCAATGACGGGTTCAATATTGTGGATATGAATGGTATCATCTCTGGTGATTACAGAGTTAGGGTCTATCAAGTATCCCTCTAAGGTACCCAAATCAAGATTTATCCTACCAAGTGAAGCATCATCCACTAAAGTGACTTGCAGATTCAAATCCTCTAATCCTACACTAGACTCATTAGCTACCTCAGGTTGGGAACCATATGTAAGGACAACATCAATGTCCATGTCAACTGTAGAAGAATCAGAGAGAGATTCCCATTCATACTCATGTGAGTCTATCTCTGAATCCTGACTGGGATGTTTACACCAAGCATATTTACGATGTCTGGATGTGGAAGCCTTAATTTCACCAAGGGTAACACCTTCTTGAATTCCATTCATGCAACGAATAGGATCCTCAACATGATCTTCAATAGCAAATTCTTCTCATTCTAGACCTAAAACTGTTGTATGGTCAATTGGAGTATCTAAATCTCCCCAAAGGAGATTGGTGGAAGGGACCCATTCTTCACACCTATCTTGTTGATTTTGAAAATTGGGTATGTATTTTGATTCATCATCACTATCTATCGCAGCAAGGATAGGAGTAGTTTTCTTGTCATGACTTTCAAAACCTAGGCCAACCATTTTTTTAGACCTGTGTCCAAAAAGACAATGATCGAGTGGTTCAGCCTTAGCGTCTAATCTATGACTGAGAGAACCCTATCTTGGGTAGCCCATATGTTTGACCAAAGTGTATCCTCTCCCATAAGACTTAGGAGATGGGGAGAAATTTTCATTATTCTTGTATTTTTCCTCTTTGTAAATCCAATCTCTAATAGCCACTTCTTTTTCATCCTGGGTAGGCACCGAGGATTCCACAAATGTACCAAACAAGGTCCTAGCTGAAGATTAAGGACACATCTCTTGTGAAGGTTTTCCATAAGACCTAGGTGAGACTGGCAATTTTGTAAAGGAGTCAATTTGATATCCCCCCATACCAAGGTCTATGGACTCGAACTAATTCTTGTACTGTGCTAGGGTTGCATCAAAATCTTTGGCTTCCCTATTGAGAGGAAAATGAGTCCCTACTAAAATTGCATTTATAGATAATGTGCTATCCCTAGGTATATAGACTTCTACTCCATTATAGAGGAACTTAACACATTTGTGGTAGGTGGATGGCACCGCTTGCATGTCATGGATCCATAGTCTACCAAGCAGGATATTGTATGCTAGAGGACCAGCATCAACAATTTGGAACAAAATGTCCTTTTTAACAGGACCAATCCTGACAAGAAGGATGACCAACCCTTTAGAACTTCTCGCTGCCTCATCATAGGCTTTAATGGTAATTTTCTTCTGAGTATCAATAACTTGCTCAAAATAACCCAATATATTCAACAGACTCAAAGAACAAATGTTGAGCCCAACACCCCCATCAATCAACACACGCCTGACATAGGTCTTGTGAATCATGACTTCGATATGAAGGGAAAGATTATGCAGATGGCTCAAGGCTTTGTCATCTTCTTCTGAGAATGTTAGGTAATGAGGGCTAGCAAGGTGGTTAACCATGTTCTGGAATTGGTCAACATCTATGTTGTTAGGAACATTTGTTGCACGGAAAGCATCCTCAAGGATATGCTTATGTCTTCGAGACAATTCTAAAAGTTCAAAGATTGAGATTTGAGATGGCATTCTTTGTAACTGGTCAACAAGATTATAGCTTATCCCAGGGTTGACTGCTAATTTGGTGGTGACATTCTTGGATGTCACTTGCTTGGGTTTATTGGACTAGTTGGAACTAGGACCTCTAATAACCATAGGACCTTGGCTTTGACTTCTTGTAACAGCGTTAAGAGCTTGGGATGACTTTTGATAGTGAGGACCCCTAAGCACCACCATAGGTTCTTCATCAAATGTAGGAGGAGAGCCCACATCATAACCATAAGGATCTTTGTCTCTCATCATGTTGACATTTTCCTCCACCACTTCAAGCATATTGACCACATTTTTTGCACCTGTGTAGGTATAGTTGATTTTGGCCTTGCCATTCTTGGGTTTAGAGGTTTCCCCCTTTTCATATTTGGGCAAAGGCTCCTTGAATGCCTTATGGTCGGCATTGGTATTCAACCCATCAATCTATAGTTTTCCACTCTCAATAAGGTCTTGGATAATATGCTTTAATTTCCAACAATGTTCGATGTCATGTCCAATACCATTGTGGAATTTGCAAAAAGCCTTCTCATCCCACCAATGAGGTTTAACATCAGGAATATGGTGCTTTGCAGGATCTTGAGGTTGTGCAAGGTTATTGGCAATAAGCATCTTGAAAACATCCTCATATGAGTCACCCAGTTTAGAAAATTGTCGCCTTTCTTTCTTAGGCTCATCCTGATGCTTTGGTTTATGCTCTTGCTGGTTGGAGGATGTGTTGAGCTTCATAGCTTGGACTGCACTAGACAAATGGAGGACTCCTTGATCCTTGGGTTGGGAAGATTCCATGACTCCGTCGTTGACTACTTATTTGTTGTTGTTCTAGTGCGAGTTATTTCCTTTGTCCTTATTAGCATTGTGGTTGTTTTGACCATTGTTGTTATTGTTATGTTTGGTCAAAATGCCTTGCTCTTTCAAGACATCCTCAATTTGGCATGCGGTTTCGACCATAGTGTCGGAGGAATCAAAGACCATCTTCCAAACCTCATACCCCATTTTAGGCACCAAATTGCTAACAATGATATCAATCCTTTCATGCTTAGGAATAGTCCTAGAATAGAGAGAGCACAATCATCTCCACCTTTGTAAGAAGGTAACAAAGGATTCCCCTTGGTTCTATTTCAAATTGCACAAGTCTAACATAGTGACTGATCTTGACAAGTTGTATGCAAAATGTTGAACAAACCTATGGACAAGTTCTTTGAAAGTTTTGACGGGAGGGGTTATATTGGTAAACCACTCCATGGCTTGGCCCTTGAGACTTCTCAAAAATAATCTCATAAGATAGGAGTCATCTTGGTGAAACTCAAAACTCATGATGTAGAACTGACGCACATGATCATGTGGGTTGCCATTGTCATCATACTTGCCATACTGGGGGATTTCAACTTTTCTAGGAAAATCCTTCATACTCACACTCCTGTTGAAAGGGTTGGGACAAATAGAGTCCAATGAAAAGGAACTTTGAGGTGCCAACACCTTTTCCATCATACACTTGAGTTGCTTGATCTCCTCTTCTTGAGAGGGTCCTTGCTTCTTGATTTTCCTATCCACATCAAAGTTGTAAGGGACTCTGGCACCCTTGTTAATCAAGCTCTCTAGGAACCTATCCTTGTTTTGATCAAGATATTTTTCCACCTATTGTTGGAATAGTGGTTCTTGTTGCATTCTCATAAAATATTGATCATCAAAACTTGCACTACTTCCTCCATGTTGAGAGCCATGATGAGCTCGTTGGGAGGGTTGTCTCGAGTTCCTAGGATGTGTTTGTCTCCTATGATGTGAAATCCCTCTTCCTTTAGGACTAGGAGATCTTGAAGGGGTCCTTGACTGCCTTTTGATTCTTGGGGTTCTCAGGGGAGTAGATGGTGGAGAGTTGTTTCCACTGTTGGTACCCCTATTGTTGAATTGGTCATTGAGTTGCTGGGCTAAAAGCCTATCTTGTTCTTCTTGGAATGCTTTTCTTTTCAACTCTAACAAGGCTTGTTGCTCCACCTCTAGGAGTCTAAACCTTTCTTCTTTAGTGGCTTGTTCATCCAAAAAATCTTTCTTTTCACATTCAATCCTTTTAAGCCTTTCATTCACATACCTTGATGTTTTTTTAAGCAGAGAGTTGGGCCTTGAATGTTTGAACAATTCATTAGTAAATGTTGCATTCACATGAGCATCACAAGATTTGTTGTTCTGGTCTTCATGTTGTGACCGTGTATCTTGGTGAGCTCACCCATAATGTCTTTTAGCTCTTTGATGGGCATCTAAATATCTTGAGTTGATAGGGGGTGACTCAGGTTGATTGTCATCACCAAATAGAATGTTATCCCTATGTCTTTGGAAAATGTCATCCGAATTTTGATCCATCACTCCTCTCTGCTTTCTAGTCATGGTGTAACTCATGTCCATAACTAACTGAGAAGGTGCTAAAGAGGTACTCAACTCACTAGGATTGCTCTTTGGTTCAAACCAAGCTTCAGACTCGCTCTTAGGTGATTGATCAAAGAGAGGCTCTTTCCCCTTTCACTTTTGATGAGTTTGGACTAAGGGTAACTGTTCAAAGACAACTTGAGGTCATTTTCCTTGACTAACTTGGTACCTTGTCATAACCGACATGAAAGAAAAATACCCTTGGTGATAAGATGACCCTTTGAAACGTCAATACCAAACTAGGATAGTAAAACTGTTCAATTGTCCAAAAAGAGATGGTAAGATAGAAAATTGTAATAGGTGTAAACCAACACTACCACAGAGGTGTATAATAAAAGGATAAGTATCCTAACACATATGGATCAGGAGGATGGATTTAACCAAATTATATTTGAAATTGAAATTGATTTTATATGGAAGTGAATTGGACAAAACAGTACTAAAACTCTCCAAGTGTGTTACGAAAGAATCTAAAGGTTTTCTTTTTCAACAAGGATGATTCCTAACTTATCAATGACAAGCAAGACTACTTTGTAAAATCAAAGAATACTAACTCAAGGGGTCAAAACACAGGAACTCAAGGTACAAACAGGTTTCTAACTACAAGGTAAGAGACCCACTAAATTTTGGATCAACTAGAGAAAGACTGAAAAATGGCATAAACCAGACAGATAACAAATTTACATTGTGCGACAATTTCTAGGCTAACAGGATGATACAATCTTTCAAAATGATATTTCACACTAAGCAGTGTGATAGTTTCCAGGCAGCCTATGCGAATAAATCTAGGCAAGCTATGCGACAGTTTTGTAGAAATGAACTATCACATGATAAATCTCAGAACATTGTGTGATGAAATTTCAGGATCATATGACTCTTGACCAGTGAGTGACTAAATTTCAATTTTAAAGGCAATTTGGTCAAAGTTTCAATCTGATGGTTGGATTTTTCGATTTCAAACACAATACTAGTAGTAATTAGACAAGTTTGCAAATAGTAGGTGATCAAACATGTCATAAAACACTTTCACAAGGTCAAAAGAAACCCTGCCAAGACAAGAAATTGTGATATCAAAGCAATAAAATCCTATGAATGTGTTGCCTAACTTTCAATCACCCTTTTTTTGATCAAGTCAGGACTGGTCATGTAAAGTCTAGGTCTAGATCTCCTTTAAGATAGGAAATCTTTGCCGGGTTTCTCTTCAATTTGCCTTCATGTTTTAGCCAGGTGGGTTGTTTAAGGTCTCATTGTTTGGGTAGGTTGTAGCTCCCAATCCGGCAAAGATTATGGTGCTCCAAATGATTTTATTTTCAAAACAGGATGGTGCTTGAAAGCCGTGATCTCAAGATGTTTACAGCATATCAAAGGAAAGATTCTTCATGTAACAGAAGCAATGACAGAGCCAGTATTGAAATATCTGGACTTCATTCTAACAATGTGCAACTCTGATTAAAAAGATCCATTTTGTTTCTCAGTTGATCAGAAGGTTAACGTTCAGTATGGTTGATGATCGATCAAAATCTATGGTTGTCATTATTTCACATAAAAAAGTTACAAGATGTTTATTTCATGCAAAATAATAACAAGGTGCCACCTGTCCTAGTGGGCCCATCTTTGGTATCACTTTATAACTGAGATGACGAGTGTGACTGGTCAAATTAATTAATGTGGCAGCTCCTGATTTGTTGTAGTATTTCATGTAGTAAGGTGGGGTCAAATTTTTATGACATCGGCTAAGATTCCAAATTAACGGATGGCGTATGATCTCATAGAATCTTGTGAGCCCATCAGATCACACACCATCCGTCTGATTCTCCAGGTGTAAAGTGATTAAAAGTAGTGGGTCTGAAATGTTTCACAAACATATATGGTAGTTTGTGATTGGTCCACAAAGTACTGAGTTGGCGGGTTGTCAAAAGGGTCTTGTCATCCGTAGAGAATCGACGGTGAGTGTGATTTCACGTAGGATATGTCAGACATATAAGATCTTAAGGTAACCATTGATTTTACCTTTTCAGAAGTGGCAAAGCGTAGGGGGTCCACTGCCAGGAGATCTACGGTTGGCGTATGATTGTCAGGAATATTCTTTCCTCTCGCGATCATACGATCATTGTCTGATGAGAATCTGTCAGGTGGGGCCGATGTTCTAAGTTTTCAGACATGATAAAGTGCAAAAGGATTATGACCGACTACCATCTATCCTGTGGACCTGGCTACTATTGAGTTCTAACAAATGCGGGAGATCTACGGCTATCATATGATCATGAGGAATATTCTTTCCTCTCGTGATCATACAACCACCATCCAATGAGAAACTTGTCAGGTGGGACCTGAGACTTAAGGAAAATAAAGAGATTGAAAGACGACATAAATTTTCAACTATCGTAAATGAATAAGTCGAAAGTGACTAAGAATCGAGGCGGATATGGATGATAGATCTTTTGACTAGAGTCATAGGTAGGAAAAGAATGAAGAATATAATCCTAACAATATTGTATGTTGTAGCTTGTGGTGGTAATGATAAAAGCTATAAGATTGTGCCAGATATTTCTGAGATATTTAAAGAAGGTTGAATATAGTTGTAGATTGGATTGATTATTGTTTGGAAGATAGTTCAACTCCGAGAAGCCTAATGGATTTGACTTGACAGATGCTATTAAAAAGAAGATGAAGGACTCAAATCGAAGCGTCATAATTATAATGTCTTTTCTTATTCTCATGTCATTAATTGGCTTTTCAAATTCTATCATTGAGATGTTCTCTCTTTCTATCTTGTCTTTTTGAATTCTGGAAGATGAATCATTTCCTATAAGCATTGTATAAATACTGTGAAGAAAATGAATGAAATGGTCAGCAAACTTGTCAATGAAGTAGTGTGATTCTATTTACAAAGCTGAATTCTTGTTTGTTGTTCCATTTTCATAGTTTATTTGCATGATGAATGGAAAGAACAGTTACAAGTGAAACTGCTTTTTCTTATTGAATGCCATTTCATGTCAGAAATTGTGGTGTGATCAATTCCAGTTGGTCTTTCATTTGTAATTCTTCCTCTGTTCACTCTTTATTTCAGTTGCATCTTTGAATGGAAAGTACACTTATATTCTGAGACTGTAATTTCTTTCTGAATTCTATTTCATGCTAAGTGGTTATAGTATTGGTGATTCCATTTACCTTTCATTGTATAGGTTTGCTTCTATTCATCAAGTAGAATCTGCATTTCATAAAAAGGTAGAATAGAATTAGTTTAGGTGTTTAAATCATGTGATTATCTATAATCATCATTCTACCGAGGGTTGTAGATTATCTCTATCTTATCCTTGCTTGAATTACTTGTGCCTACAAGTAGTTTGGTTACAATTTCATTGCTCAGAGTATCTGATGATTAATAAAAACAAATTCATTGAAGATCAAATGCAATCAGGGAGCTGTACCTGCTAATTCAGAGGGCAGTGATTGTAAACGTACACTGACCCATTTGTTGGTGACATCCTTTTGTTCTCTCACCTTGGGTGTTAAGAAGAGTCAGAGATTATAAATCTAACGGGAGGACAAACTGTTAACCAACAGAATGCTATCATGATGTATGATGTTTGAGAATGTTTACATGGGTAGATCACAGTGAGAACACTTCAAGCACTTACGAGCCTAAAAAGATAATGGCTCAATACTTAACAACTTGGCCCACACTTGATGCTCCATTGCCTCACACAAAGTGGTTACACACAATAGATATTGGCTTTTTCGTGGAAGTACCAATGACACAACCAAAGGAACACAGATGGTGAGTAATCTTGGGGTGATTTGGGGTAGTCCACTAGGATCAATCCTTGCACCAAGAAGCTAAGCAGAAAAATAGGGTGGCTTCTATCTATGGTTCTTAGTAAGGGCTTCCATTCATAATACCCCTCTTGCTCCCCAAAGTGACTCATTACTTTGTGGCAAGTAACAAACCTCGTGACCACAAGAGCACCTTAAGCATTCTTGCTCAACATTTTCCTCATGGTCACAATCCCGCAAGTACTTACATCAAGTGAAGAAAAGTACTACATCTACCAAGGTTTTGTGTCCTTGATAGCCTTGAGTTTATACTGGGTCAGAATAGCTAGCAAAAAGCTTGTCCCCACTTGGGTTGTTCCTCTTGATTGCTCAAGAGCAGGCTCGCTAAAGGATTCTAAAACTAAACAAAGAGTGGATCAACCTTTGAGTGTCAAGATTTCTGGTTCACCTCAAGGGTGAAGAGCATACTCTCCTAGCTCAAAAATTTCTCCCAAACACACCAAGTAAAGGTTCAATTACCCTCTTGCCTTCAAAATCCAAAGATGGGTCAAGATTTTTGTTTCGCCACAAGGGTGAAGAGTATACTCTCCTACCACAAAAAGATTCCTACAACAAGATATTAAGTGCCTACAAAAGGAAACAACTAGTATATGCCACACTTAAAATAAAAGCAATTAAACAAGCACTTGATTGGTTTTTATACTTCGGGAAGCCCTACAAAAACCATTAGTAGCCCTTGTGCATTTGGAGCTTTGACATACGTTCTTTTAAGAAAATATTCAAGCAATGAGAGGACCTACAAGTACAACTTGTTATCCCTACAAGGGTTATCATATCAAAATCAAACAAAATCTACAAATCAAACTCTGTTCTACCACAACAAATCAAAAATTCGAAGCAAATAAATTAAATCTTGCAAAGAAATGTCTAAAATTACTCACTATCGGGCTTGGGTGATAGTTCTATCATAGAAAGAATCATACGATACTTCTCAGTATACTGTTGTGATACTTCCTCTCTGTGTGATAGTTTGTGATACCTGCATGCGACAGAGAATAATATGATAGTGCGACAGGATCTGGAAGGGCGCATGATACTTTAACTGGTAAAGTATTGCACTGATATACAATAAAATGTTGTGCGACACTGGAAGACTATCGCATGATAATTTTGTTAGAAAAATAGAGAGCCGAAACAACAACCTAAAACGATGACGAAAAATTGACAGAAATGCATAAAAAGGACAAAACAAGAGTGTTTTGCCCCATGATGGGTGCCAAAAATGTACACACTAGATTGTGGACTTCTCTAAGTCATTACTTCCAAGAGAATCCATGAATGGGAAACCTTGAGAAAGTGACCTAGATCTCCCTAGGCATGGAATCACAAGGATGTGTATAGTGCTCTTAGCTAGAGCTATTGAAGCATGCAACCTTGCTAGTAAACCACACAATGGGAGATTCAAAGAGACAAGGGCAAGAATGCCAATATCCTCAAGAATCAACAATGAAGATGCAATGAAAATATGCTAAGAATGAAGATGCAAATATAAGCTATGAAAATGAAATTATTACAAGCCTTGCTAATTAATCTAGGTGAGCTAAACTAGATCATAAAAGAAAATAAGCTAGAAAGCATAAACATGAAGCTACGATGCAAGAATGAAAGCTAAATGCATGAAGATCTCCAAAGCTCCAAAGGCTCCAAGAAATCTTGTAGCATAAGATTAGTATTCAAAGTTGGATATCCTAGAATGAGAAAAGAGCTCTCCTTTTAAAGGAATTGAAAAGGAATGGACCATGGAGATTAAGAGGCAAAAGATTTAATCAAGGGTGGAGCTTGAAAGAGGAGCAATCCATGTGCACAAATATCCTCCAATGAGAAAATAAGAGTTGAATTTTGTGTCCATATGAGACAAAAAGGCCTTTTCTTCTTTTTATAAAATAAGAATAATGCTTTATTTGTGCAACTTAGGATAAGAGGAAAAGTGGGGGATTTTTATTTAATAAAAGGGGAGGAAATTCTTTTTAAATAAATAAAGACTTAGGATAAAATGGTTAGCCCATAGAATAATTGAATAAATGATAAAATAGGATTTGATCAAGGAAATTGATATAATTGAAAAATGTTGATTTTTGAAAATATTGATTCGGGGATTTGATAAATTGCTGAATTGGGGCCCAAAGTCTAGGTGACCATTTTAGGGTGCATACATTATAGACATTAGAAACCATTTTATTTCCATCCATAGGTTTTTCCTCTTAATCTTCACCATTGATTTTGCTGCTTTAACCTTCCTAGGCAGTTGTTTCATTAACATGTTTCATTCTCCTTCATCCAATCATCCTTGAATTTTTTCAGTCATTTGATCATCATAAAAAACATTATATTTTATGTCAAAATCATTAAAAATTATCCAGCTCATCATCTTTAGTCAACAGTCATTAGTTCTGTTTATTTCTTTCACTCAATCAATACCGTGTTGTCTTGGTGATAACTAGCTTAGTTAATATTGTACTCGGTATACACTACACTTTCTTAGTGTACACTATACCAACTCTATGTATATTGAATTCTTCATTTACTGACCACATAAACTTGTTCATTCTTGATCTTCAATCTATAACAGAATCATGTAATACAATCAAATCTCTAACATAATGTCATAGACTTTTCAATAAGCTACCCAATGAATGCAATATCCGTATCTTTCTCATCCATCTCATCTTCATATGGATATCTCATTCCTTCACCATTATTTCCTTCTTAAGATGTTTGCAACCCTCATGATAAGTATAGTCAAAACTAGTTTACATCAATGGCAATACATTAACTGATTTAATGTCTCACATATACCTTAGTAGCTCAATGATCATCAATCACTATCTTTCAATCTCTCCTTCAAGCTATTCAATTAGTTGAAGTCTATCAATCTCTCCCTTTGGCATTGATGACAACACAATATGAAATATGCCTTAGAATACCAAACATTCATTCTACAACTCTATATGAAAATGTTGTAACTCGGTCAGCTCTCCCTAGCTTATACATTTAATATGTTTAATCACTACAAAACATCAATAATCTCCCTTCCAGTAATCTCTCTCCATGTGGATAGATATTCTCTGTATAACTCTCTCCCTTTAGATTTAGCTTGAATATTTCATTGAATCTCTCTCCCTTTGATAGCAATGCCAAAAGGAAAATAAACATCTCTATAATAGCCAAATCAATATATCTTTTATTTGGTTTAGATATAGTACCTTGCATGTACTAATATTTAGTTTCAATTTTTCTTCTATCTTTCAGTTTTCACAACGTTAGGAATCCCAAAGTCTGAACATTGTTCATCAACATCATTTGATATTCTGATAAAGTATAGGTTGATGCAACCTCCTAATCACCTTAGTGATTGATAAATAGGGGATGGACCCCTAGTATGCTTGTCAAGTATTCAAATGTGTCCTTCGGTAAGGGTTTGGTAAATATATTAGCAAGTTGCTCTTGTGATTTCACATACTCTAATTTTTTTTCTTGAACTTTTTCCCTCAAGTAGTGATACTTAATAGAAATATACTTTGTCTTTGCATGCATCACTGAATTCTTAGAGATATTATTTGGATTTGTATTATCACAATAGATTATCACTAGGTCAGTGATCTCCTCATTCATAGCTTCCAAAAGTTGTTTACTCCATGCAATGTTTGAACAATTAGCAGCACCACCAACATATTTTTCTTCTATAGTGGATTGAGAAATGCGTCCTTGTTTCTTACTTATCCAAGTAACCAATATTTCTCCCAAAAAGAATGCTCCACTAGTAGTGCTCTTTCTATCATCAATGTTTCCAACCCAATCCTCATCTGTATAGACTTTTAGTTCAAAATTGCCTTCTTTCTTCTACCACAAACCATAGTTTTTAGTGTTTTTCAAGTATCTCAAAATTATTTTCACAACAGTCATGTTTGATTCTTTAGGATTAGCCAAAAATCTTGCTACTATTCCAACTACATGTGCGATATCTGGTCTACTATGCACAACATATATCAATTTACCAATCATTGATCTACACAAGGTGTAATTTACCTCAGTTGACTTATCATCCTTTGTCAATTTGCATCCAGTGACCATATGTGTACTGACTGGTTTTGATTCCTCCATACTGAATGTCTTCAATACTTCTTTTATATACTTTGATTGTGTGATGTACATGCCTTCATTCTATTATAATATTTGCAAGCCAAGAAAAAATTTGATCTCGCCGAACATTGTCATTTCAAATTCTTTCCTCATTTAATCTAATTTCCATCCCATGAATGTTTTTTGCTACACCGAGATATTTCATTTCATTTTAGCAACCAAATGAGACTTTAACTCTACAATTATGCATTTCCCTTTACCAATGAACAACCTATCATCAACATATAATGCAATGTACAAGAAATAAACACCATCAAATTTATAATAAATATAGAGATTTGATTTACAACTCTTAAATCCTAAAATTCACATATGTTTCAAATTTATGGTACCACATCTAAAGACTCTACTTAAGGCCATACAAATATTTCTTCAAAGTTACATTTACCTTTTACTATGAAGTGTTCATCATATAAGCATCCTCCTCCAAATCACCATGAAGAAAAAAGTATTTTTCACATTCATTTTCTCAACCTCTAAAAATAAGTAGAAATAAAAAAGAAAAAATATAATGGATGCCATTTTTGCAATAGGATAAAATATCTCACCATGATTAACACCCTCAACCTTAGAGTAGCCTTTTGAAACAAACCTTTCTTTATCCTTCTCAATGCTTCCATCTGAACCAATCTTTTTTTTTTGAACACCCATTTGCAACCAATGAGTTTTCTTAATTTAGGAAATGCTACAAGATCTCATGTTTCAATATTTTTCAAAGCTATTATTTCTTCATCTATAGAAATTTTCTAGGATTCTGCATCATTCATACTCAACCCCTCCTATAGAAATCTAGGTTCATCCACACTAGTATTCAAAGAAAAATAAGCAACTCTAATCATCTGGAGGATATATTTCAAGTGGTTTTCTATGCTGTGTAGACCTTCAAATAAACTAAGTTGGGGGTTCTTCCTCCTTTTTGTGAGGATTTAGAGATATATGAGCTCTCCTCAACTTATTGTCTATCTAGGGGTCTCAATTCAACTTTCTTAGGTGTAGAAGGTAGTTGAATCACATCTTACTTTTTGGTTTGCTCTAGTTGCAATATAATAAAAGGAGGTTTTATTTCTCTAAAAATAAAACTTCTACTATGTATCACCCTCTAGTCAATAGGGCCCAAAAGCTTGTATCCTTTCACACCATAACTATATCCAATAAAGAGACATTTCACAACCTTGTTCTCCAACTCTGTTCACTTTTCCTTCCACACAAATGCATGTGCCTTGTAGCCAAAAACTCTGATTTCTCAATGAAGGATTATGACCCAACCATGACTCCATAGGCATTTCATCAACAAGATCTGGTGTAGGAGACTTATTAATCAAGTAGCAAGCAATATCAATAGCCTCCGCCCAAAACTTTTGTTCTAGGCTAGTAACTCAACATACTCCTAGCCATGTACATCAATGCCATGTTCATCCTTTCTGCAACTCTATTGTGTTGTAGAGAATATAGAGTTTTCTTATATCTATGAATTCCACAATATTTACAAAACCTACCAAGAATATTATAAAAAAATCATTGTGCCATTATCAGTCCTCTTGAACATTTCATTTTTCTTCCAATCTACAATTCAAGAATTGCTTTAAATTCTTTAAATTTATTAAAAAGATTGTATTTACTCTTTATTAAATATACCCATGTTCTTCTACTATAATTATAAACAAATGAAACATAATATGTGTATTTTCTAAGGAAGGAACATCTGCAAGCTCTAAAACATCAAAATGAATAAGATCCAAAACACCACAAGATCTATGAGAACTCAAGTAGAACTTAATGCAATTTTGTTTTTCATAAATGCAATGCTCACACAAATCAAAACTAAGATTACAATCATTCAAAATTTCAACAAGGTTTTTATTTTTCTAGGTCTTTATACCCTTCTCTCTAATGTGGCCAAGTCTTAAGTTCCATAATATAGTCTTATCCACAAGTAACTTTGATTTTAAAAAAAAAGCACCCTTAGGTACCCAAAATCTATGACCATCTGTTGAAGGTGAAACCCTCACCTTTTCCAATGAAGTATTCACGGATTTGGTCTTCACAAAAGTAATGTTAAACTTAGCAGTGTATGCATCCAATTTATAAAATGTAATTTTTCTAACAAACTTGGGTGTCAGGAAGAAGTTGTGTCCACTTTTTGGCCAAAAAGTGGAACTATTTTTCTTGTTTTTTTCAAATTCATCCTATTTGAGATTAATATTTGAAGTACTTAGAGATTGAATTTTAAAAAATTCAGTAATAGAAGTTGTACTCAAAGTCTACTTTCCAAATATGTAATTTATTTTAATACCCAAATGATAAAAATTCATTTTCAATAAGAATTACTAAAACTCACATTTTAAAATTCCTTATTTTAGGACCATACTATGCCTGTGTACGGTAAACAAACTTTGACCTAAATGAAACTATTTCTCTAAATCATTTTGGGGAATGGTATGTAACACAGTTAAGACTAATGACAATATTTTTTGTTGAGTTTTAATTAATTTTTTGTCAGGTATAATTGTTGTTTATAAAATCTCTCATGTGCGGCAAGCATAATTTGACCAAAACATATAATTTTTTAATTTTTGATTTTTTTAAGTGTGTTGAATTGTCTCTAGTTTGATGTCATATAATTTTTCTGGCAAGAAAATTTCAAATAAAAAAGTTATTGAAATAACAAAATAGCCTATTATCTCTAGTTTGTAGACCTATCTCAGTATAAATTCAATGAAAAATGGAAAAATTAATCAAATTTACAAACAAATTACATATTTGGAATTCACATAATCTTATCTAATGGGTTTTAATTTTGTCAAAATATTCCTTTGAAAACATCTTCAGATATACGTCTAAAGTCCCTATTTTGTATGGACACTAGCAGAGCCTTCAAGTTGCAAGTCAAACTAAGTCCAAGGCTATGGTTCTGCTACCCAAGCCTCTTTCCAAACCAAAATCCAATGATAAAAGGAGGCTTGAAATTCAAAAAATTTAGAAACAGGATCTTATTTAGTAAACGTGACCCCGTTTACCTTTTTTAAAAATCATAACATATAAATGACTTGATGGAAGGTTTTCTTTAAAAATTAATATTTTTTTCAAAATGGGATCCCATTTCATGTTTCAAAATAGGATCCTCGAGATCCCGAAGCTAAATGAGACCCCATTCATTCTAAGTGGGAACCCATTTTGTTGAGTGTGATTTTGCAAATCTGGATAAGTATTGGTTGTTTACCAACTCCCAAACAAATAAGATTGAGAAGATTCTAAGAGATGTTTTGTGGTCAGATGGTATTGGGAATAGGAAAAGACATAATGTCAAGTGGGAGTGGTGTTGTACCCCAAGAGTGCAAGGAGGTTTGGGAATTAAGGGTCTCAAAAAGCAAGGTATGACTTTAACTTCCAAGTGGATTATCAAAGCTATTTCTAGTGATGAACCTTGGAAAGTCCTGATTAGAAATAATATTTCCAAATCCACTATTAAAAAATGGAAATCCTAGAGTAATGTCCCTTTTCTTGACATCCTTCTAGGAGATTTTGAAATGAAATTTTTTGGATCTAAGGTGTTCTCTGGTATGTGGAAGGTGTGGACGCATATTAAACCACTCCTATGTTCCAGAAGTTTTGTAGGGAGAAACCCATTCTTCTATGTTCTAGACAGATCCATCTGGTGGGGGATATACCTTAATGATAAACCCCTTGCCCTCACTCAATGTTGTTCAGCTAAGAGTTGGAACAACACAGGCATATCCCTCATCAGAGATATTTTGGTTGATAACAGAATCTCCTCTTGGGTAGAATTAAGCAGCAGGTTTGATATTCCTCCCTCTCATAAAAAAACATACACTCTTATTACTAAGGTTGTGGTTAATTGGTTTCTTGGCAAGTTCATTGTTTCTACTAAAAATCCTTTATACATTAAGTGGAGTGATGGAAATACTATTGGTAATTTCTCTTGCAAGCAAATTTATAAAATGTTTGCTGGCAATGACAACATCTTTAATGAAATCAACCAAGCCTGGGGCCTGAACTGATCAAGCAATAAGTGGCATTTAATCTTTGAGTTTTTATGGCATTCTCATGTTGAGCCCAAAAAAGTTTGTTTTAAGTGGATTTTTCTATTGAAAAAGCATGCTATTGGTTATTTTGTGTCTCAAGGTTATAAAAACACCATCTTTTGTTCTGTTTGCAATTCCACTGAGTCTTATGAACATCTTTTATTTGAGTGTTAGTGGGCTATAAATATTTGGTCTTCTTTTTTTGATAATAAAGTCTTGAGGAATGTTGATTTGAGTCTGTCTTGGCATGAAATCTTGGCTGGATATGTGGAGAAATTTGATAGCAAGCTTAATGACTTTTGGATCACATTTACTACTGAAGTTCTTTGGATTATTTGGAAATAGAGAAATAAAGACATCTTCTAAGCTAAGAGGAGGGACCTTATTGAGTTTAACTCTAAACTCACATATTTTACTATCTTGTCTCAGGTCACTGCCACTATCCAAATCTCGATAGAAAGATTCCAAAGCTTGATAAAGGAAGGGGCTACAATCCTATTTTCTAAAGACATCCAGACTGTTAATGTTCCTAAACCAACACACAGAGAAACTCAAAGGTATGAAGAACAACCAGTCAGTGATGCAGCCATTCCCAGAATTCAAGATACTCTGTTGCCACAGGACAACAATGATAGAGACAGAAGGGATGACACTGACAATTTTGTACATGATGGAATTGAGGACAACAATGAAGACCATTGGAGGGCTATGGAATACAACCCAAGTTACAGTGAAGAAAATGGGTGGGAGAAAGGTTGGGACTGTTAGGTCCTAAAATGGTAATACCTATTCTATTGACAGTCTTCAATCAACAAAGTTTTTTTAAATACTTTTGTCTCCAATGTAATATTCTGTAACTAGCTTCTTGTAACTTCTTGATATATAACCTCAATGTAAATATTTGACAACCAGTCATATTTTGGTTGTAATTAATAGTTGTACTCAATTGACTCTATATTTTCAATAGAAAAAATTTGGATAAGTATGAAATTTACACCATAAGTGGACTCAACTTCTTACACTTACCCCTCTAGAAATCACCATAGCACCTCTCACCATTTTGCATCCTACATCAAAAAATACTACCTACATCATGCTCGAATCCATTGGTTTTCTCACAAATGACAATTTTTTTTCAAAACAAGGAGATGTAGCACACCATTAATCATTCTTATTCTACCATCAAGAAACTTGATTCAAACTTTACCACAACCAACCATATTTAAATGAGAATTATCTCCCTATTACACCTTATCTCCATCAAATTATTCATATTCAAAAAAATAATCTTTATTATATGTTATATGAGAATATGCACCTGATTCACTTAACCATGCATCATTACATGCATGAGTGGCCAAAAATATAGTGAATACATCACCATATTCCTTCTTGGACTCAAAATTAAAATAAAATTTCTTCTTTTTCTTCTTTACAATCCTTATGGATGTGTCTAGGCTTATCACAATTTTAGAAAATAATTTTGAACTTTCTAGGAGATTCAGATCTCTCCTTGGATTTGGATTTATTATGATTTTTATTCTTCTTTCCTTTTTCCTTAGGTCTTCTACAAATAGCTAGGGCTTCCTTAGCACCAATGTGTACCTTCCTCCTCATGCCTTCAGAAATCATAGAACCCACCACATCTTCATTTTTCAAAATAAAAGTTCTATCGATGGCCACAATGAGATAACCCCCCACAAACTAGGCAAAAAACAAAACAAGATCTAATATTTCTCCTCCTCATACATCTTGACACCAAATAATGCCAATTGAGCCACCAACATATTGAATGCTTCCAAGTGGTCTATAATTTGTCCATCCTTCTCCATTCTAAAGGAATATAGTTTCTTTCTCAATAAAATATTATTTACTAAATATTTAGCTTGATACATCTCACCAAGCTTCTTATATAGCTTCTTTGAAGAGGACTCTTCATGGACATTGATTAGATTAGAGCCTGCAAGACACAATGTAATTATACTCATTGCTTACAATCCATAATATCATATTTAGAAGCCTTAGCCAAATCTATATGTTACATAACATTCTCATCAACAACATCCCACATATCTTGATCTATTGACAAATCTTCCATCTTCATCTTCCATATTTAAAAATTATTTCTAAAAAAATTTTCCATCTCTGTTCTCCCTAACAAGCTTTCCATCTAAAACTTCTTGCAACAAGATCACAAAGTATCTTCTACTTAAGCTCTCACTCAATTTTGGATTAGTTCAAAAACCCCAACAACCCACAACTAAAACCAAATGTGATTAGGCTCTAATACCACTTGTAAGTAAATTAAGGTAGCAGAACAACTTCCTACACAAACCTTGAGGGGAGGGTCATGTAAAAAATTCTCAAATCTTTATGATAGTTATAGAAATTTAACATAAATAACGTGCATACTACAACATTGTGATTTACATGGGGAAAATTCATTTCCAAGAGAAACCCCACACTCCAAAAGTTTCCCAACATATTATTTCAAAATTAATAAAAAAAATTTAATATACTTGCAAATAAATATTCTCATTAGAGTATCACCTGTATACACCCAAAAATGGTCATCTAGACTATTAGCCCCTTTTGCTAAATCACTAATTGCTTATTCTTGATCAAATCCTAGTTCTATCATTTATTCGATTATTTTCTATGGGCTAACCATTTTATCCTAAGTTTTTATTTATTTAAAAGGAATATTTCCTCCCCTTTTAATAAATAAAAATCCCCCACTTTTCCTCTTATCCTAAGTTGCACAAATAAAGCATTATTCTTATTTTATAAAAAAGGGAAAAGCACTTTCTGTCTCATATGGACACAAAAGTCAACTCCTATTTTCTCATTGGAGGATATTTGTGCACATGGATTGCTCCTCTTTCAAGCTCCACCCTTGATTAAATATTTTTCCTCTTAATCTCCATGGTCCATTCCTCCTCATTTCCTTTAAAAGAAGAGCTCTCTTCTTCATTCTAGATCTCCAACTTTTTATGCTAACTTTATTCTTCAGGATTTCTAGGTCACTTTGGAGCTTTTGAAGATTTGGAGCATTCTTAGCATCTACATCTCATTCTTACATTCTACATCTCATTCTTGCATTCTTAACTTAGCTTCATATTTATGCTTTCTTAGATTAGCTTCATTTCTATGCTTTAGATTAGCTCACATAGATTAATTAGCTTGGGTTGTAACACTTGCATATTTCCTTTCATAGCTTAGCTTGCATTTCCATTTCTAGCATAGCATTGTATTGCATTTTCATTCTTGATTCTTGAGGATATTGGCATTCTTGTCCTTGTCTTCATTGATTCTCCTATTGCATGGTTTACTAGCAAGGTTATAGGCTAAATAGCTCTAGCTGAGAGCATTCTTAAAAGCCCTTGCACTCCATGCCTAGGGAGCTATGGATCAATTTGTGAGGGCTCATTCTTGAGTTTCCTTGCATGTAATGATCCATATAAGTGTGACACATTTATAGCACACATCACCATCTAGAGATTCAGAGGTAAGTAAGTAGCTATAATTTACTCTTACACATACCTTCCATCTCACACCCCTAATACATAAGAGATATTGTACATGAAACCATCAAATGGTATTACAAAATCATGAACTAAAAAAAAATTATATAGTGGCACCCATCTTTTATCCAATCAAATATGCCCTATGATGTGTCAAAACACACACCAACACATGCAACTCTCTTTTACAACTCATTTATGAGTTCAACTTGTTTTTACATATCCTATTTTAGGGGACCAAACTTCCAAAGGCCATAACTTTTGACCAAGTGTGTGATTGATAAACCATTTGAAGAGTTGAAAAGCTTGTGACATTTTATATCAAGCTATAGCTTATTACACAAGTTATAGATACTTTCAAGCCATTTCAGAGCCTCTAAAGCCTTCAAAATTGAACTCATGAAATTTCTTCGGCAACCTTTAAAACAGAAACTTTAGTATCTTCAAATCTAGACATGGTCTTGCAATAAAAGTTTATTTCCATGCTTATCTAGCCCATCCAAACCTTTGGGAAAAGTTTAGAGAAAACATTTTCTCAAATATAAAATTACTATAAATAGTAATAATATGTAAATGCAAGGTTGAGATACATTTTTCTAACATTTATCAACAGTAGAGGCTAAGTACATTGTAGAAGCATCATGTTGCACTCAGGTGATGTGGATAAAGTAATCTATAAAATATATTAAAGAAATGTATGATGAGTATATTCCCATTATGTCTGATAATACAAGTGTAATAAACATTTTAAATAATCTAGTAATGTATTCGAGGACCAAATACACTTCTATTAGGTATCATTTTTTACTAGTACATTTTGCACCATTTTTTGACGCAATATTGGTCGAAGTTTCTACCCAACACAATCGAATAGTCGACCAACTGGTTCATCACTATTATCTGTGTCAAAATATTGACCCATACCTGAAACCATCAAATGATCAACACCAATATTGGTCGAAAATGAGGGCAATCTAGGCCAAAAATAACATTGGCATGTGTTCGTGTATTGGTCGATCTTTCGACCAATATAAATTAATATTGGTCAAAAACTTTGGTCACTCTGACCAGGATGCCAAACTCGCAATGGTCATATTTTGACCATAGTTGGTCAAAATATTTAGCAGCTCCAACCAGGATGCCAAACCCGTGATGCGACATTTCGACACAGAATGGTCGATTTTATGCCAGAGTTTTGACATGGGTGGGTCAAAATTTTGATGAAATGCGCAGTGTTTAAAAAAAAATTGAAGATAATTATCTAGACTAATCACCAATGGAATCCTGATCGGTGATTAGTCTAGATATTTATCTTCAGGTGTCCACACTTTTTCTATTGCTTGTTTCTAGCGGGTCCCTGCTCATTCTATTTTCCAGACTGCTTTGGGCTCTAGCAATCCATCTGCTCTTCTCTGCATGAAACTATGGGTTTTTTCATTTTGTTTGAACTATTTGAGAGATGGGCTCTAACTGGTGATCCGTGAATTGGTAGAGCTTCCTCTTAGACTCCCACAACTCTTCAAATCTATTGGTGTGAAGCCCCCAAAGGGTATTCTGCTCTATGGGCCTCCTGGTTCTAGGAAAACTTTAATTGCTAGGGCAGTGGCAAATGAAACCGGTGCCTTCTTTTTCTGTATCAATGGACCTAAGATCATGTCAAAGTTGGCTGGAGAAAGTGAAAGCAATCTTTGGAAGGCTTTTGAGGAGGCTGAGAAGAATGCCCCGTCCATTATATTTATTGATGAGATATTACAGAGATTTTTCAGCGGGCTTGCAAGTATGCTATTAGAGAAAATATTGAGAAGGTGGGTTTCAGTTGTGGTGGATTTTGCAAACTAGATTTGGTTGTGAATTTCTTAATGGTTTTTTTTGAACTAGTTTGTTAGAATTTTACATTTTTTGATTCAATTTTCCTCAACTTGTATCTTATTTTTTCAATTTGTCATGTTCTCTTTCCTCTACACTTTTACAGGATCATATTGAACATGAAAGAAAAAGAAGTGAGAACCTCGAGGTAATGGATGAGGATGCTACAGATGAGGTAGCTGAAATAAAGGCTGCTCATTTTGAGGAGTCAATGAATTATGCCCAAAGAAGTGTCAGTGATGCTGATATTCGGAAGTATCAAGCCTTTGCACAAACACTATAGCAATCTCGAGGCTTTGGTTCTAAATTTCAATTTCCTGGTGCTTATGTTGGTGCTTTGGATGTATTTTCTATAGTAGATAATAAAGATGATGATGACTTATACAGTTAGGAAACTTAGTACACAATTGTCATCTTAATGAAGTGACAAATGTGTCTGTTCTAGTTGAGGAATTACTAACTTGTAAGTCTTTAGAGAAATATTAACTGTTGCAAGGAAATTTAGCTATGGAAACTTTTTCTCAAGTGGTAGATAATTCTATGAAAACCTTACTTTTAAAAAAAAAAATCCTACTAGAAAATATTCTATACTAAATCAATTCTACAACAAAGAAAGTCTAGTTCAACTAATTCTGACTGGTGATCCATGAATTGGTAGAGCTTCCTCTTAGATGCCCACAACTCTTCAAATCTATTGGTGTGAAGCCCCCAAAGGGTATTCTGCTCTATGGGCCTCCTGGTTCTGGGAAAACTTTAATGGCTAGGGAAGTGACAAATGAAACCAGTGCCTTCTTTTTCTATATTAATGGACTTCAGATCATGTCAAAGTTGGTTGGAGAAAGTGAAATCAATCTCTGGGAGGCTTTTGAGGAGTCTGAGAAGAATGCCCCATCCATTATATTTATTGATGAGATATTACAGAGATTTTCTAGTGGGCTCTAGCAATCCATCTGCTCTGCTATGCGTGAAACTATGGGTTTTTTCATTTTGTTTCAACTATTTGATAGATAGGCTCTAACTGGTGATGTATAATTGGTTTGCATGTTTGCAACATGGAAGCAGTGTTGAGGATGTTGGTGGTGTTGTGGACAGAATCCTTAACCAGTTGTTGACGGAGATGGATGGTATGACAACCAAGAAAATAGTTTTCATTATACTTAATGGCATTGACCTGTTATACCCAAGGATTCAATAGAGCCGATATTACAGAGATTTTTCAGTGGGCTTGCAAGTATGCTATTAGAGAAAATATTGAGAAGGTGAGTTTCAATTGCAGCGGCTTTTGCAAACTAGATTTGGTTATGAATTTCTTAATGTTTTTTTTGAACTGGTTTGTTAGAATTTTACATTTTTTGATTCAATTTTCCTCAACTTGTATCTTATTATTTCAATTTGTCGTGCTCTCTTTCCTCTGCACTTTTATAGGGTATTGAACGTGAAAGAAAAAGAAGTGAGAACCCCAAGGCAATGGATGAGGATGATAGTGATGAGGTAGCTGAAATAAAGGATACTCATTTTGATGAGTCAATGAAATATGCCCGAAAAGTGTCAGTGATGTATTTGTTGTTGTTGCTGCTATGGATGTATTTGCTAAGATGATTTCCCCCGCCAAGATGATGTGCATCCATTTTATGGAGATCTGCTAAATGTTTTATATGATAAAGATCACTAGTAGTTCTTCATATGATAGTTTTCAATAGTTCTTCATATGATATTTTTCTATGCAGTCCCCAGTCTAGGCTTTATTTGTAGATTTTTTATCTCAATATTAAAAGAATTAATTTAGTTAATTAAAGCTTTATGTCCCAAACCCAATGACAACTAGGATGTGAATTTAATCTTTCTGACAACTAAAGAGTCAAAAAAGATAACAGATGATTCAATATAACCTAAAACTTTGTCCATGTAAGAGTTGAACTCTAAAATTTATGGTATGAAGACCTGCAACTTGCAGCTAAGAATATGAAACTGAATAATTATTACTTATTTTAAAAATTTAGGAAAACTTAACCATTTCTGTAGTGATTACTTAAAAAAAAGTATACTTGATCGATGACTCAATATTTGTAACCTCTCAGAAACTTTTCCTTTCCACTTCAATATCTTTCCTTGATAATTCTTGATCTCATCAGAACCACTAGAAAAAAAACAATGACAACAAAAATTGCTACTTTAGAAAATTGCATCAATACTTAACTTAAACATTATAGTCATGAAGGGTGTAACAAAATCCAATATGCTAATAGACAAACTCATTTTGCACAAAATGGCATTAAGCATGGATTTTGTTTTACATGTGGTACATCAATTCCTTCATTGAAGACATTATCTATTACATTTATAATTGTTTATTTAGGTTCCATAGCACTAGCATATACACAAAAAGAACCTATATTAAAAAAAAACATGGACACTACATATATATAAAAATAACTTGTTAAAAAAAAAAATGGGCCACTTAGGAAAATTACACAGGTCTCCAGAAACAACATTACCCAACTCTTTCTCTCAAGCCAAAGACTCAGTGTGTTCAATTGCCCAAACTAGCAGTCAATTCTATCTTGACTATATCTGTCAAGCCCTCCTGCAGTTTGAACGAATTAAGAATAGAAGATAGGAACTGATTTACCACTTCACCTACTCAAAAACACAAACCAATGAAATAATCCACATTAAGCCAAGAGAGGTTGACACATTCAATATGAGAATACTTACACAAAATGAAGCCGAATCATGCCAGACAATGACAATGAGAAGTTGACTATTGGCCCTTCTAGTTTTTTATTTGATAGTTGCCTAACAATGACACATTCAAAATGCACTTATGAGAAAAGACCTAGAATGAATGAAATTGATTAAATAATGAAGGTATGTTAGTTTGAGCTTCACTTGGTTTCGAGAATACTTTAATATTCTCTACTTAACAAGGCCAACCATGTGAAGGTGGAAGCTCATCTAGCCTCACCTCCCCCCCCCCCCCCCCCCCTCCCCCTAACATCAATCTAAATTCCCCATTAACACAACAATATTCATTAACATGACATATAATTCAATATTAATACATAAAATTCATAGATAATTACTTCAAACAATGTTCATGGAGTTATTATGATAGTTTTACTGATATTTTTGTCACAAATTGATGTTTGGGATAGGGGAAAAGCACCTGCAACAACATAGGCAATAGATGTAGATATAGATGATGATATCCCAGAAATTCCTAATATAATAAATACAGTGAAGAAAAAACTAAAAAGAGTCAATGCAGAAATTATTACTATTTTGCATGATGCTACTACCAGCCTCACCACAATGTCCATGACCAGGTAATTGAGCAAGCAAAAAATCTTGTAACAAGAACAAATACATATTTTAGTTCACGACATAAAAGAGTATAAAATATAAACCTTTATTGAACTTTTTTTATAACTAAAGATTCATTACTGCTTACTTCAAAATGACGTGTTTGTGCCATCAATTCATCTATCCTCTTCAGTATCTCCTCGGTTGGATTTGCATCTTCCAAAATAGTAATAATTTTTGCATTACTCTTTTTCTTCACCATATTTATTATATTAGGGATTTAGGATATCCTCATCTATATCTATAGCTATTGCCTTTGTTGTTGCGAGTGCTTTTCCCCTATCTGATATTTATCTTCAGGTGTCCACACTTGTTGTGTTGCTTGTTGCCAGTGGGTCACAGTCAATGATTGGGAGAGCCTTGTTTTGGCACCAGTCATGTAGTACAAGCACTAGAATTGATTTTTTCGGCACGGCTGGGAAATTTTTGTATATCAACATGCGATAGAGTTTTTTGCCCAAACTCTATCTCATGTTGATATACAAAAATTTCCCAGCCTGTGCCAAAAAACTCAATTCTAGTGCTTGTACTGAGACCTTAAATTATTGAGCTTCTCTTTGTTTTGAGAATATTTTAACATTCTCTACTTAACAGGGTTAACCACGTGAAGGTGGAAGCTCATTTGGCCCCTCCTAGGAGCCTCTTATGACCCTTTACGACATTTTAAGACCTCTAAGATGTATTATTAGGGATTGTAAATGGTCGTAAAGGGTCATAAGGGGTCTTGGGACACAACAGCTGAGAAACATAATTGTAGGCATCGTGGTCACATTTTTTTGGAGACAATATAATTGAGTGGTATACCTAGACGATGGAGAGCAACTTATGCACCTTCAGTTACAAGTTGTTCTCCATCCCACAGTGTCAACTTGGAATCGGAGGTGCAAAAGTTGCACTCCATCTAGGTATACAACTCAATTATGTTGTCTCCAAAAAAATGTGACCATGATGCCTACAATTATGTTTGTCAGCTATTGTAAAATCCTCATCACCCTTAGCTGCCATCCTAATTAAGCCCTTCTTCCCTCTCCAGTTCTTCAAGCCTCTGCAAGATATCTGGATTAATAAACTCTGCAACATTGTGTCCATCCATGATCTCAGGAATATCATCTTCTTTCCACTCTTCATTTTCCAAAATATATCGCTTCTTCAAGCTTGTAGAGTAGTCTCTAGTGGTTGCAAATCAATCTTATTACAAACTATAATAAGAGGCTTAGTAAGTCTAATTTAATTTGTCTGTGGACTGAGACCTTAAATTATTGAGCTTCTCTTTGTTTTGGGAATAGTTTAATTAACATTCTCTACTTAATAGGGCCAACCATGTGAAGGTGGAAGCTCATATGGCCCCTCCTAGGAGCCTCTTATGACCCTTTACAACATTTTAAGACCTCTAAGATGTATTCTTAGAGGTTGTAAATGGTCGTAAAGGGTCATAAGGGGTCCTGGGACACAACAGCTGAGAAACATAATTGTAGGCATCATGGTCACATTTTTTTGGAGACAACGTAATTGAGTGGTATACCCAGATGATGAAGAGCAACTTCTGCTACTCTGGTTCCACGTTGACACTACGGGATCCCAAGACCATAGATAAGGAATAAATTTAGAGAGTGGAGGAGGGCCATAATGACAAAAATAATACAGGACAAACCTCAAGTTAAATGAGGCAACTGCAAACATTTTAATAGAATTTTATTATTAAATAATGAAATTTGCATAAAGGGGGCTTAGAACACTAGTATATACAAATTTCATTATTTAATAATAAAAATATATTAAAATGTTTGCAGTTGCCTCATTTAACTTGAGGTTCATCCTATATTATTTTGGTCATTATGGCCCTCCTCCGCTCTCTAAATTTATTCCTTATCTATGGTCTTTGGATCCCGCAGTGTCAACTTGGAATCGGAGGAGCAGAAGTTACTCTCCATTGTCTAGGTATACAACTCAATTACGTTGTCTCAAAAAAATCGTGACCATGATGCCTACAATTATGTTTGTTAGCTATTGTGAAATCTTTTGCAGTTTGTCCTTTGTTACCTTTGATGTTTCCTGCAACGTATGAAAATTTTGAAATATGTTACATGATATAGATATAAAGATCACTAATTAGTGCATTATTACATTCTACTAGTAGTTAATACTATTGCATACCTTCTTCTCTCATTTGCTGGTGTAATTCCTCATTGAGTATCCCCATTCTCCTTTGCATCCAAAATGAACTCATTCCAATCCCTCACTATAATAAAGGGAGGACGCTCGTACTTCAAACTTCAAACTTCAGCGAGACTTCATACCACATAGTGTTCATAGATTACGTTCAATATGTTATTTACGCTTGTATTGGTCGAAAAAATCTTGAAAACACACAAAAGAGATTGCATTCAACCGTGTTGTTTACATGACACATGTAGTTTACCTCCAGCCTAAATCAGTGTTGCATACAAATCTGCTAACGGTGTGTGGTATGAAGCCTTGCTTAAGCTTTAAAATGATATTCAATCCATAGTCAATATCTATTTAAACTTTAGGATGATACTTATATGATGGCTTAAGTAAATTTTTCTTACCTTGAGACTAGTACACCATGGGATTAGAGGATGGTTGTTATAATAGCAACTGTGTGTCTGTGGGATACTTTTATATTTTATATTAAATGATGATACATATTTGTTTCTTCCTTTTACAACAGTCTATATTCTGATACTTATAGCCTATGATTGTGATACCTTGTATTCAGTAGATGTTGGCAAGCCCATCTCATCTTCCCCCATCTCATCATCCTCATCACCCTTAGTTGCCATCCAAATCCCTTCTTCCCTCTCCAGTTCTTCAAGCCTCTGCAAGATATCTGGATCAATAAAGTCTGCAACATTGTGTCCATCCATGATCTTGGTAATATCATATTCTTTCCACTATTCTTGCCTCTCTTTCCCATCTCGCAGCTTGGGCATTACAACATGAATCCTATTTTCCACAACTACTGATGGATCCTTAGGTGTAGTTGAAATTACCAAATGGCCTTCAAAGGTCAAGGAAAAAATGGAATAACCAAGAAAACACTATACGTTAAATCATGTGATTAATAGTAGATTGGGGCTCACCTGAGCCATAAACATGAAGAATTATTCTAAAAAAAGATGTAAACCATATATATGCGCACTTGAGGAAAAGAGAAGTTACATCATATCCATATTAAAATATTAGTTACAATATGAAAATACTAAACTAACTGATTCCTAAGTTCATCTCTGCATATGGTCGCAACAAAGATATGCGATTACAATACAGAGAAGGCATCGTAAAAATATAATTTTAGAATTTTCCCTAGCCTGACATGTTTTGCACTCAAATCCTTCATCACGAATAAGTGGAGATGGGTGGATAGATGCAAATGAGTTGTCATCGACCCAACTAAAGTATCTACAGCCATTATTTCCCTGTGATGCCCAATCTACATTAGTTCTTATAATATAATGAATAGTATTTACATTAGAAACATTAAATATATACACATTAGCAACCTTTTTTCTATTTGGGCAGCACCAAAATTGTCATCTAGGGTTGCTTTATGTCTGTGAAGTCTTCAACATGCACTTCCCACCACCACATTGATAGTTTGGCACATTGACAAGAGCCATCGAGCCTATATCAATAATGCATTGTACCATCATTACTACATTTATTATTTTTATATGATTATTTATATATGGAATACACCAAGGAGTACCATCAGAAATATTAACCATTTACAATAATGAAAAGTAAACCTAAATCAAATAGCTCATTTTTTTATCAACATGTGTAGTCTCTGTGTATATAAAAATGAAAGAAATATCAAGCTGAAAAAAATAGTGAACAAAATAGTATTCCACATAGAGTGAATGAAATATACCTTCAAAAGAAGGTGACAAAATCTTGTCAAGAAGCACAAACATAGGAAATCAAAAAGGGACAAAAGACAAGAAATAATAAAAATCATTTCGACTATAGAAAAATCATTTATACTATAATCAAAAAAAGAAACACTCTTTGTCAACAATTTTCAAAATCATTAGGACTATAGAAAAATAATTAAGACTATACAAAATCAAATTTTAGAAATGGATGATTCTGATGCTTTGCCATTACAACAATTGAGCATTCATCATTTGGTATTGTGTATTCCATTTAAGTATGTCAACAATGTTCAAGAAATAAGAAAAATCATTAGGACTATAGAAAAATCAAGTTCTAGAAATGGACGGTTCTGATATTGCTTTGTCATTAAAACAATTGAGCATTCATCATTTGGTATTGTGTATTCCATTTAAGTATGTCAACAATGTTCAAGAAATAATAAAAATCATTAGGACTGTAGAAAAATCAAGTTCTAGAAATGGATGGTTCTAATATTGCTTTGCCATTACAATAATTGAGCATTCATCATTTGGTACTTCTTCGTGTATTCCATTTAAGTTTCTTGTTCAATCCTCAAGTTGAGTTGGCCTATTTATGGTGATAGTAGAGGGCTCTATATTAGCAGTCTACAAAATTAGACCTTTATTTTAAATGCATTTAACACAAAAAAGAATTACAAAACTGAACCAATGACATGTTTACAACAAAGAAATAGAATGATAATAATATGCTGAAAATTTGATTATGTTTAATACACGCCAAAGGACCAATAGGGGAGAGAGAGAGAGAGAGAAGGGGAATGACGAGGATATTGATGCTCCGCTTAGCCGTTATCTTAGAAAAATGAGCAAGAAACCAAAAAAGAAATGATTATAATTAACATTTTTTGCTAATCATTTCTTTTTTGGTTTCTTGCTCATTTTTCTAAGGTAACAGCTAGTAAACAGAGGTACATGAGTTATGTGCATCTCACTAGTTATAGATGGGCAACTATGGCACACTAGTATATGTGAACTCCTATTAATCTACAAACTCTCATGTTAAACAACTACAAAATAAAGTCAACTTAGTTCTATTAATCAACATGTCCTTTGGTTTACTAGTTTACTTATAATTAGTATGTCCTTTGGTTTACTAGTTTAATCTGGTTTAAGAATGGTTTGTTTCATGTTTGAATGTACCATTGAATGAAGCTTGGCTATATTAAGTAAAATCTTAAGACTCGTGACTCTTCAAATTCTCTTGTTTCCTTCAAACCTCCAAACATGTGTACTATGAGATTTCCTCCAACAAATGGACTTGTGATGATTTTTGCAATAGTACATGTGTTGGAGGACTACTCAAAGTTCTTGCTTAGGAAAATCTGAATGTTCATCACCTATGCATATAAGAGTTGATCATAGTGTAATACCCCAAAATTGGCACCTATTTAATTCCATCAATTTTGGTGCATTATCTCGATTTTACATCACCAAAGTCCTAGTTCCCTAGGCAATTTTCTCTCTCCTATTTGACTTAATTTGACTTGATGTCATTTGCAAAGACCATAAATTTGCAATAATCAAACGCTAAAATAATTCCTAAGTCCTAGACTTTATTTGGCTAAATAATCTCTATGATGAGTTAATTTAATTATGAAGTCCTAAGTACTTTTAATTAAATTAAACTCCACCCCCTTTAGCTAAATACCCTTGAAAGGAATTAATAAATATTTAGTTAAATTGAATGGACATCTCTTTATTTGAATTTAATAATTCAAATTACTCGAAAGGTCACTCCCCACATGTGGCAAATTTCATTCTTTTAATTAAATAATTCATACCTTTTTGTCTCAAAGGGGAATGAAGAGTCAGGAGTTTCAAATCAAGAAACTCTTCATTCCTCTCCCGAGCTTTTTTATTTAATGAGCCTCTTCTTCTCATTCAAAAGAAGACAATTTTGAGAGTAAAGGCACTATAGTGAATTTTTGATTGAATTTCAAGCTTTCATTTGCAACTAGTTTAATTTCTCATTTTATGTGTAATTGCATTTCTCATTTAGATTAAATTTGCTTAATTATTCTTAGATTAAGATCATTTTTATTCCAAAATCAACTAAAAATCTGCATTTCATATTTCCTTTCAAGTACTTTAGATTAATTGCATATTTCTCTCAAAGTATTCTTAGATTAATTGCATTCATCTTAGTTTGATTCTAGCTTTGCATATCATCTTTATGTCTTTCTTGGAAAATCCTCCGTTGTAGTAGCGGTCTGATGGTTGTTGGTTCTCCAATCTGAGAGCGATTATACACCCCGCCTACATAGGAGGCAATAGGTCGCTTCCTCACGAATTTCGGATTGAATAATTCATATTCTCTTCGTAATTTGACCATAGGAGTAATGACTATGTTGCGTATGTGGTTGATTTAGAGGTCATATTCAGTCACATACATTTTGGCGCCCACCGTGGGGCAGAAAAAATCAATTTCTGGCCTCATTCTTGACTGGTTTTTCAGCTTTAGTGTTGGTTTCATGCCTTGTACAGCCATTTACAACTTGAAAAACTTTTAATATAGCAATGGATGGATATAATGATGAATCCTCTTTCTTATGCTTTTTATTTGGTTCATTTTTATAAAGAAATGAATAAGTTATGATCATTTTGGTGAAAGTGGTTATTTACAGATTTGAGATTCTCTGAATACAGTCAGATTGAAACGTCTAGTACGGATAAATTATGAAGAATCAGGATCTCTAATAATATTCATTGGAAAGATACGTGAATTAGATTTCATTTTATTTTGTTTTGAGTCATTTTTATGCAAATTTGTGAAAGTTATGGGCGTTTGAGTGAAAACTGGTTTTTAACAATCTGTATTGGAGTTGCAGGCAATGATTTATTCTTAGAAAATAATTTATGAATGGGAAAAATAAATGGCTTACATATTTGGAAACTAGATTCATGAATAGTTAATTTAAAATTGGTTTAGTTTCATTTGGATTCATTTTGAGAAATATATGATATTCCCTAGGAAGGGTTTGATGTTTTAAATCTGATTTATGACAGAAAAATGGCAGTCTGAAAAGGTTATTGTTTGGGGAACCAAATTGAATCATAAGACCTTGTAACTTTGGAAAATGGTAGTTTCTTATGTTAGCTAAAAACTTTATTCTTTCCAAAAAAATTTATATTGTGATTTTTTGGGTCAAATAAATCAATCTTTAAAGATTGTCTTGAAGACAGCAATGTTACATATCTTACGGTTTGCCATTGATTTGTCTTGATTCTATACTTTCGGATGTGTGCTAAATGCTGGATTGCAGATCTTTGGACCTAAGGTGAGTTCTTAAAATCTCTACAACATTTGGACTTTGGGATTAAAATTGAACCTCTCATGTGTTTGGCTTGAGTGTTTACATGCTTTCATAGAACACATTTTTTATGCTCTTAATGGGAAATAAACGAACATAGATTTGCTTTCATAGAAGTTTGTGTTTAAGTGCATGCTTGTCTTTTAAACATTAAGTAATTCTTGGTTCCAATATCAAAATATCTCATTGAGTAATCTAGGGCATGGATTCATTCCTAGTTTACATGAAGAGTTAAATGCACCACTTTGTGGACTCACTTCATGTTTACTTGGAAAGTTAAATATTCCATGATTCAAACCCTCTTGCACTTATGAGTAGTATTGATTAGTAGTCTTAGATTACTTGTGATTGATCTAGATTACTATCTTAGGTTATTGGACTTGCTAATCCGCTGGCCCCTCATTTCCGCCCTGTGGTTGCAATCTCAGCGCCACATTAAAGGGGAGGGGTCTACAGGAAAGAAGCGTTAATTGTTCCACTTGGCAACCCTTTTGTGCTTTTTGGAACTCACTTGTTTTCTAGGGTGTGGACTCACTTTGAGTTTGTGTGAGGAGTTAAATGCACCACTTTGTGGACTCACCTCACATTTACTTGAAGGGTTAAATGCACCACCTTTAGTGCTTCCCAATACTTTTGATAGTGAATTATTTACTTTTTTATTTTTAGAAGGCCTGCTTGGGGATTTCATCACCTCAAGGGACGACCTTAACTCCCGTGTTCCAGAAGAGTATAAATATCGGGAGGTGAATCCAAAGACACCTCTCTTAGGAATGAGTTAGATTTCACTCTTGGCTAAGCCTCAAAGAACTTTATACCTTTGAGAAGTGAAGGAGGAGATTTGGGTTACTGTCTCCCCCCAGCTATGTGATTTCTAATTCTTCTCATCTATGGATTTGGGCCTCACGTACCTTGTGTATATCGAGGACTCCCTTTAGAAGAGCCATGTATATCCTTATAGACAACTTGCTAGGATGTTGTTGTGTTTTAAGTGTCTGCTAAAACATTCTCAAGAACATACACAAGTAGAGTCCTTAGGGAGTAGAAATACTAAGTCACTATTCATGTTCATGCGCAAGGTTACTTTGTCCCTTGCCCATTGCTTGAAGACTATTTGCTTGAACTCCTTGATTTCTGTCTTATGTGCTTGATCAATGACATAAATCTGATCTACCTTTTTGTTTGTGATCTATTTTTCTATTTTCCTGTCATTCACCATCAAAAACTAGTTGTCTTGAGTTAGGAATCGATCGATCTTTGCTTTGACTCGTATTGTCTCTCATTAGTCTACCTTATCTCGTTGTGCTCTTGTACCTTGCATTGTGATTGTCTTATCTTGGCTGTTCTAGCCATCTCTTTTTGACAATTCGTACCAGGTTCATCTTGCATCTTGGTTGTTCTAGCCATTTATCTCCTTTCGTTATCTTTGAGACAGAGTCTAGCTTTATCCCGAATCTTTGCTCGTTACATCTTCATCTATGACTGTCACGACTCAAAGTGGCAAGACTTATCCCATTCAGAATGCTGATCAAGATCAAAGTAAACCTCATAATCAAGACATAGATCATTCTGAATCTGTTGCAAAATCTAAACTTTGTGAGGAATCCTCACATTCTTTGTCATTCCAAGAGTATTACAATCCATTGTTTTAGATACAGTCTGACTTACTATTTCAAGAATATTATAACCCATTGTTTGAAGACCAGCAAGACTCTGAAGGGTCACTTTCTAAAATTAAACCTATTGATCCTTTTGAACCTATCAACTCTTTCACGATCTCTCATAATACTACCAACAAGATGGGAGATCCAAAACCTTCAAAGTTGGTTTTCAATCTCAGCTCTAACATGCAAAAACCTTCAAAGTTGGTTTTCAATCTCAGCTCTAACATGCCAAAACCCTCAAAGTCTATCTTTAATCTTAGCTCTAGCATGCAAATAGTTAAAGCCACTGAGAAGGCTACAACAGAAGCTCAACCGCCTTCCCGATTTGCTAGAAACAAACCTTGGCTTTCTCACTATTCCATGATCATTGCTCTAGGGAGTGAGGATACTCCTAAACCCAAAACTCCCTTTATCTTGTGAGGCCCTGCATCTCCCTCGTATAACTCCACACAATCTCCAGCTTGTGCGAATGCTATCACTCAATCTCGTGTGAAAATTATTCTCAAAGGTCCCGAACCTTCGACATCTAGACCAAAACTATCTATGGATAAAGCCCTCACTAAGGCAAACGTCCCCAAAGATCTCGATCTCAACCAGTTTCAATCTATGGTGGGTCATTTGACCTCGCCTCATTATTTATCATTCTCTACGGAAGATGATCACTTGCTGAGCCACCCGCATAATGCTCTCCTGCACACTGAAGTTATGACAGGCCCCAAGAGTATCCCCCACGTCCTCATTGACAATAGTGCTAGCCAAAATACTTGCTCTACTAAGATGCTTACCCAAACGACAGACAGCTTTGTTCTTGCCAATAGAGAGTCCATTGAGTTCTATGATGCTAAGCTAAAAGAAATAGAAAAGACCTTGAAGATCAAAGATATTGGCATGGGGGAATATCAGATTGAGTCCATCTTGTCTTTGACATCTCTCCCTCCATCTCCACGTTCTTGTGAGGAACCTTCTGAAGACGGATTTGGTATTGGCTATCAGAGCGATGAGCTTGACCAACCTAGCTACAGCTTTCACTCATGCAAGGATTCAGATAATGAAGAAACATAGATTCAGCCTATGACATATGAAAGACTTTTGAATGATCAAAATTATGATTCAGACTACTGGAAAGAGTCTTATCTACCTTCTCAAGTGCTTCAGGAACATGATTTTGGTCCTCACCAGGAGGATTTTATACACTCTACTAAACAGATTTCTACTACTGCAGCTACTATTGAATATGTCACTACCTCTAATGGCACACATATTGATTGGGAGCAACTATTGGACGCTTCCCTTATCTTTGGTATGCCTCAAGGTATGCCTATTGTAGATTGTTCTACCACTTCTACTATTGAACAAAATCCTACTACTACCGATCCCAATGATACACATACTGATTGGGAGCAACTGTTGGATGCTTCCCTTATCTTGGGTATGCCCTGGGGTATGCCTACTCTAGATTGTTCCACCACTTCTGCTATTGAACAGACTCCTACTATTGCCAACTCCAATGGCACACATACTGATTGGGAGCAACTGTTGGATGCTTCTCTTCTCTTGGGTATGCCTATTCCAAATTAATCTATTGCTTCTACTGTTGAACAAAATCCTACTGCTGATGACTACAATGGCACACATACTAATTGGGAACAATTATTGGATGCTTCCCTCCTCTTGGGTATGCCTCAAGGTGTGCCTATTCCAGATTACTCTGCTACTTCTACTACTGAACAAGATCCTACTGTTAAAGAAACACTTCCTATATTAGATGACAACAATGAAGAAAGTCTACCTCCGACTATGTCTCTAGCTGAATGGGACTCCATATCAGATGCTATTATAGAAATACCAGTTGATGCTACGCACTTATATGCTAGTCTTAACAACTCAGAAAGAGGAGAAAGTTATGATCCTCCAGATCAAGCTATTGAT
Organism: Chamaecyparis obtusa; assembly: GCA_027943335.1. Taxonomy (NCBI): domain Eukaryota; kingdom Viridiplantae; phylum Streptophyta; class Pinopsida; order Cupressales; family Cupressaceae; genus Chamaecyparis; species Chamaecyparis obtusa. The sequence goes on from BSBK01001227.1 coordinate 181,238, forward strand.
GACAATCCTTTCCACCCTCCTATGGAGATCATTCCTATGGCTCCTAGGCCATCTACTCCAAGCTATACTCCTACTACTCCAGAAAATCATGGGTATGTAAGACCCCATTCTGTTATAGCTTCATGGAATATTGGTAGATCCAGAATTGAAATGGTTCCTATTCGTGCACTCTTACCACCTGAAAGGGGACCTAACTCTTGGAATAGACCATCTTGGTTAGGCTCACATAATATTCCTCCAAACTTATCTGACTCTTTTAAGATGACTCACAATCGACAACACTTTATGGAAAATTATTTTCTTGATCTATCTGATGCATTCATGAATGATGAGGATGATACTGATATATTTGCACTTGAGCCCATCCCATTGACTTTTCTTCCCCCTTCATCTCCCAGAAAAGTGGCTCGTCCACTTCCATTTCCACCTCTCCACCTGAACCAGTCATATAAGCCTCTTTCATCCACAATTCCTGAGTCTTTTGGAAGTAACTTGGATGTGCAACATGAAAACAAAAATAATGAGAATCCACTTATATCTCAAGGTCACCATGTCCCATCTAATCGACATGTGACTACGAAGAAAGGAAAGCAACATAGGTGTTCAAAAGACCACAAAGGTCCTCAAAAAGAAGAAGACAATCAAAAGCCAGAAAATAAAATAAAAAATGGATCTCGAAATCCATTCTATAGGCATTGTCATCAAAAGCACCTCAAAGTAAAGAAGAAAAAAATCAAAAGCTATGTGGATTCCAAAGAAAGGAAAAATCAAAGTTGTCATTCGAGCTTCCAAAATTCTCATGCTTCCCTCCATTCCATCACCCTTGCCTCTCATACTTTACCCTCTTCACTCCATCTTGCCTTTTCCCAAAGTGCATATTAGTATCTCCTTATTACTAATGACATGACTAAGAGAAATCTAGAATGTACTCTCCCTAAGCGTTTAGAGTGTGGGAAATCTGACAAAGAGTTAAGGTGTGTCCATGAGGATATTTGTGGGTCTCACTTAAGTGATCTTTCCTTGACTATGGATCTCTTGACTGTTGGACACTATTGGTTGGCTCTCCTATTACTGCTACAACATCTGGTTCTGATTCTGCAACTTCTCAGTTGGCTACTACTACAAATGACTGTGTTCTCAGAGATTCCTACTAAAGGAGAGAAACTCAAAGAGCCCATCAACGCTCTTCATCTAAAGAAGTTCTCTAGCTGACATTCTCTATGTGCTCATGTACATACTTATTGATCCTGAAAAAATCCTAAAAATTGATATATTTTCAAAAAATCCTAAAAATTGCAAAATGTCCTGAAAAAATGATCATCTTAGTGAAAACCTGGCAAACAGGCACTTTGATGTATCTATTATCCTGGTGAAAACCTGGTAAATAGGCGCCTTGATAATACCAAAAAAAAATAAAAAATTTGAAAAAATACAAAAAAAATAAAATATTCAAAAAAATACAAAAAAAGAGAAAAGTACAAAAAAAATGAAAAAGAGAAAAATGTGCCATTGATGAAAACCTGGTAAACAGGCGTCATGGTAGCAAAAATAGAATCTCTGCCAAGATGGTGAAAACCTGGTAAACAAGCACCTCTTGTTTTCCTGAAGTAACATCTCATCTCAACGTCGCTTGGCTCTTAGTTTCCTGCTTTAGTTTCCTTCCTTTCCTGCTTTAGTTTGTTTCCTGCTTTGGTTTGCTAGCTCATGCGCTTGTCTTTGAGTTTTCCTCGACTCTTCATGGATTGGAACCGGTTCACACTTGGGGGCGCCTGCCTGGTCTAGGGACCATTGTCTTATCGCTTTCGGAAACTCTTTTGAGCATTGGTCGCCAGTGGTTCTCACTATGCCTGCCTACGGATACCTAGCTTTCGTTCGATCTCTCTTCTTCAGGATTTCTCCCTTTTATCAATCACCAGTGATTCTCATTACGTCTGCCTACTGTCATTATCTCATTGAGACTTCGAATGTTATCTTTTCGAATCGACTTCAATCCGCTTGAACACGAACTTGAACTGAAACTTAAACTAAATGTGTGTTCCTTTGAGGCTTGCTGAGCTTTGTTTTCTTTGAGTGTTTGTTTGTTTTCTTTCTTTGCTTTCTGCTTGTTGGTTTAGTTTCAATGATCCAAAGAATTCATTTAAGAGGGGTGTCCATCTGTAAGAGCCTCTATCTCGTATTGGATGGCCATGCATACCTCGACTCCTTTTATATGGATGCTTTGGTGAGGTTGGTTCTTCTCCTTGTCTTTTGAGTGACTTCTTTCTGCTACTGATGAAATTGTAAACGCTCGTCCTGTTAAGTGAACGTAAGGGTCACTGCGAGCAATCTTTGGCAAAAGAAGGAACTCCTGTGTGCTTGGTGTGTTTGTTCACAAGAGACATTCAGGTCATTCTAGCATTTATGCTCTAATGCTTATGTTAACTTGCTAGATTAAAAGGAATAGGTGTTCAGGTCATTCTGGTTTCTTATGCCTTAATGCTTACACCTTATTCCGACAAATTTAAGACTCATGTCATATTCATATTCTCATGATAGCGATATTAGTAGGGATTGTATGACATCTTGCGATTGTCTGAACTTGAAAGGCTCTATGATGATAAATACGGTGAGTCCAACAACCAAGTCCTAGGGTTTGCATTTTCATTTTAAGCTTGTATCTTTAGCTTAGGCTTTGAACTTAAGACGATGCCTTATTTACTCTCTTAATAGTCTTCATCAAAGGCTCTCATCTATTGCCTCAGGTTCTTCTTGGTTGCACAAGTATCCGGTCTTCCTTGTCGATCCTCAAACATATCTATCCTTTGATTAGTACCTATTAAATATTGCTACAATCCTGCATGAGATGATTAGTACCATATCCATTGCATTTTATTTCCATCCATAAACTCGTTGCATCTGCATCAACATGTGTATCCGCTATAAGCATAAACCATTTATCTATCACTACATTGCATACATTTCTATTCATACATCTAAAGCATATAAGAGCACATCTCCTAAACATCATACATTCAAGCAATTTGCAACAAGTACAATGATATCAACAGAATCATCGATCTCATATATATATATATATATATATATATATATATATATATATATATATATATATATATATATATATATATATATATATATATATATATATATATATATCTCGATCCAAATGTCATATACAAAGAGGTGCTACTCGAGCACAGTACCAAAACAACAAAAATGAGCTATGATACAATCAAGATCCACTCCCACTGGGAGGGGGTGGAGGTGGAGGAGCCTGTTGTCCTAATGTCTGCGGTGGTGGCATCGGTCTCTATGGAGGAGCCTGTGAAGGAGCCTATGGAGGAGCCCGTGAAGGAGCCTGGGGAGCCCCAGAATACTCAGAAAATGGCGGCACCTGCTCTGATATATCTAGAACAGCCCCGCAGTATGCTGCATAGTAATAAGCCGCCTGGGCGGCCTCATATCTCGTCTCTAATCTCAAATGCGCTAACTCCGCCCATAGCTGTCTAATCTCTGCATCCCTATCTGCTACTCGAGTCTCCTCTTGGATAAGACACGTGTGAAAATCATCACGCTCACGCTGCACCTACCGTACTCTCTCTTGGCTCTTCCTGAGAGCCTCCTGCACCGGTCCTACACCTGCTCCAGCTGCCACATCTGGCATGTCAGTATCCTCTCCCTGTGGTACCTACTAGGATATGTCAGCTGTATGTGGTCTCATGGACCTCTGCTGTGTACCGCTACTCCCTACTCTAGGATCTGAGCCCATGGTCCTAGTAGGGATGCTCACCTGTCCTGATTGGGGCCTCAAAACTCTCTGCCCAGGTCTCTGCTGTGGTGCCTGCTGCTGTATAGGCTGCTCTACCTGCGCCTGCTGATCCTGTGCTACCTTCTGATCCTGTGCTGCCTACTGCTGCTGTGGTGCCTGCTGTTGTGCTCCTATGCCAACTGGATCTGTGAACCTCGGATGAGGCCGTGCAATCAACTGGTCCCTGTATGCAGGTGTCACCCCTACATTGGTGACATCCACCATGTAATCCCATCGTGTTGGTGGGATGCGTGACTCTATCGCGCATCACCCTGGATCCAATCGTGCACGCCACCCCTTCTTCTCCTCATCAGAGAAGCGAGTGTAGGGGTAGTACTCCTATGAAATATCCTGTTGTCTGCCAAACTGGCGCAGGACACGTGTAACCAAGAATCTCTCAATCATCTGAATAGTTCGTCCAATCAGTGGACGTGATACAAACATGGTAGCAAGCTCTCTCCGAGCATCGTCCCAGGGCTCAGTAGCTATCCAAGGTCTCCAAACTACAGCGACCATGTCATCCAACTGTGCTCTCCACTGCTCTGTCTTACCTAGCAGGGGCTGGGTCATCACACCTGAATATCTGTAAATATAAGGCTCCAGCACCTGTCGCGTATCATGGAATAGGGGTCTACAAATGGGGAGGTGCTCCCAGGCCCAGACCTGTAAGACGAAGACTCCTGCCACCATCGATCTCGCACCTCTGTACACAATCTCATGCATCTCGTGATACATGTGTGCCAGCATACACTCCCCCCATCCAAATCTCACAGCTGGTCTGTCCAGCATCCTCTGCAGCATAGTACCCCAACCACACTCTAGTCCATACTGACCTCGATTAGGTACGAGGTAACAACTCAGAAATATAGCCAACACGACCTAGAATGGATGCGCTTCGCCATATCTGTGCACCAAATCCTCCCAAGAGATGGCCCGACCCATCACAAGATCATCCCTGAAGATAGTCCTCAAGGCCACTATACCCTACCGCGGCTGTGTATTGTACTCAACACGAGTACCATGAATGGGTATCCTCAAGATCCTATATATGTCCTCGGTGGTCACTGTCATCTCCCCCATTGAAAAATGAAATGTGTTCATCTCCGAATGGAAACGCTCTACCAATGCAGTAAGAAGACCATGATTCACCCGAATGTCGGGTACCTCATGCAAATATCCCAAGCCCAGAGCATCAATGTGAGCACTCTCAGCATCTGTCAGTCTCTGAACTAATGTAGTAATAACAGGGTGATGTGCTCGAAATGCGATATCTGGAAAGTCAACCTGCAAAGCAAATGACGACACTGGGTCAATAACTCAATCATGTTGGTTTTCACTACTACAACAACAACTACAGCAAAGTATCTATCCTATGACAAGACTCTATTTGGCTGCTTTCATGCAAATCTGATAAAATTTGGACACTCACAACAGTCTTTCGCGCGAGAAAAGTGTTCTTTCGCGCGAGAAAACTACCACTTCGCGCGAGAACACTACCACTTCGCGCGAGAAAATAGAATGCTCATGCGGAATAGCCTTCTAGCTCGCGCGAAGTTCTATCCTTGGAGCTTGTTAGTTCACGCGAGAAAACTACTTTATCGCGCGAAATGAAACCTGCCTTCGCGCGAGAGAACTACTTTCTCGCGCGAGATTTTATACTTTTTCCTAATTATGCTAATTTTTTTTTAAAAAAAAATCTAACCTATCACGTTGTACAAATTGAAATGCAAAGCAGTTTATCGACTACTTACAGGTGCGTCATACTCCGGTGGCCGGGCATGTCGTCGGGAACGCTCAAATCGATGTGTATGTAGTGGCAGACCCTCCATTTCTCTATCTTAGAGCTCAGAATCACTAAAAGACAACGCTGAATAATGATTTGAAAATGACTCCTCTGGGCCTTATATAGCTTTTGACCTAATTTTTGAAAGTGCTCCGTTTTGTGTGAAAATTGCACCTTTTGCTAAATCGACTGTTCTGAATCCATTTTCGAGATTGAAATCAAAATCTGACATCTCTAAGTGGCTCAAAATTGCATTTTAAATATTGGACTCCTGGATCGGATGCTTATGCAGTCAGCCTTCTGGTGTCATCTTCCTGCCAGATCCTCATCTTTGCATCATGTTCTTGAGATCTTTGCTCTTTTCATCAAAGTCAATTCAAGTTAGATTTAGTCAACTATGCTCAAACTTGGTCAACAGGACCTCTGCTTTGCTCCGTTTCACTTCTATAGCTTTGCAAATCTAGTCTAATTGCTTTTGCTCTGCAATCTTTTGTTGTTTATCATCCTTCTGACATGTCATCTTTCAATTTCGCTCCTGAGGGGGCAGGATGATTACATCATTTGAATCTTGTCGAATCTATTCTTGAATCAGTCTGATTTGAATCATCAGTTCTCATCGCTAGGGGCATCTTGGTGCCTCGCATCTTGTTATCTTATCATCCATCTTTTAGGTATCTGAGCAATCTAACTCAGATCCTCAAGGACCAAACTTCATTCTGGAGATGGTTCTTGAAATCTTTTGGGTATTGGGGCAATCTAACCCTAATTCCTGGGAGTCAAGCTTCATTCTGGAGATGACTCTCAAAATCTCTTTTAGACCGTTATCTGGGCAATCTAACCTGGGTCTCAGAGGACTAAGCTTTGTATTGGGGCAATCTAACCTTGATTCGGAGATAGTCCTAAATCTGCATCTTCATCAATTGGTATTGGGGAAATCTAACCCTGATTCCAGTTCTCTTTTAAGATCGTTGTCTTCGCAATCTAACTTAGACTTCGAAAAAATTCATGCTTTGATCTGCTTTCATCTGTCACTTCAGACTATTCTTTGAATCAACGCGCTGTTCGCACATCAATTCTAAGAGGGGCAAATGTAATACCCCAAAATTGGCACCTATTTAATTCCATCAATTTTGGTGCATTATCTCGATTTTACATCACCAAAGTCCTAGTTCCCTAGGCAATTTTCTCTCTCCTATTTGACTTAATTTGACTTGATGTCATTTGCAAAGACCATAAATTTGCAATAATCAAACGCTAAAATAATTCCTAAGTCCTAGACTTTATTTGGCTAAATAATCTCTATGATAAGTTAATTTAATTATGAAGTCCTAAGTACTTTTAATTAAATTAAACTCCACCCCCTTTAGCTAAATACCCTTGAAAGGAATTAATAAATATTTAGTTAAATTGAATGGACATCTCTTTATTTGAATTTAATAATTCAAATTACTCGAAAGGTCACTCCCCACATGTGGCAAATTTCATTCTTTTAATTAAATAATTCATACCTTTTTGTCTCAAAGGGGAATGAAGAGTCAGGAGTTTCAAATCAAGAAACTCTTCATTCCTCTCCCGATTTTTTTTAATTAATGAGCCTCTTCTTCTCATTCAAAAGAAGACAATTTTGAGAGTAAAGGAACTATAGTGAATTTTTGATTGAATTTCAAGCTTTCATTTGCAACTAGTTTAATTTCTCATTTTATGTGTAATTGCATTTCTCATTTAGATTAAATTTGCTTAATTATTCTTAGATTAAGATCATTTTTATTCCAAAATCAACTAAAAATCTGCATTTCATATTTCCTTTCAAGTACTTTAGATTAATTGCATATTTCTCTCAAAGTATTCTTAGATTAATTGCATTCATCTTAGTTTGATTCTAGCTTTGCATATCATCTTTATGTCTTTCTTGGAAAATCCTCCATTGTAGTAGCGGTCTGATGGTTGTTGGTTCTCCAATCTGAGAGCGATTATACACCCCGCCTGCATAGGAGGCAACAGGTCGCTTCCTCATGAATTTCGGATTGAATAATTCATATTCTCTTCATAATTTGACCATAGGAGTAATGACTATGTTGCGTATGTGGTTGATTTAGAGGTCACATTCAGTCACATACACATAGAAGGTATATGCACAGGTGAAAAACATGCATATTTGACCAAGCAATACTGGGACCTAGACCCAGCAACAAATAGATTTGTGGTGATTTTCACAATAGTACATGTGTTTCTGGGTAAGCTCCCAATAGCGCTTAAGAAAATATGCATGTTCATCACCTGTGCATATGAAGTGGCTCTAATGGAAGATACAATCACTAAATTCTACATACTCCTTATTTTGTTATGGGCTGATATTGTCAAACATGGTCTTTCTTGAATGGAATGACACGTTACTTGATATTTTCAGACATGAAAGTTTGTAGATTAATAGGAGTTCACATTTTTACGGGAACGTATCATTCAATTGAGCATTAATACCCATCTATATCTAGTGAGATGAACATAACTCATGTACATCATGCTAGTGTCCTTGGATTAGACTAGACATTATGCAACCACCTGTGAGGGTTGTCACTATTATTAATTGGTGTAAAAGGAGGACCGCCTGTGTTTTATAGCACTTTATATAAATACTCACTATTTGGATAATGTCTAGTCTAATGAAAAATAGTGTATACAAGGTATCCAAGCACACTCACATGAGGTACATGAACTATGTGCATCTCACTAGTTATAGATGGGCAACTATGGCACACTAGTATCTGTGAACTCCTATTAATCTACAAACTCTCATGTTAAACAACTAAAAAATAAATTCAACATAGTTTTGTTAACACAACCAAAGTTAAAATTAAATTATCTAAAACAAATGGTGCCTTAGAGGGATAGAGGAACACTTTGCTAAAGAAGTTTGACTATTGTTTGTGAAAATGCCTCCAAGGAATGCAGGTACTGCCAAGGAGATCTAGGAGTTGAAGGAGAAGAACACAAGGTTGTGGGAATCTTACAATGCACTTTTGGCCAGGCTTGAAGCACTGGAATCCAATCAAAGAAGAGCAGCAGATGAAGGTGTTGATAGTGAAGAAGAGGAAGAAACCCATAAGGAAGGGGAAGGAGAGGAAGAAGAGGAACAAATAGATCCTTAAGATCCTATACTATCTAAATCCTATTACATCAACTCATTCCTTTATAGATTTAGGGTTATTACATGACATTCCATCAAATTCACAAAATGGACCATAAGTCCAATTACATTGATATATTCATGTTTTGATCTTTTAGATCCTATAATCTTTATGATCATTCTTCAAGAGCCATTCAAGTGACCCCTTTTCATGACTTTTTCAGGGTGCATTGCACCATACTCCCAAGGATCAAATCAATCCAAGTCCCTTGGATTGGGAGTTTCTTTCATTTCCTCCAATCTTTGTCCACTTCTTGTTGAGGACCTACAACAAAAGATTATTCCATGTTCATGTGTTCTATGCCCCTGAGATCAAACATTATGTGCTCATGCCAAGCATTAAATCTATCATCCTTCATGTTTATATTCCCATAGATGTGTGCAGAAATAGCACTTGCATGGTGAACACTATCAAACTTTGGCAAACCTATCATAAAAGTGTTAGAAACAAAAATAAACAAGGTTTTCTTGACCACTGGTTTCTATACAATTCTCAGAAACTTGTACACTCTCCTCATCAGCAACTCCTTGAACTCTCTCACTGAGTCCTCCATTTAGTAGTTTCTTCTCTACCATAAGCCTTTTAATAGGCCACACAACCCTATTCCTCATATTCTTATGCCAACTTGTGGCTTCTTGTTGCAACGTTGTCTTCAAGAGCATTGACTCTTCACTCTCTAAGGTCCTTGTCACCTTTGAGACCTCTTACAACTTCTCATTCCAATGCCATCCTCCTTGGCATCCAAACATGTCATCTATGGCTTTCTTCACAACCTTGTCTTCTATCTTTTCAATAGCAACTTTTAATGGACACTTGACTATCCCAAATTGGATTCCTTCATCCATGCACTCATCTAGTTCATCAGCAACCTCTACAATTCCCTTCTCTATCTCTTTTATCTCAACTTCTTGAGCATTTGCCTTTTGTGGCCCACACATCCTCATTGTTTTCTCAATGTTGTCATCTTCATGAGTATCCTCATACTCTAACTTCTCTCTATTCATCTTCACATGCATCTCTGTTTGAAAACACTTTATATGGTGTTCTACTGATTGTTCAATTTTGTCATTAGCATTCTCACCAATCTTCTCTTTTATCCTTTTGTCTATTGTCTTCCCTTCCCTCCCCAAGAGTCCATTCCACTCCAAAATACCAACACTCCTTGTTAATGTCCATGACACTTCTTCATCTTTCAAGTGTTGCAACACAACTCTCCTTCCTCTATCCAAGAATGTGTAAATGTTCTTTGCTCCATCATGGAGGGTACGTTTACTTATCTTCCATGCTCTCCCAAGGATCAAATGAAAATCCTCTATGGGAATGATGTCACACCATAGGTTGTCCTCATATGGCCCAATGCTAAAGTGCACTTGTGCTTGCTCTGTCACCTCAACTTGGTCTTCCACATTAATCCCATGTGCCCTATATGGCCTCTCATGTAGTATCCTTGGCAAATTCAACTTCTGAACCATCTCAATGGAAACAAAATTTGAAAACACACCATTTGAAACTATAACTTTACAAACTTTGTTTCTGCACTTACAATGTGTCTTGAATCTACATGGCTCCATAATGTACCTTGCATCCAAATCTACATTGATGATCACCTTCTTTTTTATATCCCTCTGATGTCAGCAAAAATTTTCTCCACACTTCATCTACAATCTAGGATTCATTCAACTTTGAACCACCACCTTGAAACACTCTTTAAAGGATAATTCAACTTTAAGGGTTCAACAAGGGATTATAGGTCTTCAAAATCTCAGATTGTCTTCTCCCACTCTTCTCCCAAATAGATCCTAAAGAGTAGAGGACAATCAAGATATTCAAGGCTATGAAGAATGAGCAGCATAAGGTGAGGGGAGATATCCCTATGTATGATGGAAGTCTGAAAGAAGAAGAGCTTTTGGATAGAATAGCAACAATAGAGGAGGTTCTTCAATGAGGGGAAGAGGAGGAAGGACAAATCAGGTTTGGGAAGAAAAGGACAAAGGATTGAATAGGACAATCTTGCACAGTCCTAGAAATGCAGACTTTTGGGAGTTGAACTATGTTTAAATAGGTACAGTCAAGTGTCCTATTGAAGGGCAGCCAGTAAAAAACCATGTTCAAATGTGGACATCCAGTAGGTAGAAAGAACCAACTGTCAAGGCACCATATTCCTAAAGTATAGATTCAGAATCAGACATCCAATGCCATGACTGATTCTTGGGACAATAATCCTTTCAAAGGTGGTGAACATGGTGCAGGGGCACCTAGAACATCCAAAGACTACCAGGAGTCCATAATGACAACCATGCACCTAATGACATCTAAAGACATCAATTGGAATGTACTGGCACCTATAATGGCCTATAAGGTCATTCCATGCAATGCAAATGGAAAATATGTAATAAGTCTTAAAAGGCCTAATAGGCCTTAGGACCAAAATAAGGGCCTAGGATGGTATTTGGTGTTACAAGTTTATAATAGTTTAGTTCATTTGGGTCACATTTCAAAGTCTTAAGGCTTCATTATCTTTAAAAGTTTCAAAAACTCCAAATTTGTAATGTTGCAAATTCAAAATTTTGAAATGCAACGGTTATTAGAAAATGGAGGGAATTGGATTTTATTATGTTTTAGTGCAAACTAATCCATCCAACCGAATGGGATTGGTTGGGGTAGTTTCTAGGAGTCCATCAAATATGCTAAAGTTTCATTGTACGTCAGAAGAGGCCTAGTGTACGGACTTACTGAGTTTTTGATAAATAAACTTCTTTCAAATGCCATTTCCTTAAGTTCTTAGAGTGATTTTGGATTCATTTTTTCATTGTCTTACATTTCAATGGAATAGTTAGATATTGATCCTAGACCACATCTATGCATTTGTGAGGTCTGTATTTGTGTATTCCAAACCAAGCCAAAAAATTAATAACTAACTGTTACCGGTTACATGGAGGTTGTAAACCGGTTGGAGAGGCTTATTAGAGCATGGATGTGTATGTTTGAGACACAGGGGAGTAAGGGAAGATAGAAGAATCAATAAATGCCAAAGAAACAATGTAACATACTTAGGTTTTTAATGAAATGTAAATTATTCTCCAACAGACCCTATCACTGCCCATGAGGGTATAGTCAAAATCCTTATTGATTTATTTCTTCTTTCATGAATGGTATGAATAGAGATGGATTAATGTAGTATGGTTATATATTTATACTGAGTTTTTGATAAATAAACTTCTTTCAAATGCAATTTCTTTGAGTTCTTAGAGTGATTTTGGATTCATTTTGTCATTGTCTTACATTTCAATGCATTTGGAATAGTTAGATATTGATCCTAGACCACATCTATGCATTTGTGAGGTCTGTATTTGTATTTTTACTCAATTAATTCTGACTGGCAGAGTAGTTTCAGCCATTCCTTTGACAGTTTTGTGAGTTTCCAATTGAATATGGTCATTCCATGACCTCTTACCACTGTAACACATGGAATGACTGAGTATTAACATGTACTATAGTTCCCTAATCCATTAGTGCAATGAGAAGGAATAATGTTTGGGTGGTCACCATAATTTATAGAGGAAACTTAATGAATTTGCTTGGTATGCTATAGCAGTAGCCATTTGGTCTGAAGGAGGAACATATATTATGATTTGGATCATCTTATAATGATCATCTAATGGTGAAACAACTACCTATTGGACCTAGAAGTGATCGGAGATAGGAGATTTAAGAAACCCTTGGATTAAGGGTTTAGAAGTGCTAAATTTGTGGATTTTGGGGTTCTCAGTGGACTGAGCCCTATTCCTTTAAGTTTTGTTCATTTTTAGACATTATTAAAGACTTATGAAGGTTTGGAGTCTTGGGAGTGCAAGGATTCTATGGTTGCTTTGTTATTTGGGGTCTTTTTAAGCACTTCTGAAGCCATAGTGTGTAGACAGTCACACCTGGTCTAAAAGAGTCCATAGAAAGCCGACTGTAGAAAGATGACTGCCCTAGTTTTATGTCAAAAATGGTCTATAGATGACTATCACATGATTTCTTTCAGATTTCTCCACCAAATGATCTCAAACCGGTCGCAATTGAAAGCTATGACTCTAGGTAGACTTCCTATGGAGTTAGATTTGACATTCCAATCCACACGAAGTCGGTAGAAAACAAATACCAATAAAAAAAATGTTAAAAACACATTTTTCTCAATCTTTTTTTTAATATTTCCTCTTCCAACCTTACAATCATAAACCTAACACTAGTACATTTACAATGTAACATGATGCGGTGATTCAAAAATTTAGGGTTTTGCAAGTTCATCTCTGCAAGTTCATCTCTGAATCAAATGTATATAAACAATGATAAAAAAATGTGCCAGCAAATACCAAATACATGATGCCCTAGCACATTTCTCATGGACCCTAAGTAGGTAACCAATAAAACAATGCCAGACAAATGCCGAGTAAGGAAATCCTTACAGGTAGTCCTCCTTTTACACCAAATCACAGTGGCAACCCTTGTAGGTAGGCGGTCCTCCTTTTCCTCTCACCAAATAACAATTCATACAATCATAGGCTCCATCTCCTTCACATGCTCCAAATTAAAAGAAAAAAGATTTTGTATCTCATTTCATTTGGAGCCCGCTCCAAATGAAATGAGATACGAAATCTTTTTTCTTTTTTAAGTTATGCCCGTGTTGGTTGAAATTTTGACCTACATTGTATTGGTCAAAATTTTGACTAACACAGGCATGGATTAAAAAAAAAGGAAGTTTTCTTTTTATAATCCAACCAACCTAAACCTTTTTAATTGATTGTCAAAAATTTTGGTAGAAAAATGAAGTCAAATGTAGTAGTATTTTAAGACATCATATTAGAGTATGTGCCCAAAAAATATCAAATTGCAAACATTTTCAATGAGACACTATCTGAGGATGCATTTGAGTATTTCTTGTATAAGTTAGGGGTTATTTCCCCTCACTCTTATAATTAGATGCATAAGGTGATGTATCTATCTAGGGGAGAAACTCAAGGATTATCCTTTATTTCCTGGATTGATGTGGTGGTTTCTCTCAGCGAGAGTAGGTAGTTTGATTGAAGAAATGCAATGCAGGAGTTTTGAAAGGGGGAGAGATATTTAGAAGATTTTTTTGTGCCTATTTTCCTTAATGTTAAAGGGATAGAGATACACCCAGTGGGAGAGTAATACAAGAGAAATATACATTAAGGGGGGGTTTTTCATAGATGGTGATGATCATGTTTATGTTGTTTCCATAAATGATAAAGGTGGAGATTGTTCAAAATATGATTTGGTGTTTTCATTCATTTCAATTGATGTGAGGAAAGTATTGAAATTATGTGGTTAGATGTTATGATGTTCTATGGTGTTTCTCTTGTGTGAGTGTTTGATGTTTTCAAAATGTTATAATGATATATGTTGGAATATGCAGAAAAGAGTATTTGAAGTCTATGTGGAGGAATGCTCTATATTCCTCTACATTTGGTAATGAGAACCTGCGGTTTTAGATATAATATTTATATTTTTTGGATGTTGCATTATCTTGTTTTTCAAGTCCTTAATGTTGCAGTTGATATGATTAGTAGTTAAAGTTTTCTAACAATCTAGTTATCTATCAATATTGGTCTAAATAATGCTCTGCATTGATATTTATGGTATTGTGGTTCGGAGGACATGCTTAGAATGCTTGTACAGTATCTTAATTCAATTTTTAGTTGGTAATTTTCTTTTCAAGAAGATTTGTGATGTTATCTTTCTCAACTATGTAGTTTGTTGTTGACCTTTGGGAAACTCACTTGTTTTTCATGTTTGGACCTTATTCTTTTGGTCTGAACTTGTGGTGGAAGTTTTGAGTCTTACCATGGTGTGTGAAGATCTAGATTGATTTATGTTCACATGGAATTATGGTTTTGGACTGACTAGTTATGTACTACATTATTTATCTACACGTTACATTTGTTGTAAACTTTAGAGGATGTATTATTGCATGTAAATAATTTGAATCTACTTAGAAAGATGTATTTGTTAATATGATTTAGAACAAAAGAGGGGGGGGTGAATCAGTTGTTCTCAAGTCTAGATGTATCAATTAAAATTTTAAACACTTCAAAAATCTCAGATCTAATCACCAACACTACTTAGTCATTAAAGAATGTATGCCAGAAACATATAACAATGTAGTCCACTATCCAACAGTATTTCACTTGCAAAACATAGAAATGTTCACACCAAAACATTCACACATGTATGACACCAGGATTTATAGTGGAAACCCAATTTGGGAAAAACCACTTTGTAACATGTTACTAATATTTTCACTCTTCTAAAGTGAGCTCTATGAAAAGCCAACCCTGTCAAAGGTTTACAAACACACTGCTAGGTGTGACCCTGTTAAAGGATTTCAACCACACTGTTAGGAGTGAGCCTTGTTATTAAAGGACTTAAGTACATTCCATCATAATGCAACCTTGATTAAAGGATTTAAACAATGACTGTTAGGTCAACCTTGATTAAAGGATTTAGACTGATACAATGGTTAGAAAGTAGTAGTAGTATCTGATCTAAAAAACATACAACTCACTTTGCAAATAACAGATCCAATTTGCACATATATGTTTTCTTACTAACTGAGTTCCATTTCCATCTCCATCACTGATCTTCTCAGAAATCCCTTCAAGCAATCACAACTCTGATCAACTCCTTCACCTTTAGCCTTTCTGCTTAGACTTATCAATCAATAACATCAACAACATCAGCATACTTGTTTAACCTCATACTTAGGTTTTCCTTTATACCTCTTCAATAGGTAGATCCATCTTTTTCTACTTAATCTCCTCCGTAGATCTTAGGTTTAGGTCGGATTCATTAAATCCTTCCAAAATTTAAGTCCTTCATACATCCTTCTAGAAACATCTTCAATCTCTTTATTGAATCCACATTAAAACAGTTTATCGTGCATTAAATTCTCCATACACTCAATTAATAAAGTCAACATGATTTACATAATCCAAGAACTCAACTAAGTTAGCTAGGAATCTGAATTCTTCCTCAAATGTAAATTACTAATGCTCAGTCAATACTATGTTCAACTCCTCAGTCATCACTGCGTAGCTCGGTCATCTCTTCAAACTGTCTCCCTCGGCTAATGTTGTCACTCAGCAATAAACTGATGTTCAGTCAACACTAAATTTACTCAACATATATTGGTTCTTGGTTGACACTAACATCACTCAGCTTAAAGTAGATTTCTTCACTTTTGCTCAGTTAAGCCTACTTGTTCAGTCTTGCTTCTTACTTAGATAAACAATACATTATCTTATCATTATGCCACATAATCAAGTAATCTTTGAAGTATCAAATAACTCAACCTTTCTCTAGGTTCTATTGTTACCACCCTTTCCCTAATCCTTCTCATCAATCAATAGATATAGTACTTTCTTAGATAGCAACTATCTTACCAGTTAAGGTTTGACATCAATGACAATGCAACAATTGCTTCAATTGCAATTTCCAACAATCTTCCTCTTTGGCATTGATGGAAACACCATATGAATAATACATGATTCACCAACCAATCCAAAAAAATTTCATTGCATCAAAAACATTTGTAATATCCTTAGCTTCATTCTGATTCTAAATCACTTAGCCTAGCTTGCTTGACTGTCCACATAATTACTCCCTCTGAATCTTTTCTGTGTATCTTTTCCTCTGATTCTCTGAATTACTTCCTCTTTTATTTGTTTTCATCTAAATCTCTCCCTCTTTGAAAATAATGCCAAATCAATATATAGAACTTGTATCTTTCAGATGTAGATGTCATCTTGTCATGGTTCAGTAACAATATTTCTCCCTCTGTCATCTTGCTTATGACTGATTATCAGCTTTGCTAGACTTTTCACAACTCTAGGACGCTCCTAAAGTGTGACCAATTCTGCATCAATTTGTCAGATACTCTATGCAACACATTTGATGCAGTGCTCCTAGCTTGACTAGGCAGCCTCAGTTAGGGGAAGCACCCTCATTTACCTCTAAGATATTCATGAGCATCCTTAGGTAAAGCTTTTGTGAATATGTCTGCTAGTTGTTCCTTTGTATTCACATATTCCATTCTCACCTCTTTATCTTGTACCATTTCCCTCAAGTAATGATACTTGATAGCAATATGTCTGGTCTTTGTGTGGATCACTGAATTCTTTGATATGTTGATAGCACTTGTGTTATCACAGTATATGACAACTAGTTTAGTGATCTCTTCTTTCATGCCTTTCAACAGTTGCTTAATCCATACCAGATTTGAATAGTTCACTGTAGCTGCTACATACTTGGCTTTAGCTGTAGATTGGGAAATGCAATTTTGTTTCTTTCTTGTCCAAGAAACTAATCTATGTCCAAGAAAGAAAGCTCCACCACTAGTACTTTTTCCGTCATCAACATTTCCTACCCAATCTACATCAGTGTAGACTCTCAGTTCAAATTTCTCATGCTTCTTGTAATACAGTCCATAGTCTTTTGTCCCTTTCAAATATCTTAATATTCTCTTCACAGCCATCATATGACTTTCCTTGGGATTGACAGAGAATCTTGCCACAATCCCAACTGTTAGAGCTATATCATTTTGTGGAGGTGTTCTAGGTACAGACATTTGTCTCTTGATTCCTCTATCATTGTAGAACAGATTGAACTCATTTGATATAAACTCTCCACCTCGGTCAGATCTCAGACATTTTAGGTTTCTACCTATTTCTTTTTCAATCTTAGCCAAATACCCCTTAAACAACTGAAATGCATTAGATTTTTCTTTTAAAAACATTACAGTCATCATCCTAGTGTAATCATCAACCAATAGAATAAAGTATTTAGCACCACAATAGCTTTGTACACCCATATGTCCAGAAAGGTCAGTATGAACTAGATCTAAAGCATTTTCAGAAGTTAAACTCTTTCTCTTGAAACTAGACTTTGTCATTTTACCCAACTGGCATTGTTTGCACATCACATTATTAGGTTTCTTCAATCTCGAAAAACCTCTAACTTTCTTCTTTTTACTAATATTTACCAGATTGTCAAAGATAACATGACATATCCTCTTATGCCATAACCATAAATCATCAATTTGTGCAATCAAGCATGTCTCTTTAGATAGATCTAGATAGAACAAATTACCTCTATTATGTTCTACACTTCCAATTAGTTCACCAGTGGCATCAAATATTTTAGCCTTTGTATAATTAAACTCCACTCGGTAACCAGTGCTATTAAGTTGTGCAACACTTAGAAAATTATAGTTAAGACCGTCAACCCAATAAGCATTTTCACAAGTGATCTTATCAGTTAGCTTAATTAATCCTTTACCCTTTATAGGACATGGTGCATCATTACCAAACTTAACACTTCTACCTTTGTAACGATCTAGCATTTCAAATTTACTTTTTTCACCAGTCATGTGATGTGAGCAACCACTATCAATAATTTGTTTATCACCTTTGCTCACATAAGAAACAAGTGCAATTTTCTCATATTCATCATAATCATCTTTCATAGCAACATAAACTACTTCAATTTCAAAATCATCATTATCAATGTTAGTTTCTTCTTCAGCAATATAACAGGATTTCTTACCTTTATCCTTGTAGTCCTTGTACCTTCGGTAACCTCTGTTTTCTCTCTTATCCTTGCACTTGCTTTCTCTTTCCTCATCGTTGTCATTCCTAGCAAGACATCTTGCAGCTATATGGACAACTTTGTTACATGAAAAACATATGATAGGAAGTTTACCTTTATATTTGTTGAATAGTGGCAATTTGGAATCACCACTATTTGTGTGTGTGTGGGGAAAATGTAAGATTCACTCCTAAATCCAAATTCCCAAAAGAGAGATCCAATTTGATCAACCAAGAGGTTAATACACAATCGAATCAATCTATGAAGACTATGAAAGAGAGAGAGAAACCCTATACTTCCCTATAGTTTGATCAAGCTTGAAATCTGAAATAATTGAAGTGCAAATACTAACCTTGAATTAGGGCAGATCTGGAAAATGCTGAATTCTGGCTTATGTATGAACTTTCTAAAGATTATATCACCTGTTCTAGACTGGAAATGCCGAGGTAGACAAAACCCAGAAATCTTTTCTCCAAATTCACACAGATCGACTTTGACCTTTTAAAAGGTCAAAGACCACATTATTTATTTGAAGTCTGATTCTGATTCCGTTAGCAGATCCTGAAAGATTGTCAAAAAGGGTATTTGAATTCGCTCTCAGATCTGAGATTCCACACCTGTACCTGCAAGAAAAATGGTTTTGTTTCTTGTTTGGGGGGGGGGGGGTTTGCCTTGGTCAAACCCCGATTTGGAATCAACCTTAATATTGAAATTGAAATAGGAAAATGCTAGCAAGTAGTAGAAATGAATCTAACAATGAAGCTATGAAATTCAATAGATATGCTAATGTATTTGGAATGTAATCAAATATATTGATATGAAAGCTTGAACATAACATTATCAAACCTCCATGATTGTATGCTTGAATTCCACCTTGAGGAAACAATGATATGGATCTTGAAGATGAACAAAGGATCTTGAAGGAAGATCACACCACCATAGTGGCTAGATCTAGGGTTTGAATGATAGATCTTGAATGCTTGAGCCAAATCCCTTCAATAGCTTGAATGCTTGAATCCTTGATCTTCAATGGAGAACTTGGATGAAGAAGACTTGAATACTTGAATGAATGCTTGCTTGATCACCTTGAGAACTTGAGAGCTTGAGATGAGATGTGATGTGAAAACTTGATGTTGGAGTGATGTGAAAATGAGAGAGGAAGACCTCCTTTTATAGTGATCTAGGGCACACTCCTCTAGATGGGCCACCTTGGAGAATTAAATCCCAATTAGGTCCTCACCTTTAGAAAATATACCTTGATTAAATACCATTAAAGGATTTACCGTTTCAGAGCCTGAAATAGCTGACCCGGAGGCAGAGAAATAAATTTCTCGGAAGCTAAATTACCAGAAAATGACAATTTGAAATCCTGGTGGGAAGGGGTCAAGGTCGAGGTCAACCCTGACCTAGTCAGGGTCGAGGTTGACCTTGACCTCAGACCCTAACTTTGTTAGGTTCTACAACAGAGATCTCAGAGATGCTAGAAACTTAGAAATTGATGTCTGAACAGGACCCAATGTCAAGAACAGATAGAAAATCCTCATAATGATATGATGGACTAGGAGGTCTCATTTCTAAATCATACCTAGAAAATGGAGCCATGGAAGAGGAAAAATTAGGAAAGTCCTTAAGACCTTAACCCTAATTTCACCTAGAATGAAGAAATCAAGTGCAGAGAAGAAGTGGAAGACAAGGGAGAATGCAAAGATGCCAATCATGACCCTAAACCACTTACTTGGAGGGCTAAATGCTCTTAACATGGAAGTGCTTCCATTTTAAGATGATACATTTTCCTTTTCCTCTTTTCAATCTTCTGGCCATAAGAGCTTCAAGATCCTCTAGTTCCTCATCAGAAGTGTCACTATCACTTACACATTTTTCTTTTTCCCTCTTAGACTTATGAAAAACCATTTGTGACTTGAATGTAGATTCAACATTAGCAACAGTGTAGTTATCATAGTTAGAAAGCTCAAAAGTAGTAAGCTTACCAACAAGACTTTCTAGAGTTAGAACATTACCAGGGTTACATCTAGATTCTTGAATTGCTGAAATTCTGATGGCATATATAGGAATCAAAGTTCTCAATACCTTTCCAATAATAGTTTCATCATAAATAGTTCCATTAGCTCCTCTAATAGCATTTACTACCTCCTTGATTCTACCACAATATTGAGCAATATTTTCACCTTCTTGCATTTTTATTTCATCAAACTTACCTCTCAGGCTTTCAGCTTTTTCCCTTAGTACATTTGCATCACCACCATAGATATTTATAAGAGTGTCCCACATTTGCTTTGCATTTGTGCAATCTTTAATGTCTTCAAATTCAGGATAGCTTAAGGCAGATGCAATCTCCAACATTGCTTGGTTGTGTTCATGTTTAGCTCTCATCTCCTTGTCAGTCAAAGGTGCAACAGGTGTAACATAGTCATGTTAAACATAATATTTCATTGAGTCGCCAATACCAACTAGATGCAGTTTCATCAGACTCTGGTCCATGCAGGGAAGTTTTCCTTATTCAACTTTAGTACCTCCTTTTTATACATCTTGATCATTTGCTTCAAGTACCTTTAAACTTGTTCTGTGTAAGAACCAACTGCTCTGATACCAATTGTTAATATGATTTAGAACAATAGAGAGGGGGGTGAATCAGTTGTTCTCAGGCCCAGATGTATCAATTAAACTTTTAAACACTTCAAGAATCTCAGATCTAATCACCAACACTACTCAGTCATTAAAGAATGTATGCCAAAAACATATAACAATGCAGTCCACTATCCAACAGTATTTAACTTGCAAAACATAGAAATGTTCACACCAAAATATTCACACAAGTATGACACTAGGATTTATAGTGGAAACCCAATTTGGGAAAAACCACTTTGTAACATGTTACTGATATTTTCACTCTTCTGAAGTGAGCTCTATGAAAATCCAACCCTATCAAAGGTTTGCAAACACACTACTAGGTGTGACCCTGTTAAAGGATTTCAACCACCCTGTTAGGAGTGAGCCTTGTTAGACTTAAGTACATTCCATCAGAATGCAACCTTGATTAAAGGATTCAAACAATGACTATTAGGTCAACCTTGATTAAAGGATTTAGACTGATACAATGGTTAGAAAGTAGCAGTAGTATCTGATCTGAAAAACATACAACTCACTTTGCAAATAACAGATCCAATTCGCACATATATGTTGGCTTACTAACTGAGTTCCATTTCCATCTCCATCACTTATCTGCTTAGAAATCCCTTTAAGCAATCACAACTCTGATCAACTCCTTCACCTTCAGCCTTTCTGCTTAGACTTATCAGTCAATAACATCAACAACATCAGAATACTTGTTTAACCTCATACTTAGGTTTTCCTGTATACCTCTTCAATAGGTAGATCCATCTGTTTCTGCTTAATTTCCTTCGTAGATCTTAGGTTTAGGTCGGATTCATCGAATCCTTCCAACATTTAAGTCCTTCATACATCCTTCTAGAAACATCTTTAATCTCTTTATTGAATCCACAATAAAATGGTTTATTGTGCATTAAATTCTCCATACACTCAATTAATAAAGTCAACACGATTTACATAATCCAAGAATTCAACTAAGTCAGCTAGGAATCTGAATTCTTCCTCAAATGTAAATTATTGACGCTCGGTCAATACTGTGTTCAACTCCTCGGTCATCACTACGTAGCTCGGTCATATCTTCAAACTGTCTCCCTCGGCTAATGTTGTAACTCGGCAATAAACTAATGTTTGGTCAACACTAAATTTACTCGACATATATTGGTTCTTGGTTGACACTAACATCACTCAGCTTAAACTAGATTTCTTCACTTTTGCTCGGTTAAGCCTACT
Organism: Chamaecyparis obtusa; assembly: GCA_027943335.1. Classification (NCBI taxonomy): domain Eukaryota; kingdom Viridiplantae; phylum Streptophyta; class Pinopsida; order Cupressales; family Cupressaceae; genus Chamaecyparis; species Chamaecyparis obtusa. The sequence continues at coordinate 203,520 of BSBK01001227.1, forward strand.
TGTTCAATCTTGCTTCTTACTTAGATAAACAATACATTATCTTATCATTGTGCCACATAATCAAGTACTCTTTGAAGTATCAAATAACTCAACCTTTCTCTAGGTTCTATTGTTACCACCCTTGCCCTAATCCTTCTCATCAATCAATAGATATAGTACTTTCTTAGATAGCAACCGTCTTACCAGTTTTAAAGGTTTGACATCAATGACAATACAACAGTTGCTTCAATTGCAATTTCCAACAGTATTATGATTTTTTAGGTCCCCTTTGTCTCCTAGAGTGAACCACAATCATTGTAATTGTGTGTTGGGTGGTGACTAGATTAGAATTATGTTTTTTATTTTTATTTTGACCAACCTAATTAAAGTTTTTGATGAATTTTCTATATATCGAAGATAATTTTAAAGTATTGATATGTGAATTAAAAAAAATAGAAGATGTGTGAAGTGTGTCGTGTGAATATATGTTGAAGATAAGAAAAAAGATTAGTTTGGTTGATTCACCTTCACGGTCATATCAATAAATTTGGCAGTATTGATATAGTGGATATGTGTGTAGTGTTTGTCATGAAGTTGGTTGCTTGAGATAGTGATTCAAGGATGACTTCTTACTTGGAGAATTTTTGGAGGCAATATGATGAAGGCTTGTTAACTTTGATTCATAATGTTCATGTATCATGTATCTACAAGCCCTTTGTATCTTTCCCTAAGTTTCTGTTCCTTAGCCTACAAATCAAATTAGGAGCAATAAATTTCCTTGGCATTGAGCCTAAAACAATCATTGTGAATCAGTTTTTCATATAGTGTGAGGTAGATCTGACTATGGTTTTTCCCATCTTGGATTTTCCACATAAATTTGGTGTTCTCATGTGTATTGTGTTGGTCATTTCTTTATCTTTCTTTGCTGCTAATTCAGTTAAGATTAATTGATGTGGAATTGTGATGAAAAATTTTCAAGTATATATTCAAGATTGACTCACTCCCCCCCCCCCTCCTTCGCTATCACCCTCCCCCTTAGTCTCTAGGCATATTCAACAAAATACACATGCTTCAATATGTCATCATCTCTAAATTATAATAAAAATTTCTTTTGAATAAAATAATCAAAGATATTTAGTTCTTTGTTGTAAATTTATTACAATGTTATTCTCTTTGATATCTTTTTGTTTAGTGAGACTTGAGTAAATGTATTTATGAGAATAATAAAGACAGATCTTTTACAATGGGATTGTTAAGTAGGATCATATTGCAAGCCATTGGTAGGACACTATATTACAAATTATTGATGCTTAATAAACTGACAACGTCTATTGAGATTGTTGTGAGGAAGTATTTTTAGATTTGTTGACTTCGTGGCCCTAATTTGGCACTGGTCGAATTGAGTTATTTCCCCAACTCTAAAAATAGTAAATTTAAAATGATAATTCTTAAAACCACATTAATTTATTCGTAATAATTTATTTTCTCATAACAAGATCTAATAGAATACATAGAATCAGTGTAGTCTTATGACATAAGTTTTACAAATCCCTCATAAATTGTATCAAAATTTATAGGATGGGCATCATTTAGTGGCAAGGACATAATATCTCAATTGTTGTAAAAAGGGAAACCCACTTAGGTTTTGTAGAGCTTGAATTGTTAAGGAAATTGATCTAAATCTATTTTTTTATTCATTAGACAACTCATTATTGCTTGCACACATTCCCCATAAAAAATGAGGATCATTTTCATTTTATGGCCCCTTTTGCCAGTCTAAGTGTTATTCCTTATACAACTTTAAGAATTCAATTCTTTTTCCGAAGAAGATTTGTGAAATTTTAGCTATCAATGTTGAAGTAAATTTTGGACTATCTACGATATACAAACTTACATTCTTGAGATAGTCTTCTGTTTAGAATTATTATCTAAAATAAATTGTGAAAACTTTACACCGATCAAAATTGTGGATCTTTTCTACTTGTAGAATATAATTTTTTTTCAAAGGAAAGTGGAAGTGTGAACACAACAATATTTTGAAATTTAAACCTCCACAGAAATATATCCTAACCTAATAAAAATCTTGCAATGTCCATGTATCTTTTTAAAATACTATAATGTCCATGTCTTCTCAAAATACCATAATATCTTTGTCTTTGAATATCCCATAATTTTTTTTGGCCTTCTATGAATCCTAAGCTTTTGAATTTTTCACGTAATTATTGATTTTGTTGACTTCTTTTTATACCATTTGCAAGTATATTTTAATGATACAATCTCCAATAGGCATTTTAATCGAGATAACTAGTTAATTTCCTACTTTTTGATATTGTCACTAGTTAATTTCCTACTTTTTTATATTGTCATTTATTTAGCATTTCGTGAGAGATTCTACATGATCCCATTTCACATTTTTGTAAATCAATTAAGACCAATTCACATAATTAAACTGCAATGTCATTTTTTCTTTCTTTCTCTAGACAAAGAAAATAGATCTTACATTAAATATGTATTCAAGAAAGGTATTCACGTGTTTAGAGACTTATGAGACTCATCTAACTTCATATGAAAATCGTGGAATCAACTTAAGCCATGCTTCAATCTTAATTATAAAAACAAAGCAAGAATGTTGGAGCTACAAAAAATTGTACAACCAAATCTCACCATCCTCGTGTCTTCTAGCTATCACTCAAGTTTTCATAAATATTAGAAGTTGTCTAATAGCAAAAATATAAGATTCTTTCCTCTCAAAATCCTCTATACCTAACTTGTGCCCTACTTTCCCCTTTAATGTGGTTTAAATCTATTTGAAAATGTAATGTCAACAAATCTACTTGGAATAAACTCAACTTGCAAATTTAGAAGACCAAAACTAACTCACACTCTCATCTCACTATCTCACTACTTGGAAACTTTTCCATGCAAAACTATCAATAGAAACCCATCTTAAATTCCTATGTCATCATCCTCCTTATCTTTTGTTTGGTAAGATTGAAACTTTCAAACACTATTTCTGATTCTACCCTCGTGCTAAATTGTTATGCTAAGATTGGAAATCTTCCCTTCTAAGGTCTTCTAAAGTCCACAACATCTTATCTATCTCTTCTCAGCTTATTATAATAGAGAAGGTGATCTCTAGAGCTATTTTGGACTCTGACTTGATTGCTTGAGAAAAGGCAAAGAATTTGTTTATTGCATGGATGGAGTCAGAGCAGTTAATGATTGCAAGAAGGAACAGTGAAAAGTAATGACCAGTTCTAATTATAAGAGCACAATGTTTGTATATTTTTTGTTTCATACACATTATATTTTTGTTTCGTTTATTGCATAAACTGATTCTACTTCATTACCACTTCTTTGACAGAAGTCATAGTCTTTTTTGCTGTTGTTCTGCTGTTATATCCTGATTTTGATGTAATTTTCCTGCTTCTTCTTCTCATTCTAATAGAAAAAACTCAACTAGTAAACAAATTGAAAATATCTCAGATGTAAATGTTTGAGGAATATAAGAGATTCTAAATCACCATATAAAATGTTCTCAGCACTAACTTTAGCACTACTACCGTTCATTTCTAACGATGTTTTCTTAATCATGGTATAATCCATGATTTACAAAAGCTCCGACAGGTTTGAAAGGCCCTTTCAATTGACAATTTTATTCAACCTCATATACTGTAATGATCACAGAACAAATTTGAGAATGATAAATTGAAGATTGGGTTTTGGGGCATGAGATTTAATTTTCTTGTAAATTTTGTACCATTGTCTTAAGATTGTAATAATCTTATGGTGGATACTTTTTTATTAAATCATCTAAGACCTATAAGAGTCATATATTGTCAAGAAATTAAATGGAATAAGGATTTGTAAATTCATAGTATGAATTAGTGGGAGCTAGGCGAGAGTTCTCTTCCTCTAACCTTTGTTGCTACTTATGTTTGTACTATTAGGGTTTTGGAGGGTCATAGTTGAAAAGGTACATAAGCCTACAAAAATGTTGCAAAGGCAATGCCAGTGTTCCCCAAGTAGTTGTTCTCTCTAGTGTGCCTCCCCTTTTCTAAGATTCTTCTCATCTTATTGTTGGTGAGAGTTTAGAGGGTTTTGAGTCTCTCTTTGGTCCAGATATGCTTGTGTATGGGGTTCCCTTTCCAAGTGATGACTCTCATTCCTCTCTTTTCTTCTTAGGCCATTTTGGAAGTTGTCTCTTGTGTTCCTTCTCAAAGTGCATTGTAGAAGTTTAGTGTTGGGGATGTTACCTCTTATGTGGTTCCTCAGGTTCCAAAACCAGCTCATATCTCACATTACTCTACCCTAACTATTCTTGGTGCATGAGTGGATAGAGATTTTATGAGCCAATAGTCTACCCTTATTGGAGGTTCCTTTGTGATATAACAAACATCAATATTATTTGCAATTGAGCATCTAAATGTTGGCTTGCTTCAAGTTTGGTAGATGTGGTGGCACTAATGAAATTCCCGTTATCCTCTTTCAATCTATTGAGAACTACACTAGAGTTCTTCAAGGAGGTTCTTGGTTTCTTGGTAAATATTTTCTTTGTTTAAAAATATGGTCCATTCGTTTAAATGCTACCACAATAAACATTGTTGGACTATTTGGGTTTATCTCCCAAAGTTCCCTTTAGAATTCTAGGATGAAAGTACAATTCATAGTATTGTTGATGCTATTGGTTATTTTTCAACCATTGATGATGTCACCAAATCTAAAAGAAGGTAGATTTTTGCTAGATTTTGTATCTCAATTGAAACTGGTCCAAGTTGTAAAATTGTATTCAATTGTGCTCCAAGTTTGGTGTTTGGGCATAGGAACTTCTTTATTAAACCTCTCAATTGCACCACTTCTACATTATTGGGCACTTCTCCTCAACCTCTTTATAAGGGGATGGTGCTAGATACTATTGTAAGGGACCACATTTGTAAGATTTTATGTTCCTCATGCAAGGAACAAGACATGAGTGATTTTTCTTCAAATCTGGTTAGACAACTCTTTCTTGTCATCTTCAAACCCCTTTTGTAGATAGGTTGATGAGGGAAAAATATCTCCAAGAAAGGTTAAAATAAAACTCAATGTTGTGATTCTGAATCCTCCGACTAAGATTTCTCCTTTGAAAAATGAAAGGACTTCCCATTCTTGTCGTACCCCTCTTTTGAGGACTTCCCATTCTTGTCGTACCCCTTGATTTTTTTCTCAACTTTGTTGTTGTTTTTTAGTTCATTTCAAAACTAGCTTTTGGTTCAATGCTTCAGGCATCAACGTCTACAAGTCTTTGTTGTACTCTTTGGTTTTGTTAGTTTCTCTCTTCTTGTGATACAAGTTGTGTTCACCTTTTTGGTTGATTTATAATTGGATTAAAACATATATTATTAAGTTCAAGCTCTATATTTTTAATAAATATACATTTTAAGCCTACAACAATTTTATAATATTTTTATTAAATTAAAAAGAAAAATATTTAAAATATCCTTTAACTTCAAGTGTGTATCATGTTTCTTATAATTTGGTGAAGAATATATATCATGTACTAAATTGTCTTATTCATATAAAATCTTATGAACATTTTTACCAAACTATTCAAAAAAATATACCAAAAAAATTATAATATGCAATTTTATTTAGAATATTTTATCTGTAAAGAATATTAGGTCAAATCCCCATAATTATGAGGTTCATGTTATCATTTTGAAACTTTACTTTCACATTTTATTTTCAAAAAATCCCTTTTAATCTATTATGAATGAAACTTTACTTTCTCATTTCTATGTTCAAAAATCCCTTTTAATCTACAATGGATGATGTATAATGGATTTATTATAATTAAACACACTTTACTTTCTCATTTTTATATTCAAAAAATCCCTTTTAATCTATTATGAATGATGTATAATGGATTTATTATAATTAAATTTAGTTTGCATTAATGTTTAATTATCATAGCAGAATTTAAACCTAAAATTTTTCATAAGTCTAAATTATCTAATAGAGGACAACTATTTTGGGCAAAAAAAACTATGATTTAATTTTTAAAAAATTTTGAACTTGAGATAGATTTTTCACTTAATAATTTTGAATTTTAAGAATAATATTTTTTTTAATAAAAATTTGGGGTTCAAGTACATAGTAACTAGAGACCTTTATTTTTCTATCTTAGTTAACCAAGTGAGTCTATATGTAGATGTAAAATGTCAAATGAACAAGAGAAGTTTATATTTGTGCTAAAAAAAAGTCAAATTTAAAATGTAAATTAATTTTATTTCAATTTTGAGAAGAATCCAATTTAAGTAATTGTAAAGGATTTTTTTATATTGAGATAGAGTATTCTTTCACTTATTATTTTGAATTTAAAAGGATAATCTTATTTTTATTTTTTTCTAAGAATTTAAGACAAATTCTAATTTTTTGGTTGTAGTAATAAATATCAAGTGAGTCTATTTATATTAACTGTCAAATGCACCAAGAAATATTTTGAGAGAGAGAGAGAGACCTGAAATACTAATTAACCTTATCTGATATTAAGAAATCAATCCAATTTATATTTTTGTGTTTTACTTTCAGCTTATCAAAATATTTAAACAATTTTTACCCATAATTTAATCACAATTAAACTAATGAACAAGTACATATCAACCATCAAAATAAAATTAATCTTTTTTATTTCTTTAAATTAATTTACATTTCTTAATTAAATCATATAGATCAAAATCACAAATGTGAAAACCTTATCAAGGGAGAATGTATCATTTAGCTGCTTTTGTTTTAATTGTATATTTTTTGCATCATTATTCTGAACATTCTGATGATGGATCACCAAACGTGATCTGAAATGTCGATGCAAAAAATACACGATACACCAATAGATTGTAAAAATCTGATAAAATTAAGAACGAATGTTTCAAAAGATTGAAGTCACGAGAACAAAAATAATTCTAAAAATTTGGTTTGGCATATCTTGAGGGTAATCTGAGAGACCCTACAGAACCACATCTTTTGACCAAGGTGATAGAATTTAATGCAGTTTCACACTAAATGACTGCATTTTGGTCTGATGGGTGAGACTACAGAATGAATGAACATGTGATATAAATGTATGAATCTGAAAGTGCACTGACCTTACCTAATTCCAAAGGGAATGAAAAGAGATAAAGACATTTGAGAGGTATCCCTAAAACATCATAATTATGCAGAGCTGTTCAGTACAGCATGTTTTACAGTCTACTGATACAAGGAGAAAAATTAAAGAGAATCAACAGAAGACAGAACAGTCAAGACAAATATGCCCAACAACTCTTAATACAAGAAGAAAGTCCAAAACAGGATACAGAGAATACAGTACATTCAGATAGATCTAAAGCACCAATCACTGTTCAACTGAAAAAGTAACATTCACAATCAATGTAATTACTTTGAAAATGATACTTAATGTTCAGATTCTAAAGCTTTATCGCCCATGACATATAAGTATCAGTTTTAGATAATTTAATGTTAAGATTCTAAAGTTTAGATAATTTAATGTTAAGATTCTAAAGTTTAGATAACAGTCTGAAAGATTATAAGCACAGATTCATTCTAGAAGAGACTAAAGAATTTTTATAAGAGAATAAGACAATGTATTTCTCCATAATAAGATTTAAGATTTTGATTTACTCATGTAGTTCTCAATAATTAAATTTTGAGTAATTCTATTTGAATGTTTATGATCAGTTTTTTTGAGTTATTGAATAGTGAAAGTTTCTTATTGTTTAAGTTATTTTCTTGGAGTATGTGTATGTCTTATTATGTAGAAATATGACTTGATCAAATTATAGTAAATAATAGAGGCCTCAATTTATTCAAATTATAGATATAGATAATATCAAATCTAATTTTAGTTGTTCGTGAACTTTCTTTCTTTTCTTCCCAAATGAACTAATCTTAGAAATAATAGGGTTTGTACCAATCGTACTACCATAGAATTTAGGGGCCCATTTAGCTGCCACCCACCCACATGAAAATGGTACCGTGATAATTTCATAGAGGTACTTATATTATTGAAAATTACATCATAGTTTTTGATGTAAATCTAAATAATTAAAAATTAGACCATGCTCATACCTTTTTTAATTCTTTATTAATCTTGGTATATTTTTATTCATAGAATCATGTTAAGCTTTCCTATGAATAGGCATGGTCATGACTATGTCTATTTCATGGTGGAAAAGATCTTGAAAATGGCTATTTTAATGCCCAACAAGAAAGGGATCTTTGTACAAGATATCTCAAAGATGTTCTTTGAAAAGAGTGGGTCTTTTTTAGCACACCAAAAATCATTGCAATAGACAAGTACAATATGTTTCTTATCCATTTTTGTCTTACTTGTGGTCCATGGTGGACACAAATTGATGAGATCCACAAGAGTCCATCTATAGCTAGATAAGTAGATGAATTTTTTCTACTTCACAATTATGTAACTTTGAATGTATCACTCAAAGCATCTCTATATCTATGACATGGAAAAGTTTCGTAAGCCCAATGCAATTACAATTGCTCAACTTTATAGTTCCATTAGACAGTCAATTCCACATGTATCTTAGGTGCAAACCAATAAGACACCCTTTGATGTAACATTTCCTATAAAGTTATATGTGACACCACTATATTTGAAAAAGGAACTGGATAAAGTTGTTTAATATTTTTAATTGGATATTAATATCTGCAATAGGTTCACATGATCTTGTACTAAATGAGTGAAATTTATAAGTAATGATATGGTCAAATTTGTTTCCTTCTTTAGTTCTAGGCATGAGACAAGGTATGATTGTCCTTCAAAAAGAAAGGGTTCAAGGCCTAAATAAGAAAATCAAACCTTTTTTATATAGTCCAATACATGATTAATATATTAGTGGGTCATATGCATGTGAATTCAAATTTTCATAACATTCTTAGGTTATATCTATAATTCATAATTATTTTAGCAATACTTCATGCCACTATTGAGCATGTTAGATGTTTTTGAATAACTGTTGAATGTGGAAATGAATCTTGGTATATTTAATGATGAGATTAATGTAATTATTGGACCTTGTGTAAGCTAGGATCTAACATGAATTGATTAGTTTATGACTTAAGCTTTTCAACACATTTATGGACATCAATTTTAAGTAATGAGAACTGGGATTTACTATCCCAACAAATAAAATATCAATTATTAATAACTCAAACAAAAATAATAAAATTTCTCATAAGATTGTTCTTATTTAAACATCCATTTTAACTTCTCAGAAGGATATCTAGATTGCCACTAAGTATGATGACTCTTTAGTTCTCGCAAGGAAACCTATATAACTATTTCAATCTATTTATTTTAAATTATAAATTTGTGTAATAGCTATCTATTTAAAAAATGTAATGAGATAGAAGGCATAGACCTCTCCCATAGTAAATTATAAATATATGTAATAGCTAGATTTAAAGCATGTAAACTTATATTATTGAACATTACATCATAGTTTTGTTGTAAACTTCAAATGTAATAGCTAGATTTAAAGCATGTAAACTTATATTATTGAACATTACATCATAGTTTTGTTGTAAACTTCAAAACTCATTGAAAATTTTGATGTAAATTTAATAAATTAAAAACTAGACCATGTCTAGTATACCTTTTCCAACTCTTCATTAACCTTGGTATATTTGTATACATACATTCATGTTAATCTTTCCTATGAATAGGCATGGTCATGACTATGTTTATTTTATGGTAGAAAGGATCTTGAAAATGGATATTTTAATGCCCAACAAGAAAGGGGTCTTTGTACAAGATATCTCAAAGATGTTCTTTGAAAACTGTGGGTCTTTTTAAGCATACAAAATATCATTGCAATAGACAAGGACAATATGTTTCTTATCCATTTGTGTCTTACTTGTGGTCCATGGTGGACACAAATCATTGAGATCCAAAATAGTCCATCTATAGCTAGATAAGTACATGATTTTTTTCTACTCCACAAGTATGTAACTTTGAATGTATTACTGAAAGCATCCCTTCACATGACATGGAAACATTTCTTAAGCCCAATAAAGTTACAATTTCTGAACTTTATAGTTCCATGAGACAGTCAATTCTACATTTATCTTATGTGCAAACCATTTAGACACCCTTTGATGTAACATTTTCTATAAAGTTATATGTGACACCACTATATTTGAAAAAGGAATTGGATAAGGTTGTTTAATATTTTTAATTGGATATTAATATCTGCAATAGGTTCACATTATCTTACACTAAATGATTGAAATATACAAGCAATGACATGATCAAATTTGTTTCCTTCTTTAGTTGTAGGCATGAGCCAGGGTATGATTGCCCTTAAAAAACCAAGCATTCAAGACCTAAATAAGAAAACCAAACCTTCTTTATATATTCCAATACATCATTAATATATTAGTGGGTCACATGCATGTGAATTCAAATTTTCATCACATTCTTAGGTTATATCTATAATTCATAATTATTTTAGCAATACTTGATGCCACTATTAAGCATGTTTGATGTTTTTGAACAATTGTTGAGCGTGAAAATGAATCTTGGTATATTTGTTGATGAGATTAATGTAATTATTGGACCTTGTGTAAGCTAGGATCTAACATGAATTGATTAGTTTATGACTTAATCTTTTCAACACATTTATGGACATCAATTTTAAGTAATGAGAATTGGGATTTACTATCCCAACAAGTAAAATATCAAAATCAATAACTCAAACAAAAATAATAAAATTTCTAATAAGATCATTTTTATTTAAACATCCATTTTAACTTCTCATAAGGATATATATTTCCACTGAGTGTGATGACTCTTTAGTTCTCACAAGGAAACCTATATAACTATTTCAATCTATTTATTTTAAATTATAAATTTGTGTAATAGCTAGATTTAAAGCATGTAATGAGATAGAAGGCATAGACCTCTCCCATATTAAATTATAAATCCATGTAATAGCTAGATTTAAAGCATGTAAACTTATATTATTCAAAATTACATCATAGTTTTGTTGTAAACAACAAAACTCATTGAAAATTTTGATGTAAATCTAATAAATTAAAAACTAGACCATCTCTATAGCTTTTCCAACTCTTCATTAACCTTGATATATTTGTATGCATACATTCATGTTAAGCTTTCCTATGAATAGGCATGGTCATGACTATGTCTATTTTATGGTGGAAAGGATCTTGAAAATGGATATTTTAATGCCCAATAAGAAAGGGGTCTTTGTACAAGATATCTCAAAGACATTCTTTGAAAAGTGTGGATCTTTTTTAGCATATAAAATATCATTGCAATAGACAAGGACAATATGTTTCTTATCCATTTTTGTCTTACTTGTGGTCCATGGTGGACACAAATCGATGAGATCTACAACAGTCCATCTATAGCTAGATAAGTAGATGATTTTTTTCTACTTCACAATTATGTAACTTTTAATGTATCACTCAAAGCATCCCTAAACATGACATGGAAACAGTTCATAAGCCCAATGAAGTTACAATTGCTCAACTTTATAGTTCCATGAGACAATCAATTCCACATGTATCTTAGGTGCAAACCATTTAGACATCCTTTGATGTAACATTTCCTAGAATCATGTTAAGATTTCCTATGAATAGGCATGGTCATGACTATGTCTATTTCATGGTGGAAAGGATATTGAAAATGGCTATTCTAATGTCCAACAAGAAAGGGGTCTTTGTACAAGATATCTCAAAGATGTTATTTGAAAAGTGTGGATCTTTTTTAGCACACCAAAAATCATTGCAATAGACAAGGACAATATGTTTCTTATCCATTTTCGTGTTACTTGTGGTCCATGGTGGGCACAAATTGATGAGATCCACAATAATCCATCTATAGTTAGATAAATAGATGATTTTTTTCTACTTCACAATTATGTAACTTTGAATGTATCACTCAAAGCATCCCTATATGTATGACATGGAAACATTTCGTAAGCCCAATGCAATTACAATTGCTCAACTTTATAGTTCCATTAGATATTCGATTCCACGTGTATCCTAGGTGCAAACCATTTAGACGGCCTTTGATGTAACATTTGCTATAAGTTATATGTGACACCACTATATTTGAAAAAGGAATTGGATAAGGTTGTTTAATATTTTTAATTGGATATTAATATTTGCAATAGGTTCACATGATCTTGCACTAAATGAGTGAAATTTATAAGCAATGATATGATCAAATTTGTTTCCTTCTTTAATTCCAAGCATGAGACAAGGTATGATTGCCCTCCAAAAAGAAAGGGTTCAAGGCCTAAATAAGAAAACCAAACCTTTTTAATATAGTCCAATACATCATTAATATATTAGTGGGTCATATGCACGTGAATTCAAATTTTCATCACATTCTTAGGTTATATCTACAATTCATAATTATTTTAGCAATACTTGATGCCACTATTGGGCATGTTACATGTTTTTGAACAATTTTTTAACGTGGAAATGAATCTTGGTATATTTAATGATGAGATTAATGTAATTATTGGACCTTATGTAAGCTAGGATCTAACATGAATTGACTAGTTTATGGCTTAAGCTTTTCAACACATTTATGGACATCAATTTTAAGTAATGAGAACTGGGATTTATTATCCCAACAAGTAAAATATCAAAATCAATAACTCAAGAAAACATAATAAATTTCTAATAAGATTGTTCTTATTTAAACGTCTATTTTAACTTCTCAGAAGGATATAGATTGCCACTAAGTGTGATGACTCTTTAGTTCTCACAAGGAAACCTATATAACTATTTCAAATAATTTATTTTAAATTATAAATTTGTGTAATAGCTAGATTTAAAGCATGTAATGAGATAGAAGGCATAAAGCTCTCCCATAGTAAATTATGAATCTATGTAATAGCTAGATTAAAAGCATGTAAACTTATATTATTGAAAATTACATCATACTTTTGTTGTAAACATCAAAACTCATTGAAAATTTTGATGTAAATCTAATAAATTAAAAACTAGACCATCTCTATAGCTTTTCCAACTATTCATTAACCTTGGAATATTTGTATCCATACATTCATGTTAATCTTTCCTATGAATAGGCATGGTCATGACTATGTCTACTTTATGGTGGCAAGGGTCTTGAAAATGGATACTTTAATGCCCAACAAGAAAGGGGTCTTTGTACAAGATATCTCAAAGATGTTCTTTGAAAAGTGTGGGTCTTTTTTAGAATACACAATAGCATTGCAAGAGACGAGGACAATACGTTTCTTATCCATTTTTGTCTTATTTGTGGTCCATGGTGGAGACAAATCGATGAGATCCACAATAGTCCATCTATAGCTAGATAAGTAGATGAGTTTTTTCGACTTCACAATTATGTAGCTTTGAATGTATCACTCAAAGCATCCCTAAATATGACATGGAAACGTTTCTTAAGCCCAATGAAGTTACAATTGCTCAACTTTATAGTTCCATGAGACAATCAATTCCACATGTATATTAGGTGCAAACCATTTAGACACCCTTTGATTTAACATTTTCCTATAAAGTTATATGTGACACCATTATATTTGAAAAAGAATTGGATAAGGTTGTTTAATATTTTTAATTGGATATTAATATCTACAATAGGTTCACATGATCTTGGACGAAATGAGTGGAATTTATAAGAAATGACATGATTGAATTTATTTCCTTCTTTAGTTCTAGGCATGAGATGGGGTATGATTGCCCTTCAAAAAGAAAGGATTCAAGGCCTAAATAAGAAAACCAAACCTTTTTTATATATTCCAATACATCATTAATATATTAGTGGGTCATATGCATGTGAATTCAAATTTTCATCAGATTCTTAGGTTATATCTATAATTCATAATTATGTTAGCAAAACTTCATGCCACTATTGGGCATGTTAGATTTTGTTGAACAATTGTTGAGCATGAAAATGAGTCTTGGTATATTTGTTGATGAGATTAATGTAATTATTGGACCTTGTGTAAGCTAGGATCTAACATGAATTGATTAGTTTATGACTTAAGGTTTTCAACACATTTATGGACATCAATTTTAAGTAATGAGAACTCGGATTTACTATCCCAATAAGTAAAATATCAAAATCAATAACTCAACAAAAATAATAAAATTTCTAATAATATTGTTCTTATGTAAACATCCATTTTAACTTCTCGGAAGGATACAAATTGCCACTAATTGTGATGACTCTTTTGTTCTCACTACGAAACCTATACAACTATTTCAATCTATTTTTATAAATTTGTGTAATAGCTAGATTTAAAGCATGTAATGAGATAGAAGGCATAGACCTCTCCCATAGTAAATTATAAATCTATGTAATAGCTAGATTTAAAGCATGTAAACTTATATTATTGAAAATTACATCATTGTTTTGTTGTAAACATCAAAACTCATTGAAAATTTTAATGTAAATCTAATAAATTAAAAACTAGACCATGTCTATACCTTTTCCAACTCTTCATTAACCTTGGTATATTTGTATCCATACATTCATGTTAATCTTTCCTATGAATAGGGATGGTCATGAATATGTCTATTTTATGGTGGAAAGGATCTTGAAAATGGATATTTTAATGCCCAACAAAAAAGGGGTCTTTCTACAAGATATCTCAAAGATGTTCTTTGAAAACTGTAGGTCTTTTTTAGCATACAAAATATCATTGCAATAGACAAGGACAATATGTTTCTTATCCATTTTTTTCTTACTTGTGGTCCATGGTGGACACAAATCGATGAGATCCACAACAGTCCATCTATAGCTAGATAAGCAAATGATTTTTTTCTATTTCATAATTATGTAACTTTGAATGTGTCACTCAAAGCATCCCTACACATGACATGGAAATGTTTCTTAAGCCCAATGAAGTTACAATTGTTCAACTTTATGGTTCCATGAGATAGTCAATTCCACATGTATCTTAGGTGCAAACCATTTAGACACCCTTTGATGTAACATTTCCTTTGAAGTTATATGCAACACCACTATATATGAAAAATGAACTGGATAAGGTTGTTTAATATTTTTAATTGGATATTAATATCTACAATAGGTTCACATGATCTTGCACTAAATGAGTGAAATTTATAAGAAATGACATGATCAAATTTGTTTCCTTCTTTAGTTCTAGGCATGAGATAGGGTATGATTGCCCTTCAAAAAGAAAGGATTCAAGGCCTAAATAAGAAAACCAAAAAAAAATTATATCGTCCAATACATCATTAATATATTAGTGTGTCATATGCATGTGATTCAAATTTTCATCACATTCTTAGGTTATATCTATGATTCATAATTATTTTAGCAATACTTCATGCCACTATTGGGCATGTTAGATGTTGTTGAACGATTGTTAAGCATGGAAATGAATCTTGGCATATTTGTTGATGAGATTAATGTAATTATTGGACCTTGTGTAAGCTAGGATCTAACATGGATTGATTAGTTTATGACTTAATATTTTCAACACATTTATGGACATCAATTTTAAGTAATGAGAACTAGGATTTATTATCCCAACAAATAAAATATCAAAATCAATAACACAAACAAAAATAATAAAATTTCTAATAAGATTATTCTTATTTAAACATCCATTTTAACTTCTTAGAAGGATATAGATTTCCAATAAGTGTGATGACTCTTTAGTTCTCTCAAGGAAACCTATATAACTATTTCAATCTATTTATTTTAAATTATAAATTGTTGTAATAGCTAGATTTAAAGAATGTAATGAGATAGAAGGCATAGACCTCTCCCATAGTAAATTATAAATCTATGTAATAGCTAGATTTAAAGCATGTAAACTTATATTATTGAAAATTACATCATAGTTTTGTTGTAAACATCAAAACTCATTGAAAATTTTGATATAAATCTAACAAATTAAAAACTAGACCATGTCTATAACTTTTCCAACTCTTCATTAACCTTGGTATATTTGTGTAAGATATAAAAATATATTGGGATATATTTTTATATCTATGTTGTGTGGGGTTTTTTGAGGTTTGAGAATATGGAATATGTGTGGGTGTGTGATAGAAAATGTTGTGGACATACAAAACTTAATAAAACATAAATAGTTATCTTGAAAAGTAGCAGATTCAAAAATCACTATTTTCTGGTGTCTGTATTTAGTTTCAGGAAATTCTACAACCGGATCTGACCTGGAAACACAGAAACAAAGAAAAACTAGAAACCTTCTACTTTTTTGAGAAAGGTCGACCTTGGCCAAATACGGGGGCACAATCTTGCCCCTTTATGTCAACCTTGACCTACGTTACTCTGACAAAAAATCTATTCACGAATCTTGAAAGTTTTTCGAAAAGGGTGTCCAAATCTACACTATAATTCGTTGTTCCATACCTATTTTTGCAAGAAAAATGGTTTTGTTGTTTGGATGAGGGGTTTGCCTTGGTCAAACCCTGGTTTGGAATCAACCTTAAAAATGGAATTGAAATAGAGAATGCTAGCAAGTAGTAGAAGTAGATCTAACAATGAAACTGTGATATTCAATAGATATGCAATTGTATTTGAAATGTAAATAAGTATGTTGATATGAAAGCTTGGACTCAACACTAACAAATGTAAATCAAAACCTCCATGATTGTATGCTTGGAATCCATCTTGAAGCGAGAATGAAATAGATCTTGAAGATAAACAATGGATCTTGAAGGAAGATCACACCACCGTGATGGATAGATCTAGGGTTTGAATGATGAATCTTGAATGCTTGAACCAAATCCCTCTAAAGGCTTGAATGCTTGAATCCTTGATCTTCAATGGAGAACTTGAACACTTGAATGTAGATGATTTCTTGAATGCCTCCTTGATTGAGAATGCTCTCTTGAGATGGAGAATGCTTGCACACTTGATTGATGATTGAAAGATGGATTATGAAAAGATATATTGAAATGAGAGAGGAAGGCTTCCTTTTATACTAGTCTATGGCACAAACTTCTAGAGAGGCCAACATAGGAGAATTAAATTCCCATTTAAACCTTTACCCCTATAAATGGACCTAAATTAGATATAATTTAAGGGTTTACCATTTCGAAGCCAAAAATAGCTGACCTGGAAGCAGGAAATAAATTTTTCCAAAACCCGACATTCGAAAACTTTGGGATCTTGAATTTTGGACCTTGGGTCAAGGTCAAGGTCAACCTTGACCTAGGTCAGGTTCAAGGTCGACCTTGACCCTGAGGTCAAGAATCTCATGGTTTCATGTCAAGATGCTAGAATAATGCAAAAAAGGAGTAGAAAATGGGGCAGAACGGGGGGAAAATCCAGAAGCAAGTCAGAGGCCTATTCGAGGCATTTGACATGACCCCAAAGCACTTACTCAGAGGGCTAAACCAGTCCTAAATGGAATTGCTTCCATTTTCCGATGATACAATTTGTATCAATACATTCATGTTAATCTTTCCTATGAATAAGCATGGTCATGACTATGTCTATTTTATGATGGAAACGGTCTTGAAAATTGATATTTTAATGCCCAACAAGAAAGGGATCTTTGTACAAGATATCTCAAAGATGTTCTTTGAAAAGTGTGGGTCTTTTTTAGCATACAAAATATCATTGCAATAGACAAGGAAAATATGTTTCTTATCTATTTTTGTCTTACTTGTGGTCCATGGTGGACACAAATTGATGAGATCCACAACAGTCCATCTATAGCTAGATAAGTAGATGATTTTTTTCAACTTCACAATTATGTAACTTTCAATGTATCACTCAAAGAATCCCTACACATGACATGGAAATGTTTCTTAAGCCCAATGAAGTTACAACTACTAAACTTTATAGTCCCATTGAGATAGTCAATTCCACATGTATATTAGGTGCAAACCATTTAGACACCCTTTGATGTAACATTTCCTATAAAGTTGTATGTGACACCACTATATTTGAAAAAGGAATTGGATAAAGTTGTTTAATATTTTTAATTGGATATTAATATATGCAATAGGTTCACATGATCTTACACTAAATGAGTGAAATTTATAAGCGATGACATGATCGAATGTGTTTCCTTGTTTAGTTCTAGGCATGAGAAAGGGTTTGATTTCCCTTCAAAAAGAAAGGATTCAAGGCCTAAATAAGAAAACCAAACCTTTTTTATATATTCCAATACATCATTAATATATTAGTGGGTCATATGCATGTGATTCAAATTTTTATCACATTCTTAGGTTATATCTATAATTCATAATTAGTTTAGCAATACTTCATGCCACTATTGGGCATGTTAGATGTTGTTGAACAATTTTTGAGCATGGAGATGAATCTTGGTATATTTGTTGATGAGATTAATGTAATTATTGGACCTTGTGTAAGCTAGGATCTAACATGAATTGATTAGTTTATGACTTAATCTTTTCAACACATTTATGGACATCAATTTTAAGTAATGCGAACTCGAATTTACTATCCCAACAAGTAAAATATCAAAATCAATAACTCAAAAAAAAAAATTCTAATAAGAATGTTCTTATTTAAACATCCATTTTAACTTCTCAAAAGGATACAAATTTCCACTAAGTCTGATGACTCTTTAGTTCTCACAAGGAAACCTGTATAACTATTTCAATTTATTTATTTTAAATTATAAATTTGTGTAATAGCTAGATTTAAAGCATGTAATGAGATAGAAGGCATAGACCTCTCCCATAGTAAATTATAAATCTATGTAATAGCTAGATTTAAAGCATGTAAACTTATATTATTGAAAATTGCACCATAGTTTCATTGTAAACATCAAAACTCATTGAAAATTTTAATGTAAATATAGTAAATTAAAAACTAGACCATGTCTATACCTTCTCCAACTCTACATTAACCTTGGTATATTTGTATCCATACATTCATGATAAGCTTTCCTCTGAATAGGCATTGTCATGACTATGTCTATTTTATGGTGGAGAGGATCTTGAAAATTGCTATTTTAATGCCCAACAAGAAAAGGGTCTTTGTACAAGATATCTCAAAGATGTTCTTTGAAAATGATGGGTCTATTTTAGTATACCAAATATCATTTCAATAGACAAGGACAATATGTTTCTTATCCATTTTTGTCTTACTTGTGGTCCATGGTGAACACAAATCAATGAGATCCACAACAGTCCATTTATAGATAGATAAGTAGATGAATTTTTTCTACTTCACAATTATGTAACTGTGAATGTATCACTCAAAGCATCCCTACACATGACATGGAAACATTTCTTAAGCCAAATCAAGTTATAATTGCTCAACTTTATAGTTCCATGAGACAGGCAATTCCACATGTATCTTAGGTGCAAACCATTTAGACACCATTTGATGTAACATTTTCTATAAAGTTATATGTGACACCACTATATTTGAAAAAGGAATTGGATAAGGTTTTTTAATATTTTTAATTGGATATTAATATCTACAATAGGTTCACATGATCTTGTGCTAAATGAGTGAAATTTATAAGCAATGACTTCATCAAATTTGTTTCCTTCTTTAGTTATAGGCATGAGACAGGGTATGATTGCCCTTCAAAAAGAAAGGACTCAAGGCCTAAATAAGAAAACCAAACATTTTTTATATAGTCCAATCCATGATTAATATATTAGTGGGTCATATGCATGTGAATTCAAATTGTCATCACATTCTTAGGTTATATCTATATTTCATAATTATTTTAGCAATACTTCATGCCACTATTGGGCATGTTCGATGTTGTTGAACAATTGCTGAGCATGGAGATGAATCTTGGTATATTTGTTGATGAGATTAATGTAATTATTGGACCTTGTGTAAGCTAGGATCTAACATGAATTGATTAGTTTATGACTTAAGGTTTTCAACACATTTATGGACATCAATTTTAAGTAATGAGAACTCGGATTTACTATCCCAACAAGTAAAATATCAAAATCAATAACTCAAAAACAAAATCTTATAAGATTGTTCTTATTTAAACATCCATTTTAAATTCTAAGAAAGATATAGATTACCAGTAAGTGTGATGACTCTTTAGTTCTCACAAGGAAACCTATATAACTATTTCAATCTATTTATTATAAATTATAAATTAGTGTAAGAGCTAGATTGGAAGCATGTAATGAGATAGAAGGCATAGACCTCTCCCACGATAAATTATAAATCTATGTAATAGATAGATTTAAAGCACGTAAACTTATATTATTGAAAATTACACCATAGTTTTGTTGTAAACATCAAAACTCATTGAAAATTTTGATGTAAATCTAATAAATTAAAAACTAGATCATGTTTATACCTTTTCCAACTCTTCATTAACCTTGGTATATTTGTATCCATACATTCATGTTAAGCTTTCCTATGAATAGGTATGGTCATGACTATGTCTATTTTATGGTGGAAAGGATCTTGAAAATGGATATTTTAATGCCCAACAAGAAAGGGGTCTTTGTACAAGATATCTCAAAGATGTTCTTTGAAAAGTGTGGGTCTTTTTTAGCATATCAAATATCATTGCATTAGACAAGGACAATACATTTCTTATCCATTTTTGTCTTACTTGTGGTCCATGGTAGATACAAATTGATGAGACCCACAACACTCCATCTATAGCTAGATAAGTAGATGATTTTTTTCTACTTCACAACTATGTAAATTTGAATGTATCACTCAAAGAATCCCTACACATGACATGGAAATGTTTCTTAAGCCCAATGAAGTTATAATTTCTCAACTTTATAGTTCCACGAAACAGTCAATTCCACATGTATCTTAGGTGCAAACCATTTAGACACCCTTTGATGTAACATTTCCTATAAAGTTATATGTGGCACCACTATATTTGAAAAAGGAATTGGATAAGGTTTTTTAATAGTTTTAATTGGATATTAATATTTGCAATAGGTTCACATGATCTTGCACTAAATGAGTGAAATTTATAAGCAATGACATGATCAAATTGATTTCCTTCTTTAGTTCTAGGCATGAGACAGGGTATGATTTCCCTTCAAAAAGAAAGGATTCAAGGCCTAAATAAGAAAACCAAACCTTTTTTTATATATTCCAATGCATCATTAATATATTAGTGGGTCATATGCATGTGAATTCAAATTCTCATCACATTCTCAGGTTATATCTATAATTCATAATTATTTTAGCAATACTTCATGCCACTATTGGGCATGTTAGATGTTGTTGAGCATGTAGATGAATTTTGGTATATGTGTTGATGAGATTAATGTAATTATTGGACCTTGTGTAAGCTAGGATCTAACATGGATTGTTTAGTTTATGACTTAAGCTTTTCAACACATTTATGGACATGAATTTAAAGTAATGAGAACTGGGATTTACTATTTCAACAAGTAAAATATCAAAATCAATAACTAAAACAAAAATAATAAAATTTCTAATAAGATTGTTCTTATTCAAACATCCATTTTAACTTCTAAGAAAGATATAGATTGCCACTAAGTGTGATGACTCTTTAGTTCTCACAAGGAAACCTATTTAACTATTTCAATCTATTTATTTTGTTATAAATTTGTGTAATAGCTAGATTTAAAGTATTTAATGAGATAGAAGGCATAGACCTCTCCCATAGAGTTTACCAACCACATATAAGATTTTAGTTGAAATAAAATATTTCTATTCATTAACTATTGCTAGTGTTATCATAGTTTGTTCAATTATTTCCTATACTACATTAAGTTTCTCAATTAAATTATGATGATATTGTATATATTAAATAATGCATGTGTGTGAGTCATTGCAAATCCAACCAATAAATAATAGGGGTTTTCCACAAGGTATTTTTTTTTCTTCACAAGATTTGAAGCTTTAATTCCATGGATTTCAAGTTTGATTTTCGCATGAATAGGGATGTTCATGATTGTGTAGATGTTGTGGTTAATAAGTTATCAAGGGTACTTAATAGGATGAATTGATAAAAAGGATTATCAAATATAAGCCCTAGTATTTTTCAATGGGTGCATAGTTGATAATATCCCCCATCTCAAGGTTGAAAATGCAAGATATTAAATCTAAGAACTAATCTAATTCAATTGGATACACATTAAACAATCTCCCCATCTCAAGATTACAAAAATGTACCATCAAATTCAAGCACTGATTTTTTCAACTGGGTACACAATTGACAATCTCACCCATCTCAAGGTTGAGGCACAATCCAACAAATTCAAGCCCTAATCATTTTCAATTGGGTACACAACTAACAATCTCCCCCATCTCAAAGTCAAACCCTAATCCATTTCCATTGGGTACATAATTGATAATCTTCAAACACAAACCATGAAACCATCAACTAGGTACATAATTAACAATCTCACCCATTTTATGATTGCAAACACATACCATCAAATTCAATCCCTAATCTTTTTATCAATCTTGAGACACAAACCATGAAATCATCAAATTGAAGCCCTGATCTTTTTCAATTGGATACTATAGCCCATCTAAAAGTCAAGACACAAAACACATTCCTTACCAAGTTGTATCAAACTTGTTAAGATAAGATTTGACTCTAGCCAATATTTGATTTGACATATGCACCAATATTTCTCAAATGCAAACTCCAACCATAGTCAAGCTCTAATTGTTTTTAATTGGATACCAAATTGACAACCTCAAGATAAAAACCATGAAACCATCAAATTCAAGCCCTAATCTTTTTCAATTGGGCACTACATAATGGACAATCAAACTCCCCATATGAAATTCAAGACACAAAGCATTCCTTACCAAGTTGTAGCAAACTTGTGAAGATAAGATTTGACCCCAACCAATATCTAATTTGACATATGCACCGATATTTCTCAAATGCGGACTCCAACCATTAGTCAAGATCTAATTATTTTTAATTGGATACAAAATTGACAACCTCATTATACAAACCATGAAACCATTAAATTCAATCCCTAATCTTTTTGAATTGGGTACATTATTAGCACTCTAGACACAAACTAGTAAACCATCAAATTCAAGCCCTAATCTTTTTCAATTTTGTACTACACAATGGACAATCAAAATCCCCATCTGAAAGTCAAGACACAAATTATTCCTTGCCAAGTTGTAGTAAACTTGTTAAGATAAGATTTGACCCCAACCAACATTTGATTTGACAGATGCACCTTTATTTCTCAAATTCAGACTCAAACCATTAGTCAAACCCTAATCTTTTTCAATTGGATACAAAATTGACAACCTCAAGATACAAACCATGAAACCATCAAATTCAAGCCCTGATCTTTTTGAATTGGGTACATATTATTAGCACTCTAGACACAAACCACTAAACCATCAAATTCAAGCCCTAATCTTTTTCAATTGGTTCAATTGGGTACTACATAATGGACAATCAAACTCCCCATTTGAAATTCAAGACACAAAGCAGTCCTTACAAAGTTGTAGAAAACTTGTTAAGATAAGATTTGACCCCAACCAATATTTGATTTGGCATATGCACCATTATTTCTCAAATGCAAACTCCAACCATTAGTCAAGCTCTAATTATTTTTAATTAGATAGAAAATTGACAACCTCAAGATACAAACCATGAAACCATCAAATTCAAGCCCTAATATTTTTGAATTGGGTACATATTATTAAGAATATAGACACAAACCACTAAACCATCAAATTCAAGCCCTAATCTTTTTCAATTGGGTACTACATAATGGACAATCAAACTCCCCATCTGAAAGACAAGAGACAAAGCATTCTTTACCAAGTTGTAGCAAACTTGTTAAGATAAGATTTGACCCCAACCAATATTTGATTTGAAATATGCACCTTTTTTTCTAAAATGCAGACTCCAACCATTAGTCAAGCTCTAATTGTTTTTAATTAGATACAAAATTGACAACCTCAAGATACAAACCATGAAATCATCAAATTCAAGCCGTAATATTTTTAAATTGGGTACATATTATTAGCAATCTAGACACAAACCACTAAACCATCAAATTCAAGCCCTAATATTTTTCAATTGGTTCAATTGGGTACTACATAATGGACAATCAAACTCCCCATTTGAATGACGAGACACAAAGCATTCCTCACCAAGTTGTAGAAAACTTGTTAAGATAAGATTTGACCCCAACCAATATTTGATTTGATATATGCACTATTATTTCTCAAATGCACACTCCAACCATTAGTCAAGCTCTCATTGTTTTTAATTGGATACAAAATTGACAACCTCAAGATACAAACCATGAAACCATCAAATTCAAGCCCTAATATTTTTCAATTGGGTACATATTATTAGCAATCTAGACACAAACTACTAAACCATCAAATTCAAGCCCTAATCTTTTTCAACTAGGTAGTACATAATGGACAATCAAACTCCCCATCTAAAAGACAAGACACAAACCATTCCTTACCAAGTTGTTAAGATAAGATTTGACCCCAACCAATATTTGATTTGAAATATGCACCTTTTTTTCTAAAATGCAGACTCCAACCATTAGTCAAGATCTAATTATTTTTAATTAGATACAAAATTGACAACCTCAAGATACAAACCATGAAATCATCAAATTCAAGCCATAATATTTTTGAATTGGGTAGATATTATTAGCAATCTAGACAAAAACCACTAAACCATCAAATTCAAGCCCTAATCTTTTTCAATTGGTTCAATTGGGTACTACATAATGGACAATCAAACTCCCCATGTGGAAGACAAGACACAAAGCATTCCTTACCAAGTTGTAGCAAACTTGTTAAGATAAGATTTGACCCCAACCAATATTTGATTTGACATATGCACTTTTTTTTCTCAAATGCAGACTCCAACCATTAGTCAAGCCCTAATTATTTTTAATTAGATACAACATTGACAACCTCAAGATACCAACCATGAAACCATCAAATTCAAGCCCTAATATTTTTGAATTGGGTACATATTATTAGCAATCTAGACACAAACCACTAAACCATCAAATTCAAGCCCTAATCTTTTTCAACTGGGTAGTACATAATGGACAATCAAACTCCCCATCTGAAAGACAAGACACAAACCATTCCTTACCAAGTTGTAGCAAACTTGTTAAGATAAGATTTGACCCCAACCAATATTTGATTTGAAATATGTACCTTTTTTTCTCAAATGCAAACTCCAACCATTAGTCAAGCCCTAATCACTTTAAATTGGATACAAAATTGACAACCTCAATATACAAACCAAGAAACAATTAGATTCAAGCCCTAATCTTTTTTAATAGGGTACATTATTAGCATTCTAGACACCAAATTCAAGCCCTAATCTTTTTCAATTAGGTGCTACATAATCGACAATCAAACTCCCCAAGCCCTAATCCTTTTCAATTTGGCGCTACATAATCGGCAATCAAACTCCCCAAGCCCTAATCTTTTTCAATTGGGTGCTACATAATCCACAATCAAACTCCCCAAGCCCTAACCTTTTTCAATTGGGTGCTACATGATCGACAATCAAACTCCCCAAGCCCTAATCTTTTTCAATTGAGTGCTACATAATCTACAATCAAACTCCCCAAGCCCTAATCTTTTTCAATTGGGAGCTACATAATCGACAATGAAACTCCCCAAGCCCTAATCTTTTTCAATTGGGTGCTACATAATCGACAATCAAACTCCCCAAGCCCTAATCTTTTTCAACTGGGTACTACATAATCGACAATCAAACTCCCCAAGCCCTAATCTTTTTCAATTAGGTGCTACATAATCGACAATCAATCAAACACCCCCCCTGAAAGTCAAGACACAAAGTACTCCTTACCAAGTTGTAATAAACTTATTGAATAAGATTTGACCCCAACAACCATTGATTTGACATATGCACCATTTTTTCCCAAATGGAGACACCAAGTATAGAAAGAATCATCTGCATTTTCCCCCTTCCCAATAAATCCAACCTTGACTTAGCAAGTCCTCCATTCACATTTTACCTCATTCGGTGGTGGTCAAAATGAGCGAGTACAAGCAAGGAGTGAGTTTGTGTAACTTAAGCGTAACGTCAAAATATGCTTTTATGCTTATATACTTGAATGGATATAAAAAAATGGAGTACAATTCCATACGCACTTGCTCCTGTTTCTTCTGCATGAGGGAACGTTTGAGCAGTCAGTCACATGGGAGCGGGCTGCACCTGCCACCATCGACTGACATCTGTCCGTCTGTCAACTTGGCCACCTGACGAATCGGTCAAACCGTCGGACAAAGTGACGTAACTGTCAATGTCATTTTAATCCACTTGGATAAAATATTTGTATTTTCTTCTGTGGAGATTAAGATCCTAAATTTATGCGCATATGACCGGCCAGTCATGTGGCCGGCCGCTTAGTTTGAATTCCCTAGTACGGACTCTTTTCCTTTCACATGGTGTAAAGTTCTATATTGTAAAACGGGATTTCTCATCTTCCATTCAAGATAGGCTACCCTCATCATAGAACATGCCATGATTTAGATTAATGTTAGATTTAGGTATTCTAAGGTTTTTTTAATGAAAATGGGCCATAGGATTGGGGAGAACAATCTTAGTTTTTAGATATTTTAAGGCGAAAATTGAAGAAATGGGTCCATATGATTTGGGAGAACAATCTTTGTTTATTGTTATTTTTAGGTTTTCTAGAATTTTTTTAATGAGAGTTGATGAAATGGGGCCTTAGGAGTTGGGGAGAGCAATAATGGGCCATAGGATTTGAGAACAATCTTAATTTTTAGATATTTTAAGGTGAAGATTGAAGAAATGGGCCCATATGATTTGGGAGAACAATCTTTGTTTATTGTTATTTTTAGGTTTTCTAGGGCTTTTTTTTAATGAGAGTTGATGAAATAGGACCTTAGGAGTTGGGGAGAGCAATGATGGGCCATAGGGAGACTTGTTTTATATATTGATTTGGGGTAAAAAATGGGCTTTATGATTTGGGCTTTAGGAGAGGCAATGAACAATCTAGTTTTTGGAATGACTTGGTGCAAAAAGCATTCCAATCATGGAATAAGAAAAAGACAATGAGTGATCTTCATCTTCCAAGGCATATATATATATGAATAAAAGACAATGAGTGATCTTCATCTTCCAAGGCACATATATATGAATATACAATTCAACTGGGAAATCTTCATTGATGACAAAGGTGTGTAAAAGACTCCATGGTCAGAATGTTTTCAGTCTCCCAATGTTACATGGCACTGAAAAACTTGGAGGAGAACATGTGATTTGAGCCCCCCAGTTGGGGAAAATTTAATGAGGGAATATGATGATCCACATGGTCAAGTCAATGCCACTCAAGACAAGAGTTTTTTTTTAGTGAGAGTTGGTGGGTATTCACAAAGACTAAGTAAGACCAAGATTAATTCTAATTCCCACTCACTATCAAAATCTCATGGGAGATTCTTTCCCAAGCCCCAAATGTGCCTAAATTATGTCTAGAATGTTATAAAATGACTTTCTAGGGATTAAAGTTCCTATCTTAATATTCCCCTTTTTTCCTTGCATATCTATTGAATGTGATGGAAATTATGTGAGTACGAATAGCATAATAAAAAAAAACGGAACGGGGAATCTATGCCATGATGCACTTATGCATCATATGATATGATATGCATGTGTATGAAATTCTATTTTATCCAAAACCACATGCAACTTAACGGCTGTTACGTGCCGCCAAATACGTCGTCGGCGCCCGCTGCTGCCGCTAATTTGGCCACTCTACCGCTATTTTAAAACCCTTCTATCATGCATTGGCGGAGATAAAATACGGCATAAAATACTCGCTAAATCTAGTTTTTTGTGTCAGATGGGCCCCGCCGCTAAATTAAGACGGCGATGAAATCTAGGCCCGGAAAAACCATCGGCCCGTCGTATGCCGCCACGTGGCGAGTCCCACGGCGGAAAGTTTTAAGGGGTGTGTTCTGACACGTATGTTACCTAGGCATGAGAATCTAAGAAAAAAGGAGTGTGAAGTGCTTTTTGCCACGTGGCCGTTTGGAATTGGTGGGACCCCTGACCCTTAATTTAGCTGTCATATTCGGGAAGCTTCTATGGCATTTTCCAAGACAAAATTAAAATCCGGTGCAATCGGCTTAGAGTTTGTTTTTTTTCCATCCATAAATGTCTTATATGTGGGGACTTTTAATATTATTGAAATAATGCTACAAATAAATGTGGGGACTTTTTTATCTTGCTTTTTGAACCTTAATGGCATCCAAAAAGAGTGATAATGTTTTGCTTAGAGTGACCCAATGAAAGGGCTGAGGGCTTTGAATTGAATTGACTATAATAATTGAGCCATAATGTGGGGGGAATACATGATGTGAAGGCCAATAATCTTGGGCTTCTTGGGCCCTTTTGATATTGATATTGAATGAGCTAGCCAATCTATAGTCTCACATGTCACCAACTGAGGTCCTCCAATGGTGTGTTTAGGGCATGTGTTTGAAGTCCTCTGTGTGTCCCATCTGGTCGTTTGGAAAGCCATTGAAAAGCATGGACCCCTTGGTGGTTGTAAGATAAGACTTTTGTTGAGCCCTCATAGGCCACAAAGCTTGTCTTGTCATGCAGTTTTGGGGTTATAATTTGAAAACTTGTCTTCATTTCCCCCAAATATTTTAACACTCAATGCTTTGGCTATAAGCTCAAAAGGGCCCATTATTAACAACTTTCAAGTGTCCTCGAAAAAGTTTTAACATAAAGGCCATGGTGGCTATACAACATAATATTTGCACTTGCCTAGGTTATATATGTGTCTTATGTGTAATAGACTAGATGGTTTTATTTGCTTTCACAACATGAAATCAATGTTTTGTCATTGGGGTGGGAAGTGATCTACCTAACTTTTTGAGCTTAGAAAAATCATGACCTCATTTTAAAAGCATGAAATGAAGTGTTTTGTCTTTGGGGTTTTGTGGAAAATGATGTCACCAATTTGGCTTGCTATGGGGTCTAAATTATTAAAGGTTTGATATTTTAATAATTTTATTCGGTCAAGTATTGAAATGATTTTTTTAGTTAAGGAATGTAATTTAATTGGTGAATAAAATTGGTGAGGATGTAAATATGTTTCTTAATAATACTATCTACTAAAGTTTAAATCGAGTAGAGACACAATTGAATCATGATCAACTCTTTGGTGATTTTAATGGATGGGACACCATTGTTTATGGTGGTTTGGATGAGACACCATTGTTGATAGTGGCTTAGCTAAGGATAAGCTCTAGCATAGATGCATGTACTTGTCATATTGTAATATGCATGATAAAAAATTAAAAAGTCAATTATAATCTAGCTATTTCTATTTTTAAAAATAGTTATCTTTGTGGTTCGTCAAAAATCATCACATCAACTCTTTGGCTCTTTGAAGTAATAATGATATAATTTTTGTAATGATAAAAATTATGTCTTTTTTTTTCCAAATTCATTTTGATTTGTTTATATTAGGTCTATTGAGTAGTATATAAGTAATATATTTTAGGTGTATTGACCAGTGTATAAATAATATGTTTTTGTATGTTTGTTCTTTCAACGTTCATGATCAATCAATATCTCTCACTAAATTGCATTGTAATATTATTGTTCTTAGTGGTGAGTTATTGCATGATGACTTTCATGATACTAACCATGCATCTTTAGATGTTCTTTCTTTCTTTCTTTCTTTCTTGCTAATTGTGAGTGTACAAATGATGATGATATTATAATAACATAAATTGCATACCTTGCAACTTCATGATTGTATATTTTTACTCATTTTACTATATGTTATGTTGATATATTTTTAAGTACACTTTATGGTATTTTAGCCTTCCTAGTGTCCATAATTTGACTTTACAAGTTTTCTAAGCATATGACAACTAAACTTGATCATTCCTCTAAAGGTAAAACTTGTGCCCCATAAGGTCATATTTACTCCAATTTTACAATAAATTCATCCTAAGATCATAATAGTTGTATTGTAGGGGTCACCTTAGGAAGGATTGTCCTAGGGCAAGGGCAAAATTGGAAGGTTCCTTTGAACCAAATAAATAGAAGCTTGTGATAGATAACACTCCTAGTAAGGAATATATCACATCAAACAAAGAGGCAGAAAGAAACTTCTCAAAGGATGAGAATAAAGAAAACTATTTCCCTAATTTGGGAATTAAGATGTGAATATGACTAAGCAAGAAGTTGTTTCTTTAGAAGACCCTCTTTTTATGTGGAGTTAGAGGTGATCAGAGCTTAACAATCCTCTATTCCAAAGCATGTGTACATGAATGTTCCTAGACACAAAATAACAAACATCCCTTGGGGTCCAAAAATGCTCAAAATCTAGCCTTAGAGATAGTATAAATTAGAGCTAAGAAAGGTAAGGAGTAAAATTCATCCTCTGACCAAGGAATGGTTACTATGGGACTTGTCAGAAACTCTGACCTCAAGGTTGGTGATGTAGGTTGGGTAGATTCTATGGGAATAGAAATTTCCTCCTTGGAGAGAGAATTGATGAGGGTCATGTTGTTTACACCCTACCTCTATGACATATCATTCCCCTATTGAAACTTCCTCAACTTGTTCACCTCTTCCTCTATTATATCCACCTCTTGGCCTTATTCTTTCAAGCTCAATAATTCCCTCCTCAATGATAGGTTTTGCCTATATTGTAGTAAAGTTTCCACTTCTTTATCCAAAAGTCTAAATAAGAACCTTGACCCAATTCAAGAATGGAACTCGATCATATCTATATGGAGAAATTTATGTAAATTAATCGGTAAGAAGAACGCTTAAGATAGGAATAACCTAGAGAACTTATTGCACCAAAAGTTGCTAGTATATGAAGATCGAAGTCAAGGTAACTCTTTTAATCCTCAATTGGAAGCTTTTCTTATAAAACTAAATCCCTTCAAAGAATGGTAAAACATTATAAGTTTTGGGGGTGAAAAATTAGAGAAAAGAAGAATTACCTTTGTGAAGGTGACAAGGGGTCCAAATATTTTTGAAATTTTATTAGACACAAAAAAAAAAAAAAGTAAAGATGAGATTGGTTTGATTGAAGATGAAAGGGATTTCTCAAAAGATCCCATATTTATGAAAGAGATCTTCCACTCTTTCTTACAAAACTTACTATCTTTCAAATCAAATAATTATGCTCTTAAAGAAATAAGATCTTGTCTCAAAATGATTCCTATAAATATATATCCTAAATATGCTTATGATCTAGACAAGGATAATATACTTGTAGAGATTAGGAATACTATTAAGTTTTTAGCAAATGACAAGTCTTTGGGAGTTGATGTGTTCAATTCTAATTTCTACAAATTTAATATAGATTGGATAGATTCTAAGCTAAGTTAGAGGTGTATAATCATGTGTATCAAAATTCCTTGGATCCAAACACAAAAAAAGGCATCATTAAGTTGATTCCTAAGGATGGGGATAGAACCTTAATCAAAAAATGAAGGCCTATTGAATTCCTCATTGTATATTATAAGATTTTTGACAAAACCCTGGCTAGGAGACTTTACTAGGGTGCTAAATAAAATTGTATTAGTTACACAAACTAGGTTTAGTAAGGGTGGGTTTATTCTAGAAAATTTATCACTAGTTGGAAGGGGAAGAATTGGGCCAAGCATGATGGACAAAATATTTCTATGATACTCTTGGTTTTGAAAAAACTTATGACATGATGGAATGATCTTTTATAATTGATATGTTAAAAGCATGTGCGTCCCCCCCTAAATTCTATAGATGTGTAAATATATTTCCTTATGGTTCTTGTACACAAATTGATGTAAATGGAAGCTTATATACCCTATTTTACTCCAAAGATGTATTAGGAAAGGTTGACCAGTTGCCCATCCTTAATTTTCATAGTTGTTGATGCAATCCACTATATTCTTAAAACTAATAAATTCCCCCCAATCAAGGGCATCAGGCTTCCTAATTATGACCATTTGATTAATGCTCTATTTTTTGATGATACAACTCTTTTCATTGAACTTACAATGAGGAATTTTGACAACATAATGGATAGAATACAATTTAGTGTGTTGCTTATGGGTCTAAAATATCTCCTCATAAATAAACTATGATCGGTTGTTGTTATGAACCTCCTAATTGTCTAGCTAGTAAGGGTTGGCAATGGTTTGACTCCTCCAAGGTGGTAAGGTATTTGGGCATTCCATTTTCTATTTCCTCCTCCTTGAAGAGCATTTGGGAATGGGTTTTACAAAAGATTAAAAAGAAGCATGTTAAGTATAAAACTTGCTTTCCCTTACAAGTAGACTTTAGGTTGTGCAAAAGGTTATATCCTCCCACGCCATATACTATTCATAGGATTGTCTATTTTCTAACTCTCAATTTGGTACCCCAAAGAATCTAAAGAGAATTTATTTGGTAAGATGGTAAGAGTAATAAAAAATGCATTGTATTAATTAGAATTGGTGATGCTTGCCCAAAGAAATGGGAGGCCTTGGTCCCAAAGGTCTTGGAATCCAAGGTTTGGCACTTGTTTCTAAATGGATCTTTAAAGCTACACGTGGTGATGAGCCATGAAAAATATTGATTGCAAATAATTTGTCCCTTTCCATACCTAAGAAAGGTAAACATTGGGGTCCCCTCCATATATAGGATATTTTGTTTGACAATTTTGAGGTCAAGGTTTTTGGCTCACCTATGTTTACCACTCTTTGGAAGGCTTGGATTAAGGTCAAACATTTGGTAAGAAATGGAATTTGTCCCTTTCCATACCTAATAAAGGTAAACATTGGGGTTCCCTCCATATATAGGATATTTTGTTTGGCAATTTTAAGGTCAAGGTTTTTGGCTCACCTATGTTTACCACTCTTTGGAAGGCTTGGATTAAGGTCAAACATTTGGTAAGAAATGGGTTTTTAATTTCTCAATCTCCTACTTTTGTGTTCATAATAGATCTATATGGTGGAATGATGCTTTTAATGAATTTGTTTTGGTTTTTTGTCAAGGTTGCTCTACAAAAATCTAGAACTCCTTGGGAGTGAAATGTATTCAAGACATTCTCATCAATAAAAAATTGAGGATTTGTCAGTAGATGATGGATGACTTTGGCATAACACAATCACATAATAAGATATACCCTCTACTCATAAAAGGTTTAGGTGATGCTTTCCTTGGACAATTGATTACTGATACAGAATTGCTCCAAAAATATAATGGGAACAAGGTTTTAAGGTCCATGATATAATAGTCAACAAACTATACTCTATGCTAACTGGCTAAATAGAGATTTATAATTGGCTAAATAGAGGTTTTTTACATAATTAACATTTCTTATAAGTTTGAATGGTCTTGTATTTTCATAAATTGTAAGCACCTTACATGTGTGTACAATTTGATGATTGTTTAGCACCCACCTTGGTGTGTTTTCATGTTATCATGCATAATGAGACTTCATGTGGCACTTAATGGACACCTAAATTCAAATATGGGTCTTGTATTAATCAATTTCACCAAAATATTGAGGTAAGCCCTTATTTATAAGTGTTCTCTATTATTCCTCCAATATAATAATTTATTTAGTCACATAGGCCTTATATTACCATTTGTAGCCTTTGTGCTTCTTCCGACCTCAAAATCAATTTTTACTTCAAATTATCTAGCATCCCCTAGTTATTTGGGGCCCACGGTTTATATTAGGGCCTTGATTTGTGGGTACACAATGTCCTAGGTGACTTATACTAGGTATATAATTCCCTAGGCATTATAGACCTCAAGTTTTGGGCTGAAACTTGAGTTGGAGCGTTGTCTTGGTAATTTAGTAGAGTATTTGGATTTATAGTTAGCCCTCCTAAGTCTTAACCCCTGAGATGTTGTGAGAGGTATATAAACACCCTGTCTCTCCTCATCTTGGAATAAAGCACCCATAATGAAATCATCAAGCAATCAAGATTTCAAGAGCTCTTCTACAACTTAGCATCCAAGAATTCTCAAGCATTCTAAGGTGTTTTCAAGGAAATATTCTCCAAGGATCAAGATTATTTCTCTCATTGAAGGGCAAGTAAAGGAGTCAACCATCAAAGAATAAGATCATTCATTTACATACTTCATTCTATCTCTCTCTTCCTAAATATTGTGGAAAACTACAACATCCATCTCACAAAGGTTTTGTCTTTCATGATTTCCTTTTAGGTTTTTGTGTTAAGTCAAAGCTATTGCACCAACATATTTTATCACATTCAAAGAAGCATTTGTGTTGACAAGGTATGACATACTTCATTTTTCAAATCTAGCCTCTTCTATATGACAACACGTTTTCATTTACTTCATTTCATTTTAAGGTTGATTTTCAAATAAGGGTTAGGGGTTTGACAAAGGCAAACCCCTCTATCCAACCTCTTCCATATTTTGTTCTGTATAGGTACAGGTGGCACACAAATGGGAACTTAATCTATAAAGTATGAAACCTATTGAGAAGACTACAAATGGATTCATATAAAAGTATAGTGTATACAGTGTGCCAAACGATCTATACTTGGGAACAGAATGCTCCAAGAATTCTATACCTACCAAATCAACTTCAAATTCAAATTAAAAGTTGGTAATGCCTTTTGGTTATTGTTTCAAGTCATTACAGGTTGTTGTCTATTTTTTTTAGTCTATATTTGTCATACCTTGTCATATTTTCTTATTTAGCCTTCTATCATGTATCATCCCCTCAATTCCAAATTATCCCAATTCATTATTGTGAAGGATCATTGCACTCATCTAGCACCTAAGTCCTACTTGATCCTATTGGGTCATCTTCCTTTAGATTGTGCATTAGGGAAAGGAGGAGAAATTTCCCTTAGTATATTTTCTTCCTTTTCCTTATTGTATAGGTCTAAATGGTCCAATGGCCTTCATCACATTTGGTATAACTCTATTGAGCCCAAAAATCTTTCTTTTATTGGTTGTTACTTCTTTAAAATCTTACTGTTGATAATTTTCCAGATTCTACGGATTTAGCTACTAGAGTGTGTAATATGTATGGTGTCCCTAAGAATTTTGAGCATCTTTTATTTGAATGTAAATGTGAAATTATGATTTGTTCTATTTTATTCATACTTTGTATGAGTTGGAATGAACCTTCTGGTTTTTCTTATCATGAAATTCTTTCAGAATATGTTGGTATTTTTAATGTTGAATTGAACAAATCCCAGCTTGTTCTTTCAAATGATATTTTTAGCTTATCTAAAAGAATAGGAATGTAGATATTTTTTAGGGCATTAGGAGGCACCTTAATGAGTTCAAGTGTGAATTCACCTTTTTGTCTATTATGTTACAAGTCTTAGTTTCTCTAGAAATTCTCGAAGATTGGTTCATGATTTTTCTAAAGGAAGGCATTACTATTTTTTACAAAAAAAGGTTAAATTAACACATTTCTTTCCCCATGGAAGGAAAATTGAATCAAAAAGAATTGGAATGGTTAAGGAAATTTACAGAGAAAAAGATACCTAAACTAGTTGAAGATGAAGGTGCTAGAAAGATGAAGATAGTAGAAGGCTTTATATCTACAAGTGTTGGTCCCAATCTGATTCTACCACCTCTTGACACCTATGAGTGTGATAGGATTGAATTTATTAATAGTGTTTTTTGGGCTTAGGATTAACTCTCCTTAGTCATTGTTTATAAATGTTCATAAGTATATGATGTAATTACGTATACTTTTTCTCTACTTTTTAGCTTGGCGATACTTGTTGATTCTTTCTAGAGTTGTTTCTCCTTATAATATACTATTTGTTTTGGTAAACCATCTTCAATATAAAAATATAGTTGTTTTGTAGGTTCACAAGTGACCTTATCTCTAAATGAACCCAATATTTTCCTATTTGTTGTTGTCCTAACCTAATCAAGTTTTTTTCATGCATGAGATTAAACACTTAGTGAAGATCTATATATAAGACATTTTTTCACTTTCATTATTATCATGTTAGAAGATCAAACAATTAGACTCCCCTCTATCTATCCAAAGGAAATTTATATGCATTGTGAAGGATAAAGGCATAGCTCATATGTAATTTTAAGCTATGGAATATCCTCTATATCCTTGATCTTTTATTTCTTCTGATTTTCCTTACTCGCTTTCATTGTTATTTTCTATTTTATTGTTCCTCTCATCCTTTTCCATGGAGACCCTTATCCAATAATTAATAAGTTTTAAAAACCTTACCTTTAAAATACTTATGGAGTTTGAGTAATCTCACCCTCTTCTCTTGTCCCATCATGATACCATATCATCTCCCTTTTCCTCTATCAATTTACACACATTATTGTTGCTCTTGAATTTCTTGTCCTTGATGACATAACACTAGCTTGGCACATATGATGCATAAAATTAAGACATACATGGAGGTTACATTTGATGACATACATACATGGAAAACATACTTAATTCTAGTGAGATGACATGATTAGTATGCATAACATTCAGACATACATGGTCATTACACTTGATGATAGACGTACTTAATGATAATGAGCTTACGTGACAGTCATGCTTATCTTATTGATGGTGATACTTGATGCATAATCAGTTTGATGAATGATAAGTTTAATTATGTTGATGGTGATAATTGATGCATGATTATTTTAAATATGATGATGCGTGAGCAGTTTGATACATCTTCTATATGCAATTGATTTTAATGATGATACTCAGATAAGATGCAAAATATAAGTCACTCTAAAAGTGACTATAAGCATCTTGGTATATGTTACTTCAAGAATCAAAGTGGAAACACATTTTTAAAATATTATATTATTTGGCAATTTAAAAGGGGATATTAATCCCATCGGTATTAAAGTTGTGAAAAAGAGCCTCTTGGTTAAAGGATTTACAATTTTAGACCTATTAGGATCTACCTGGTTAAGGGATTTTCTTGTAGAACCTATTAGGATTCAAAAAGTACAATTATCTAGGTGCATCACTTCTCCTCTAATTTTTTAGATCCAATTAATTACAAACACTTCTTCTCTTGTAGACAATCTTCACTCTTCACTCGACCGCACCTTTGCATCCATGATCTACACTTGCATAATTCACTGATTTACATATAAATACATTACATGTTCATTAGGGCCTTAGCCACCTTACAAAATGTATTACATTTGAATTTCAATCATTCCTTCTCGATACCAAACCCTAAAATGCATTATCAATATAGAATATTCAATTACAAATTCATCTCGGCCACAAGATTCATCGCACATTGATTTAAAACAAGAAGAAAAACTTTATTTGAATTCTCCACAATGCTTCCAAAAATTTATAGATCTGATCACCTCGAAAAATGAAACAACAAGTCATCATTACAAATATGGTATGCTATGTCACCATGTCACTTGGATCATGAAGAGATCCACCACAATTGACTACATCATCATCGTTCACTGATCTAACATCAATTGTTCAACTTGTTCAAACATTTTTCTATCTAGCACAAAGTGATCTTCTATTAACTGAAATGATGCCTTGCAGTAATCCAATCCTGTAGTGATCATAGTATCAATAACATGTCCTAGTCAAGATAAACATATCATGACCACAACACTTGGATCCATACTGATTTGATAGAACAATCAAATCATTCACTATATGTCACTGTCTATTCTTTTGTCTGCCCTAATGTACTTCAATAGATCATAACTATCTGCATACTTATTTCCAGCCACTGCAGTCATACATACAACAACACAAAACATCATTGAGTCATCCTCTTCGACCACACACTCCAATTCCTTCACGTACTCATCATACATAGGATTCAACAACTCAAACAATTATCAACCTATTATAAACCAACACAGTACTTAGTTGCCATCAATGAAAAAACCATAATTGATCTTCCTTTCATCAAACCTATACCAATCAACACTCAATCAACCTTTGCATCAGTTATGCCAACAACAACCATGTGAGCATTCTAATTATAAATTTTGCAAGTTGAGGCCATAATCTGCATTACTAAACTATCATGTGTTACCTTCATCTACCTTCTTTATCCTAGAAAGTGTAATTACCCTAGAATATAATGGAAATTTTAATTCTCATTTTGGGCCCTAGAAGTCCAACCATTCATTTTTTCTCTTAGAAGATATTTTGATTTTTTATAGTACAATTTCCCAAGGTCATAAAGGTTGATCTAATTGTTGTATTTTCAATTATTATAAATTGTTGAAAATCTATAAGAAAGATGATTGTTTGCAAAAGAGTACCTTTAGGGTTTTTTTAAAAAAAATTGACCAATTTTCAAGCCCATCGAAGCCTCTAAGTGCCTCAAATTTGACTTTCAATACTTTAAGGAGATTTTTTGAAATGAAAAACTATTAATATCTTACAATTAACAAATGTTATTGAAGTTATTTCTTCACCATTGGATTCATTATAAATATGGAGGTTTGTATAAGATTTCATGTCCATATGTTCACAAATGCCAACTTACAAAAAATACTAACCTTATCATTTTTAATCTTTATCGAAAAAGAAACTATATTTTTAGGTGATTTAAGATATATCTTATACCTTGGATGCTCCTCTATCAGATACATATGGTAGTTTGAGAAGTTTCCTTGTCACATATTTGGAGTTAGAGGGAAATCAAGATGGTCAACCTCAACCTCAAATAACCATGATGAATCTTAAACAAGTCTTCCTTTCTATTTAGCTAGATATTCTTCATATTGCCTATTTATTGTACTTCTACCCACCTAGTTATACAAGATATCTTCTATCTCCTCCTTTTCTGAAGCAGGTGCTATAATATACCATGATTTTATTGATTCTTCTTCAAGGCCTCCTTCATAATACTCTATCAAATATAAAATATAAAACACATGTGAAACGTTAAGTTCACTTAGCAACTCTATTTTGCAAGCATTTCTTGAATCACATTTCTTTAGGATTCTGCATGCCCAAAAACTTTTTTATCTTCAAATTTTTATACGTTCCTACTAGAAACTTCTTTTTTCTTAGGTGATCCCTTTTTCACATATTTATGCAAATTCTTTGGGTTTTCTTTAAAGTCTTCATCTTTGAAACTTTTTTTTTGTTTTTCTTCATCTATAGTCCATACTTTTGAAGCATTTCTTGGACTGCTCCCATGTACAATCTAGAATAGCTATTTACCAATACTCCTATTGAAAATATCATTGTAAGAAAATTCTTCATGTCGTTAAATCAAATCTAATCCCGTGATCTTATCTCCTACTATGAATCTCAATAAGTTACTAGACTCTTATTTACCAGTTTTGTTTATTCATTAGTCGATGGAGGGTGTATGGATCTAAACTTTAATTTTTTCTTTAAATTCTTCCACGGTGTCCTTGAGAAATAACCAACAAACTTGGTATCTATATATGAAACTATGCTCTTTGGTAGACCATGCAATCTTACTATCTCCCAGAAAAATAACTCTACAACATGAACATCCTCATTAGTTTTATTAAATGGATTAAAATGTTTCATCCTAGAAAATCTATCCACACGACATAATATATTATGGTTTTCACTTTTCAAGGAAAATAATATAATTTAAAAATACATAACTATAAATCAGAGAGATGCATGACATCCACTCACATGCTTGAATGACTAGAGAGGTCTTCCTAAATTGGTTACATCAGTTTTCTAGAGTAGTCCCTAGAGGAGATTCAAACATAAATAGGCATCACCTAATCTTTTATAGGCATGAAACTCTTGTCCCTTTTAGGACAATCCAATGGGATAGATCTTTTGGCATTGACCCATACTGGCCAAAAGTAAAATAAATTATATGTAATTTTTTTTTAACCATTCAAAATATTGTTCAACGATAGGAGGTCCAAATGATAGAAAGGCATCCCATATTAAAATACAAAGGATATAACTAGCTAAATTTAGGAGTAAATATTTTTAGTTTTCCCTTACATTTGCAAATATAAATATAAGCTTTCAAAGGGTTAAATTTTACTAATTCAATTGAAATGCACTTGAAAATGATATGAGGCTAAGTGAAATATTATGTGTTGAAGGGGATGAGGTCAAATGTATTGCTAACATATTAAGGTTAGTAAGATGTCAAGGGGAAAAAGTGTAACATTTTTTATACAAATAACATAGTTATATTTATCAAGAGGTAATGTTGATATTTAACAATAAGTACTAACAAAATAGGCAAATAAATCCATGAAACCACTCATGTGAGACAAACATAAGAATCAAATAATTTAGATCATAGAATTAGCTTGCCAACATAAGTAAATCCACCATATTGGATTAATGAAGGAGCCAATAACCTTGGGATGCAAATTGATTTTAAAAATGAAAAAGTATTTTTGTTCATGTCTTTCCCTCCTCCACTTCCGAGATGAGCTTGGGTGGTTTATGAGCATGCAAATCCCACAATTTTGGAAACTAAAAATTTGGATGCCAATGAAATATTAAATCATCAAAGGTGGTGCACTCAAGATACAAAAGGTCATTTAGATTTGAAATCTAATTAAAATATTAGAATAATAGGTGAATGATCAAATACCATTTGAATGGTCCACTGAGGAAATTTTGAAGCTAATAATTGAAAGAGTTCACAACAAGCACAACCCCCTAAATGATAGTGCAATTTGGCTAAGTAGGAAACCTAAAATCCTTACAATAGATGAATATGTAAAAAATGAGCAATACAAACTGAGAAAGATAAAACTTGAAAAAATAAAAGTAAGGAAAAAGATAGTAAATAGATGTACAAGAAAAATACAAAATATAAAAGAAAAGAAAAGGAGGGAATAACAAAAAATTGAAATGGGGTTAAAGGAACACAACTAGAAGGAGAAAAAGATTGAGCAAAAAAGGGAGGAGTGGTTGAAACAAGAGCAAGAAAGGCTTGACAAATAATAGAAACAAATCATGAAAGACAAAGTGGGAAGATGTGTTTGAGTGCTCCCTCAAACTTTCTACCCATACAACATCAAATTCTTAGGGACACGTATAACATATTAATCATTGCTTATGTTGTACTTAACAACTTCCAAGTCAATAACCACTTATGGACTCCTCGATCAAGCAAATCTTGGTCATATTTCTTCAACATGGTGAATTTCCAGTCACATGTCTTGTTTCTAAACTCCAAAAAACACTTCAATAGAAAATCCTATTGAGGAGCCAAAGTTATTCCCAATCATTATTAATAAACTAAAAAATAGATTTCATATCATTTTGTAGTATATTGTATGATGTTAAAACTTTTGTGAACCATCTAATCAATTAAGAAATTCCTAATAGACGCTAATTTGTTTGTAATATTTAATCAATAGATTATGGGAATATTTCATGTACCAAACATTAACATAGTGTATATGTACTAGTGTCTTTCTTGTATATTAGTACATATACATATAAGACGGATAATTATGCATGTACACCATAATAATGCTGATTATATATGTTAGATTCCATTTCAAAATTCACATCATATATTATTGATAGAGAAAATGACATACAATCTAGTTGACAATTATCTATTAGAAATATTTTATTTATAATTAAACAAATGACTTAAATATTTACATAAGAATTATTATTATTAAAACAATAACAATTTTAAAGACTAATGATATAGTTAACTATCTATTATGTATCATAAATGTACGGCCAGCAGCAATATGAAAGGGGATTCTGAAATATATGCATTAAAGGAAAATATTACGTAGTACTCTCTCAATAATTCCATGTACAAAGGATGAAATGATTATTTTTCTTTAATTCACAAAGGCATTTTGCACGAATTTCCATTTAGGGTGGGCCTCGTGTACCTTAATATGTGTCCAAAATTGTCCTTCTAGCTTTTGGGCTATATTTTTTGTTTGTATTTTACTAAATTGTAATTTTAGCATTGTTTAGCTTAAATTTCATTGTTCAATATTTTTTAAAAAACATTTCATGATACTTTGCAAGGATTTTATGTAAGTAAATTGTGAAAGTTTGTTAAATGTTGTTTAGGATTAAAAAAAATCTTTGATATAATTTATACATAAATATGTTTTTGATACAAGTAAATTATTAAAGTTAAGGTGTAATTTTTGATCTAGAAGATTAATTTTGTTTGTCTAGAATATGTTTTCAATTATTGGGATAAAGATATAATCTTTAAACTTTTTTAAAAATATATATTTTTAGATAAATTATTTAGCTTCATAATTTAATACTAGATTTTGTGATGAAGGTAAGGAAACACGATTTATTATTAACATCAACCACATTTTCGTTAAATGTTGTTATAAACAAATTCTAGTACATAAACATGCATTCATGTAACACCAATGTTGTGTAATAGGCTTTCATTTTATTTTGTATTAAAACGACAACATTACAAGGGTGTTGAC
The DNA here is from genome assembly GCA_027943335.1 of Chamaecyparis obtusa. Taxonomy (NCBI): domain Eukaryota; kingdom Viridiplantae; phylum Streptophyta; class Pinopsida; order Cupressales; family Cupressaceae; genus Chamaecyparis; species Chamaecyparis obtusa. Next base: position 245,885 of record BSBK01001227.1, read on the forward strand.
CCTTACAAGACCACAACTTGAAGGTTGTTCAACTGGGCATGCTAGTGTAGAAGGAGCAAAATAACGAAAAACATGAAACTAAATAAAAAGGGGGGGTCCCTCCCAGAAAAAACCCCCAAAAGAAAATAGCTAAGCTTGATGACCTCTCCTTGCACTTCTAAGAGTGTTGAGCCACTCTTCCCTTATAAAATTAAGGGGCTCCTAGTTGTCAATTTGACTTCTCTAGGAGTTCTGGTTCAATAGGAAGAAAGTGGTGGCAACACTACACATAATTCTACAACCAAACCTAGCGACATTAACCATATTTTTTCAACCTCCTGAATTTTTGAGGTCAGAAGATCCATTCTTCCTTTAAGAGCTTTCACCTCCTCCAAAAGTGGAAGGTAGGAAAGGCATCCTTTGACTGGGGAAAAGATCTTCTCCCCATAACTCTCCCGATCACCAACCATTTCAATGCTATCGAAAACCTATGAGATGGAGTTCGGGTTGTCGAACCCCTTACAAATAAGGTCAACCCATTTCACCTTCTTCATTGCTTTGACAACAACATTGCCCCTCAAAACTATTGCAGAACCCATCTAAGTCTGTTGTGGATAGAAAACCAATATAGCAGGGCACTTTCTCTTGTGTTCCTCATGCCATTGGCAAAATCCCTTACAAACTTGCTGCTAGATGCTAAGAGGGCTTCCAAGTTTTTCTCTACAACAAGATTGTTGTTATTTTGGCCCATTAGATTAGTGGGGTCCAATTTCAATATACTTTTTCCTCTGTCACTCTCATTGACACAACCACCACAATGTAATAAGGACAAACCCCCTCATCTCCCATAGTAGTCATTTTCCCTGACATCACATTATTATCTTTGTCAGCACCCGACCCCTTCTCTTGTAAACATGGAAAAAATCATGCCTGTCTATAACCTTTTTCACCTCCATATCCCTTGACATTGCTTTATCACTCCTCTAAAAATGCATGTTGCACTACCCAATCTTTAGAAACATAGCCATTTGAACCACCTTCAAAAATTGTTTGGGTGGCATACTATAATTTGAATTCCTTTTGGGTGAGACTTATGTCGTTTGACATTGTCAATAGTACTTCCTAAGCAATTTGAATTCTTCTCATGATGAAAGTCAGCATCAACAACAAGTACATTGTACTTGTCACTAGGGTTGTGTTGGCTAACATGACTTAGTTTAGCTGAGATGCCAACGACCGTCAAAATTAGTCATTTGTTTTTCTTTCCTCTCAATCATATTCCTAATATGGGTTGGAATAGGCTTTCATTTTTTCAGATGTATGCTCATGTCAATAAATACATGTATTATAGAATAAGGTTATTAGAAGGGCCTTAACAAAGGTTATTAAGATCATGTAATATTAAACATCTTCTACATAAGTAAAACTATAAAATTTATATTAGGACCATATAAGGCTTTGGAGTGCCTCATTGATGAGAAATTGTTCACCTTCCATGCCTACTTAATCTTATAAATGTTGTATTAGTTCTAATATGACAATGAATTTTTAGTAATGCTAATTTATTTATATGCATGATAAACTTCAATCAAACACTTGATTCTTGTTTTTTATATTAATCAACAGCAAAACAAGGGTGTTGTCCCTTACATAACCACACCTAAAAGGAATGAAAACTAACAAATAGAAAACACCAACACACCAATAGAAAAACAATATAAAAAACTACAAGAGTTTAGTGGTAGATTGTAAGCAATATCTTGCAGCACATAAAAAAGCATGGTCCAACAACATATCCACAACTATAACTAACAATAAACTATAAGTAACTAAAATGTCCACCCTAAAACCATAGTCCAGTAAACCAGTAGCTATGACTAACAGTAAACTAAGAACTACTAAAATTTTCATACTGGATCCATACTCCAATCTACTAATAAAAAAAGAGTTATGACAAAAATCCCTTGCAAGCAATTAATAGCATTAACAACAAAAACCCAGAGAAAGCTACGCATGACCAACAATTTTCATGTCACATCCATCTTGATGGAGCACATTACTCCAATCCTCCATTAGGAACTTGTACAGTTCCTTTTAACTTCCTTCTCTCTCAATGTATTTTTCTAGCACCTTCTCTGCATTAGGGAAATAGAAGTAGTCGAACTATGCATCACACGGAGGTTGAACCTCAAGAATTTTCTCATATTTCTTTCCATGTTGATAACCTTGGTTGTCAATGCACCTAGATTAGTATTCAACATGATAATCTCTATGGTCATGGTTTGGCAAAAGGTTTAGTTTCCTTTGACAACAATCATGTTAGCACCCTCCTCCTTTGGCACTACATCCTTAATTAAGTCCACATGTTCGGTTTTTGTGCTATCATAAATATGGGTAGAGCTATTACTCATAGATTTTTATGGGATTTTAGTTGTTTTCATTTCACCTCCTTCACCTTCAACATTATCCTCCTTTAACCCCTTCCCACTAGTTTTCTACTCCTTTGATCCTCTCCCTCTTATTATGAGTCAAAATTGACTAGCTAGGCCTTTTTGCGTTTATCCATAGAGCCGATTTCCAGCCTATGGGATATTCGTGTGTTGCTTTCATTTTTTCTATATTCGTCCCCAAACTCTTCTTCCTCCTCACTTAACACCTCTTTAATGGATGATTTATGCTTTTTGTCTAAGGGTGAGGGTTTTTTTTCCTTTCCTCTTGTTGGTCATCAAAGGTTTAGAAGCTTTAATTTTAGAAACATAGAGCTTCATAGAAATCACAAATAGAATAGGGGTTTCAGGTGTCCCCAATCAAGAAGCCAATTTTGAGGCACTAAGGTAATGTATACACTTCTTTTTTCTTAGGTTGGGGGGATCAATGATATTGGTAGGTGAAGGGGATCTTGAATTGGGGGCTTCCTGGACAACAATGGGTTTAGGCAGACAAAGATCCAAGTGAAAAGTATACAACCTATAAATCAGGCCCAAGAGAAAAGGAATGGATTTTTTTCCCTAACTTTTGGAAACCTCCACAACTTCCCTAATAGAGCTATCTAAGGAGTTTAACAGGAAAAATGGTAAGGAAATAATTTCATGATTCCTAAAGTGGTTTACTAGTGGCATATGATAGAAATAATACACTTTAAATCAACCTTCTAAGGTAAATTATTTCATGACCATAAGACAAACCTATCTCTATGTTAGCGACAATTGATCCCTTTCATAGTCACCATGCATTTTTACTAGAGCTCTATGCCCTTTGAAGAGCCTATTGAGGCTTTCATTGTCTTCCCCATGACTAGTTTTCTTCTATTTTCTACTCTCTATGGATAACCTAGTGGCTTATGCTATCACTAGTTCACCAATTTCAAAAGAAATTCCTCGCATTGTGACACGCCTATCCTCTGAGGAGGTAGAAAATTGCATTGAAAAACCCTCATCATAACTATTAGTGGACTTGATAAACTCCCCTCCCTCTTTGAAAATATGATACATAGTAGCATCATTTTTTAATTTTTTGTGCTTACCAAGCTTGACGTGAATGTGGTCCCCACCTATTTTGAGAAATGTAGAAAAAATATTTGCGGGGAGGCTCACCCAGGTTTAAAAATTGCTAACTTAAACACAATTAGGGATACCTACCATAAAAAGAAAGTGGTTAATTGAGAGGTTTAAGACTTGTGTGCCCCCTTGGGCATAATTATTTCTCTAGCTCCGTATAATACTTCGCTCATGTGCACCATATATCGTAATATACAAAGGGATTTTGGGGTCGATTCCCACAATATATTATATTTTTTCCCTTTTAAGAAATAAAAGGTAATCACTAATTAGAAATTTGTGCATCACTATAAAATGATGTAATCACATCATTACAACACCCTCCTTAAAGTTCACATGGCTTCTACAATTTATCCCTCTCCATGTCCTCATTTTTATACTACTAATTGTGGAATGACCACCCCATCCCCTCTGGATAGCCCATGTCACCAAATTCTATTTCCAATTCACCCACTTCCCATTTGGATTCATTTTCAAATCAATATCTCTCACCTTGATCTTTCAAAATGAATGCCTCTGCAATCCCAAGTCAACAGCATGCTTGTTTATAGTAAAATTCATAGTAGCCAAAAGTAGAGGTCATCCATCAGTGTTGGTAATTAAGCTCTCTCTCCCCTCAAGAGATTTTGAACATGATTTGTGAGGGATTATTTTTTCCTCAAACATCTTAGGTCTTCAATCTAAAAGCATTTTGTTGTCATGGCATCAACAACCATATCACCTTGTCTAAAGACAGAACTAATTTTAAAAAAACTCTAGGCCCAAATTAATTTTGTGGATATCTCCCACAATCCCTTCAGTAGACTAGTTTACCCTAGATGCGCCTTTGATAGCATCTATAATGAGTTAAGAATCACCTTTTATAGTCAAAACCATAATTCCAGTTGAAAGGGAAATTTTAAGACCACATAGTCAAGTTGTCCGTTTAACTTGATTATTTGTGTTTCCCTCAAGATTACCTATGTAGGCTACCACCATCTTACCAAATCATGTTCTTATACTCCCCCACCTCATTATTGACCTAGGATAATCTTGTAGAACCATCAAAATTTAGCTTATACCACCTAGGTCTAGGGAAAATCCATTTAGTATTTTCCTCAATCTTTTTGAATTATCAAACCTAGCATAAGAGCCAAGTAGAACCCAATTTGTAGAAAATTTTTCCTCTAACTGAGTAGGAGGAAAGGATGGGCATGGCTAGGTAGTAATAGAAATATTGTCCATAAGTAGTTTGTAAAAAGGACCCAAAGACTTCTTCAACTGAATTCTCTAATCCATAAAAAATTATGTGATTCCTTTCCTTCTATATACTCCAACCAAGATGGGCGGATATACTTCTATAATTGTCTAATAATAGGGATGTGAGAAGTCCCCAACCAATCCATAGCTAATTTTTGAACATCTCCACCCATAACCCAAAGAATCTCCACCTTCTGTAACACCATACTCCACAGTGCTTGTGTATGATTACTATGGACTAGAAAGTGAGGAATTAAATAACTAAAATCCACACTTAATTATATTATCTTGCGTGATTATTTTGTTATTCATATCTATCCACTAGAAGAAACTAGTTTTGGGAATAAGTTGGGGGTTCTAAACTTTTCTCCAAAATCTAACATTATTGCCTTTCTTCAATACTATATTGTAAGCAGTTTTGACAGTAAAGTCACCTCCTGGATTCTTGCTCCAAATAAACTCACCAATCCCTTTGGAATAGGGGGATTCTAGTTTTCTTTAAATAATTTTATATCTTTTTGGCCACCTAAAGAAAGTGAAGCTAACTAATGTAACATAGTGAGACATTCTTCTAAGAATTTGGTAGGGATAGGTAGCTCACGACCCATTGTCCCAAAAAATTGTTGTAGTACTAAAAATATCCCTAAAATTTTGGTGCAAAGCTAAAGGCTTATCCCCTAACAAGGTATCTTCCAAGAAATGGATCTTACCACCATTTTTTGATATGTCATTTTAGTCTAGTTTGAAGAATATTTCTACTTTTGAAAATGTTGTTCCATTTCTTGGAACCACTTGAGAATCCATGGGTAGTAAGAACCCTATATAACTTTTAATTATTTATATATTTGGCACTCATAATGTTACACAAATAATAATTATGAAGAGCCAACTTCCATCCAATTCTGGCTATGAGGGCTTTGTCCAGCAAGGATTTTTTTCTTATTCCTAGTCCTCCCGAATTCTTTGGGTAACATACCTTATCCTAGTTCATAAGTGTCATTCTTATTTTCTTACCTATATGTAAGAAGGTTTTTTGTACTATTTTAAGTTTCTCCACCATAGATCCTGGAATCTTAAATAAGGAAATGAAATACACAAGGATACCTTGCAAGGAAGTCACCAGGAGATGCAATTTACCTACACGACTAAGTAGTTTTCTTTGAATTGTTCCTAAAATTGAGCTTCAAAAGGTGTTGGATACCTCTTTAAAAGTAAGAGGGTACTCTAGATATATCCTAGGAAGAACAACATTGTAGCAACTTAAAATAGATTTGATTTGATTTTTTAGCTTCTTCATGGTATTAAAGAAGTAAATGTTGCTTTTGTCATAGTTTATATGTTGTCCTGAGACTTACATAAATTTTTTAAGTAATAGTTTTCATTCTCTTTATTTCACCACTAAATATATTCCAAACAAGATGATATCATCCACAAATTATTGCAGGACAACTGACAATATAGTAGAAGCAACTTTAGCCCCTTACAACATACCCCTATCAACTAGTCTTAAGAAATTTCTTACTATGACCTTAGTAAGGATAAAGAATAGGTAGGGAGATAGGGTATCACCCTGATTGATTCCTCTATCTTCCCCAAAAGACTCCCTAGGAACTCCATTAACAAGAACATAATATCTAACAATTGTTACACACTCTCTAATTAAGTTGATCATTTTGTCACCAAACCCCAACTTCCTTAGAACTTTGAACAAGAAGTCACTACTTACTCTGGCATACACCTTAGAGATGTCAAGTTTAAGAGCCATTATTGGTTGAAACACTTGTCCTTTGAGTGAATGAATTCATAAGTTGTAGAAACAACATCAATAATCTACCTTTAAGGAACACACTCCTTTTGGTTGTTTTTATGAAGCCATCTAAGAGAGGTCTGGTCTTGTTATCCAAAACCTTAGAGAAGAATTTGTAAATAGTATTACACATGCTTATAGGTCTAAAGTATAAGATTCTTTGGGGTTCCTGTATCTTAGGAATGAGGGAAATGAAATATTTTTGAGCTTCCTTAGCAGCTTACTGGATTTCAAATGAAGTATTTGTCATGATGGTAATATTAAAGCCCATAATATTCCAAAACTCCCGAAAGAAAGCTAGTGGAAATCAATTTAGTCCTATGGATTTATAAGCCCCCATAGAGAACACAAAATTATTAACCTCATCTTTATTTACTAGAGTAAGAATCCAGGCATTATCAACAACATCAAAGGCATTAGGAAAATATTGGAGTAACCAACCCTCTAACAACTTACTCATTAGTCTTCTATCTTCCCTATAAGAATGAAAAAAATAATTATAAGACATCAATCCCACTTAGGTACCATCATTGGTCTCATAGTTTGAGTCATCCTTAAGGCTTGGTATTGTATTCCTCCTCCTATGTTTGCTAGTAGGCCTACAAAAGATGGTCGAATTCCTATCACCCTCTTTCAATCACTTCACCCTAGACTTTTATTTCCAATAGATCTCCTCCCACTTTAGATTCTCCTTCTATTTTTCTCTTAGAGCTTCCTCATCTTTATGTGTGGATTCCAAGTAGTCTCCATTAGCCAAATGTTCTTGAACTTTTGTCAATCTAGAGCTAATTTACTTATTCTTCTCAAATATGTCACCAAAGGTAAACTTGTTCCAACCGTTCACATTTGTTTCTTATTATGTCAAGTTTTTTAGCAACTCCATACAAAGGGGTCTCTTGAACTGGAGTGTTCCACCACTTGTTATTACAATCTCTAAAGTTTGTATGCATTTTCCACATAATGTCACAACAAAAAAAATTGTATCTCTTAATTGGTCTATCAATCCATTCGAGGAGAATAGGATTGTGATCTAACACCATCTTAGGGAGGGACCTTAAAGTGGCACTATACCCAATGTCCCAATTAGAAGAAACTAAAAATCTATCCAATTTGACCTGGATGAGGTGGTCCCCCCTCCTATGGCTGTGTTAGAATGTGAGGTTGATATTATCCAATGATGTTGTTATTAATGGTTGTCATTGATGTCAAAATACTCATCTTCCAACTTCTACGTTTATCATTTTTGTGTGTATTAAAAAAAATGGTGTATCGGTTGATGTGTATTGATAGTCTGGCATATCAGCTAGTGTGTTTGGTGTGTTCACTGATAGCTTTGTGGAATCTACATTTTAGTAGATTGAATGTTTTGGTTCAATCCTATCTGGATGTATTTTGGTCCGAACCATGAAATTGTAACATGTTGAATATATCTGTTGGAACTAACTGCTTTGGTGATTGGTGTAGCGTGTTGGTTTAAGGCATGTTGTATTGAGCAAGGTGGTCCTTAATTCATTCCTTTCCACCATGGGAAGTTTTTGGTGTGACCCATTTCAAATTGTCTAGCCGACATGCTAGACCTCCTTGGGTTGTATATATGGACTATAGAGTGTAGTTCTTTGCATCAATTATCATTAATAATCATCAATATATCAATCAAGTCTCATGTGCATTGATATGCAAAGTGGATGCAAATATTTTTATTGGAGATCTGTGTTCATGGTTAGTTTCTTGTTGATCTTAATGGTGGATTTTATCTCTTTTCATATTTTGTATTTGTGATCCTTTTGTATTAGTAGTGAGCCTTGTGTATCGACGACAAGCCCTTTTGTATTGGAAGTGATCTTTGTGTATCGACAGTGAGCCCTTATGTATTGGTAGTGAGCCGTAATATTCTAGCAATGAACCTTTGTATCTATAATGAGAAGTCTTGGCAGTGAGCGTTTGTAATAAATCACCTTTTGGTGTCACCTTAATAAGTGTTCTTACATTTCATGAGAATGAGCTTCTCTGTGGTTTTTTCCCATCTTGGGTTTTCCATGTAAAATCTAGTGTTCTTTGTGTTGGTTTTCCCGTGTTCTCAATTGCATATATTTCATGTGAATGTTGATGTGCTTAATTGATAGATCTGAAGTTGTTATATCTATTAATTGTGAGTTGAGCGACAAAGAAAAGTTTTATAAGTTTGTGTGGGAATAACTGATTCACCCCCCCTCTTAGTTATTCGGCCTATTCACATATTGGACCAAGTAAAAAGGTAACCCATCAATTCTATATCAAGTAGATCATTTTTTTTAATTATGTTTTATAATTCCACCATGTTATCAAAATAATTAACTAACCCTCCCATTTTTTGAAGGAAAAAGTGGGGAATTAAAATCTCCCAAAATAATGTAATGAGAATCTTGATCATTTTGGACTAGTGAAGAGATCTCCTCTGAGACCTCATTTTGATCCAACTAGTAGTTTGGGGCATAAACATTGACAAGACACCAAGAATCAAACTGTAGACATGGAAAATTGGCAAAGGCTTAAATCAATCAAAAAGGTGCATCAAATCATCAAAATAGCACGAAAAATTAATAAATGGAACAAAGGCAAATCAAATCAAAGGAAAATTCAATTAAATGATTAAATGATTAAATAAAGCTTGAAAAGGGGAAAAACACTAAGAAATTGATTAAATTCAATTAATGACATAGTTGTTGAAAGCAAAAATCAAAATGAACCTCTTACCCTTCATGGCTAAATTTAATTACTTTAATTAATTAATTAATCATAAATTCTCTCAACAAAGGAAAAAGGAGACAAAATGGACACAAATCACTCACTTTTGTTGAAATGGTCCAGCCTTTTGAAACCATTTAAATGTTTGTCCCCCAATTTAGGGACAAAGCAAATCCAATTGACCTTACCCAAGCATAACCATGGTTATCTCACTCTACCCCCTACCCTTGGGAAAATCTTATAAATAGAAGGCATTTTGAGGCATTATCAATCCACTCCATATCTTTGAATTGCAGCAAAGCTCTTGCAATTTGCATCCACACCACTCACTTAGCATTTTCATTGATAATTAGCTTCAATTGTTGATCATTTTAGAGATTTTCTTATCAAATAGAGCTAGAATTTGATAATTAGATCTAGTTTGCATATCATTCTTAGTTCAATTCTCATAATTAGAGTGTCACTAGTGAGGATTTGCAGCTGAGAGCCTCACTTACTACTTCAATTTAGAGAACCATGAGATATTGATAGATTAATTGTGCATTTGTTAGATTATTTTGCTCTAATTCTTGTTGTTCTTAGTTAATCTTGTAATTTCATGAAGGTGTAAATCACTCACACACACAAACTAAGAAGAAAATTTAATAGTCAAGAAACTAAGGAATAAATAAGGGAAACCCCCACCTTCGTAGAATCCCAGATAGTAAAAAATCCTCTAGAGGCTCCATTATCATTACTTATAAAGAAATAGGATCTAGGCCATATATTCCTTGAAATATTTCTTAAGAAGCAATCCATCATCTTAACTTCTTACAACCACAAAATATCAATATTCTTTTCAAAATTATAGTTCCTCGGGGCATATTATTTTTGGGAACTATTTAAGCCCCTCATATCCCATGAGAGGAGCCTCATTTTTTAAAATGGTTGAATCTAGGGTCCTTTTCCTTCCATTAGTGTTTTTCCTTACAAATTCTTTGTTCCTAGCAAGTCTTTGTGATAGGCATCCACTCTTAGGTTCTAGACGCACATCAATCCTCTTATTTCTAGTCTTTCTCTTTTGAGTCATCCAACCCTCATCATCCATTTAAGGACAACCACTTGTAGAAGAACTCGATGAGGAAAATGCCTTCTTAGGAGGCAGGGAGAAGGCTCTAGAGTAAAAAATGGGGGTTTAGGTGATTTAGTTTTCCCTCTAGTTTTACAATTTCTTGTAGCATTAGGAATAAGAACCTCCCCCAACACTTTATAGGTGCATGGAGTAGTAATATGGGGGATTTCCCCCTCCTCCAATAGGACCACCCTTTCAAACATTTTAACATTATGTTCCTCTAGTATAGTCTTATTAGGGGCTTCCATAAGCTTTAGAACCCCTTTAGCGAAGGGGTACTCATCACTTTTTGCCTCCAAGACTTCCTTACAAATTTACCAACAAAGGTTGTACTCTCCATAGTGGATGTGTGTATCTCATTTTTTTCAAAGGCTTTTGTGGGGAGTGTCTATAATCAGCTATCACATATCTTGGTTTGGAACAATTCTAGCAATAGACCATAGCATTCTCATAAACCAATTCTTGGGTTCATTTACCCAAATTGGAGTACAAGGTAATAAAAATAAGGAGATTTTTATAATAATAAAAATTCATACAAAAGTGGGAAAAAAATAACCTGGATTTTTCTTTGGTCACATCATCTTTAGAAACATAATGACTAAACGTATTTCTAATCCACCTAAAAAAATTCTCATACCATAAATGAAGTAGGAGTTCCAGTATCTTGAGCAATATTGATGTTTAAATCCTAACTAAATTTACTATTTGGGTGATGGTTTTATTACTCATTTTATTTTAGAGATTTACTACTAGTTCCAATGATTAATTAAGAACTATCAAGATCATATATGCACCTCATAGTGATTCCCTTGTATTATCTAGTATCTTGAGCAAATCAACAAATTGTTGGATGCTCACCAACTTCAAAAATGATAAAGTGTCCATGAGCTCAAATAGTTCTCAAGGGAATTGGGATGGATTGTATATTCTTATGAGAGATGTTATCCATTTATGATTTCAATAGTTCATTCTTCCAAAGCATGAAAAATATACACATTGTCACCACTCCATTGTGATAATATGCACCATGTGCTAATCAAGTTGTATTATACTATTAATATTTAACAATAATGATGTTATTGATTTAGTTATTATGTGTTCCCCTCCACCAACATGACACAAGGGTTGTTGTAATTTAAAATTACATCTTGATTATTCAAATTAATAGTCTTTCTTATCAAAATTTTCATCTTTTCTCATTATGGTTCTAGCATCATAAATTGTACACCTATACAATTTCATGCCTAGAGCTCATTTTAGAATTGTTGGCCTTCCATTTCTAATCATGTTTTATTTTTATCGCACCAACTCAAATATAGAAACTTTACCAACTTCCCAGCCGTGGTCCTTAACCCATCCCGAATTGGTTGGTCAATGGTGCCTAGGGAACCCTTGACCTGCCAAAAGGGCCCAAATTTTGACCCTCCAATGGCTATATTGTGGGGGAAAGGATTTCTCCTCTATGTTAATCTCCTTAAAAAATGAATATTTTTATGAGGAGAGATATAAAATAAATCCTAACCCTCTCATTTGAAACATCAATTGACATTAACCAAAAAACATCAAGAGCATAATTTATCATTAAGAAAGCAACCAAGCACCACCAATGAATTGAATAATAAGTAAGGTGTAGATCTCAAGCATTCAAGAAAGCATTCATGATCAAGAAATTATAAAAACTCTATAAAGTCAAGCACATCAACCTTTTCATGATGAATTCAACATAAGGGAGACTCATTGAGGTATAATATTTCATTCAAGAATTTCAATTTCAGATCTAGCTTCTAATTCATTTTAAGCATGATTTCAAATTAGTTATAAATAAACTCAATTTCAAGGTTAATTAATTCCAAAACCAGGGTTTGAACTAGGAAAACCCCCATCAACCCAATTTTTTTTTTATTTGCATGTGCAACGATAGGATTATAAGACATAATTTGGAATTAGATTGAGAAAATAGAGACCTATAGACTAATCTCTTGCAAATTCAAAAAAAGTGAGATTCAAGGTACTCTACCCAACATTGACCTACAAATTTTGACAAATTTTTTGGAGAAGGTTCTAAGTAGCACTCTGGTCTTAGAAACACCATTTTCATCTACATCAAACATTTCTACATCAAGGGTGCCCCAAGTATCATTGACCTCCTAATTTTAGCCCGTATTTCAGGAATAGGTTCCTTTCTATCTCCTCTTTCTAGATCTATAACTCTCGTTTATGTATATATTCTAAAAACAATTGTGCATGTTAAAAGCCCTCAACTTCTCATCTTTGTATTGAATCTAGAACTCAAACCACATCTTTGCATAGTCATTTTCAACTCAAATAAGGACTACCGAATCCACTTTGTCCCCAATACTCTTCAATCAGATTTGAGGTTGAGATTGTATACACCTAAAAATGGTCATCTAGACTATTAGCCCCTTTTGCTAAATCATTAATTGCTTATTCTTGATCAAATCCTAGTTCTATCATTTATTTGATTATTTTCTATGGGCTAACCATTTTATCCTAAGTCTTTATTTATTTAAAAGGAATTCTCTCCCTTTTTAATAAATAAAAAGCCCCCACTTTTCCTCTTATCCTAAGTTGCACAAATAAAGCATTATTCTTACTTTATAAAAAGCGAAAAAGCACTTTTTGTCTCATATGGACACAAAAGTCAACTCCTATTTTCTCATTGGAGGATACTTGTGCACATGGATTGCTCCTCTTTCAAGCTCCACCATTGATTAAATCTTTTGCCTCTTAATCTCCATAGTCCATTCCTTCTCATTTCTTATAAAAGGAGAGCAACCTTCTTCATTCTAGATCCCCAATTTTTTATGCTAATGTTATGCTGCAGGTTTTCTAGGTCACTTTGGAGCTTTTGGAGATTTGGAGCATTCTTGGCTTTTTGCATCTACATGTTATCATAGTTTCATTTCTTGCATTGTCATGGCATTCATAGCTTCATACTTAGCTTAGTTTCCTTTATAGCTTCATACTTAGCTTAGTTTCAAATGAAAAACTCTGAAAATGAAACCATCATGGTTGGATTAGGCTTGGAAAGACCTTTCCAACGATATATCACACTTCAACTTTCGATACCATTTGCAAAAATTTCTCAAAACTTAGGATAAAATAATTGCTTGAATTGTCTTCGATTGTGCTATACCAGTGTAAACGTTCTCAACATTCAAACAAAATGGTAGCATTCATAAGATTTTCTATTTTGATATCACAAGTGCTTGTCTTGGCAAGGTTGCTTTTGCCCTTGTTCGAAGTGTTTTATGACATGTTTGATCCTATACTATTTGCAAACCTGTCTTTTATTTGTTGTTAGTGCTTGTCAAACTGAGAAATTGCACTATCCAACCTTTGAACTTGATCAAAATGCTTCAAAACTGAGATTTTTATGTTCACTGGTCAAAGATTTGTACGACCCTGAAACAGTGTCGCACCCTGTTCTAAGAAATATCGCGCGACAATTCGTCCCTGCACAATTGTCGCCCCGCTTGCTTGGAAAGTGTCACCTGACCTTATTGGAAACTGTCACTTGGCTTAGGGCAAAGTGTCACCTCACTATAAACTATCACCTTGTCTGCCTGGAAAGTGTCACCCAGAACCTTTTTGCTGTCTGGAGCTGCTAAACTTGCATTTTAACCTGTCGTAGATTGTCTTTTTCTGTTCTTACCTGAAGCTGGTCTATTATTTGCATGCTCAGAATTGTTCTAGATTGAAACAAATGAGCTAAAACTATTGGATTTGAGCTTAAAAAATGCTACTTTTGATCACTTGTCGCATCACGGTTACCTCTCTAGCTACTTGCTTATTGAGCTTCTTGCTCGCTGCTCATCTTTAGTCAATTGATTGCCATAAGTTCTTGAGCACTTTTGATGAGCCATCTCTCTATTGTTCTACTTTGACAAGTGATATTTATTAGCTTTGCTTATCTCAAATCTGAGAAACTTTGTCTCATTCTATTAGTCAACCAACATCTCTTTTCATGCCGGTTACAACTCGGTCTCAATTTGAGTAGGAGAGTCATCCTCCATTCAATTATACACAGTTATCTTCTCCAACTAGATGCTCACGAGCACCCATTAGCAACAACAGTTCTAGTTCTAACCAATCTGAGGATTCTAAGGCTACCCCGTGGTACAAAGGAGGTTTCCTCTTTTCCGCATTCAAGACCCCAAAAACACAGACAGTGTCTCACTCACTTTGACTAAACAAGAAAAATTTCAACGCTTGCAAGAACACTTTGAGCATAAGGATAACCAAGCGCGCTTAGACAACGAACACAATCAACAAAGGATGGATGCTGCTAGGCGCATGGCTTATAGAGGGACATTTCATGAGCAACCTGAGACTAGTAATCATGAGCATAGACCTCTTTTTTATCAATGGCAACAATGGCAACAACACGCCACCAAGATCTCCTCCAAGACCCACTTTTGGTATGCCTTCTTCACCTCCTAGACCTCCTCCCTCTCAACATGAGGCAGAGGCTGATGATGAGATTTCTAGTGAGGATCTTATGAGATTTGAACAAGATGTGGTCTCCCAACGAATGATGCATAAGCTTTTAGAGCGTAATGGTGATCAATATTTCCAATATATGACTTCTAGATGATACAAGCTTCCTCCCGGCTATTATGTCAGACAAATTGTCCAACAAAGAGTACCAATTGAATTGGAAGTCCTTCTGGAAGAACTGCGTTGGACAAATCAATGCCTTACCCAAATGGCAATAGATAGAGAGCCTCCAAAGGTCTCTTTTGTAGAATCAATTTGTGCTCTTCCCTTTGATAGGAGTCTATACATGGTCCCATTTCCTAGGGATATTGAGGTTCCCAAATATGACAAGTATGATGGAAATAGTGACCCCCATGACCATGTGTGTCACTTTTACGCTCTTAGCATAGACTTCCTTCATGAAGACACATTTCTTCTATGACTGTTCCCTAGAAGTTTAAGAGGCCAAGCTTTGGAATGGTTTGCGAAATGGACACCACCTCTTAAGACTTTTGATGAGTTAGCTCAGCGATTTACCCAACATTATTCTTACAACATCCAACAACCCGTCACCATGATAGATCTCGGTAATCTAAGACAATATCAAGGTGAACCATTTGCCACTTACTTACAATGTTGGAGGTCATTGTATTCTAAGTATCCTCGTCAGCTACCTGAAAGAGAAAAGATTGACATTTTCGTCAACACACTTGTGCCTGAGCTATTTTATGATCTAAGGAAGCAACTATTCTCCTCCTTCCATGACATGGTTGAAAGTGCATATCAAATTGAGGATGTAGCTATAAGAAAAGGGGATATTGTTATTAATAAAGATGCTAAAGGCAATGGCAAAGACAAGAACAAACCTTGGAATAAGAACAAGTATGTTGTTACTGATGGGGTTTTTGACACTCCTAAAGCTAAAGAGCCTGCTTTCAATCTCTCCAACGCTATCTATGCAACAAAACAACAAGAAGCTGCCAACGCTCACAGTGCTCCTAAACCTCAATATGTAGATAAGCCTAAGAAGTCATTTTGAAAGCGAGTCTATACCAAGTTGGTAAAATCTTACGATGTGATCCTTAAGACTTTGGTTGAAAATGGATATCTTACACTTCCTGATAAACCTGGTAACTGGGATCCGATAAATAAGCCTAATTAGTGGAGAGAGGATCATTACTGCCATTATCACAGAAACAAGGGACATTCGACAGACAATTGTTTTAAGCTTAGGGATGATATTCAAGACCTCATTGATAACAACACAATCTCCGTTGATGGCTTAACTAAAAATTCTGATCACACAGCTTTCAAATATCCTCTACCTAAGCATGATAAGGGGGAAACCTCTCAAACACATAAGAATCATGATGCTAAGATCAATTATACATATACTTCTGATACACCTGTGATCAACATGGTAGAGCCCGTTGAGAGTGTTCTAATGATGAGGTCTCAAGATGATAATAAAGTCAGTCATAGTAAGCTAAAGTTGGTCTTGCAAACACGTGGTAGTTCATCTTCCCGAAGTGAGACACTGAATGCTGTTACTAGGGGGCAAGCCAAGATTGTCATTAAAACTGCGCAAGATCCCAAGCAAGCTTTGCCTTCCAAACAAGCCGCTCCTTTAGCCACCCCTAGCTATGATCTTGTCCAACATTTGCAAAAGACACTAGCCCAGATATCTATCCTTGAGTTGCTTCGGTTATCCCCTTTGCATAGAGAGATTCTTGATGAGGCTCTACGTACAACACATGTTCCCAATGACATTGATCCGGACCAATTTCAGGCTATGGTCAACCACATTTCATCTCTGCTATCTCTCTCCTTTTTTGTAGAAGATGACATATCTATTGCTCACCCTCATAATCTAGCTTTACACATCAAAGTTCTAGTCTACCACACCCACGTCCGCCGAGTTCTGATAGACAATGGTGCAGGGTTAAATATTGTTTCTTTCAATTTCATACAATAGTTGGGTTTGTCAAAATTTGATGTGGATTCTAAGAAGAAGATTACTATAAAAGCTTACGATGAAGTGGAAAGATCTTCCAAAGGTCTTGTCACGCTGCCTGTCTGAGTGGGCCCTATCATGAAAGATATTAACTCCCAAGTATTGGACATCCCACTCGCATATAACATTCTTTTGGGTCATCCTTGGATCCATGACATGCAGGCTGTTCCTTCCACTTATCATCAGTGCGTCAAATTTTCGTACAATGGAACTGAAGTTGTGATTCCTAGAGACCATACTATTTCTATCAATGCTCTTGTTGCTACTGAAAAATTTGTTCCTCAAAATGAACCTTCTGTTGATCCTAGTACATCTCTAGTTGCTACTGAGAAAACACTTAAGATGATGAGCCTTGGTATGGGTGAATATATGCTGGATTCCTTTGCTTCTATACCTGTTTCTCCTAGGTCATATGGGAAACCTTCTGATCAAATGAAGCCTTCCACTTCTACTATGGTGATCTCTGATAATTTTGTTCCTTCATCTGTTCCTTTAGAAGCAGAAAGAGAAGAACAAGCTATTCAAGAGTGGATCTATAGAGAAGATTCCAGAAATACTCCCATGCTCAGTAATTCTGACACAGATACAGATGAGTCACCACTACACACTATAGCTCACATGGGAGATGATCTTCCTTCTACTTCACTTCTTTGGGGAGAAGAATGTATATCTACTGATGATATGGCTAAGGCCTCTATGTCTAGAACCTATGTGCCTAAATAATCATTGCACTATGATAGACAACGTCGCAACATTGCACGGTTGCTACAAAGAGGTGATCTATCACATAATGACATGAGTATCTCTACTTCTCGACATCTTAAGCCTCTTCTAGAAGATTCTTCCATGATAGATATGGATGTTGATATGGTTCATACTTATAGTGATCATCCTAATGTAGTCGATGAGTCTCACGAAGGGTCTGATGGGTTTGTTCCCCATATTGCCTTAGTGGACTATGTTGGTCCTTCTATGACAAATCTAGATCTAGCTACTTTTGGAGCTTACCCTATAGGCTCAACTTCTCTTGTCACCAGAGATGACACCCCTCACATAAATGCTATTGAACCAATCACTTCATTTCATCTTGCATCAACACCTATTACTTCTTCCACCAGCAAACTAGTAATAAAAAGGACTGAATCAACAATCAAGTATCACAAGCATCGAATCAAAATAAAAGAGTAATGGACAGAGGGAAAAAACCACATTGTGGCGGTATCCGAACCTAAGAAAAGTAAAAATAAAACTCTACTCAAGAATACTGATTATCAAATAAAAGATGATAAGCTGATTCTCTACAAAAAAATGGTACACTACTTCAAGCATGATTTCATATATGTTATACTTCAGCCCATTCCTAAAGCTGAGAACAAGTTTGGTAATGCCTTGGTTACTTCAACATCCATCTCACAAATGAAAAAGCATAAATCTCGCTTCAAGTTCCTGGTGGATGAATTACGCTATCCTGCTTACAAGTCCTACAATCCTGCCATCTTTTCATGTCTTCCACCTCATATTCCTCTTGAAAATCCACCACGCCATTCTTTCCGCCATCCCTTACACTTTTCCTTTGTCTCTGGTGACTTGTATAGGAAGGGTCTAGATGGAACTCTCCTTAAGTGTCTAGAAATAGAGGAGTCAGAAAAAGTGCTAGCTGAAATCCATGATGGCATATGTGGATCACATTCTAGCGATCCTCCACTAGCTCAGACATTGCTTAGGGCTGGTTATTATTGGTCAAACTGGTTGAGACCTCCTATCGTCACAGTTGCAGCATTTGGGCCTGGGGCCTATCAATTCTCTACATCAGAGGAAGCAGATTCTTAATGCCCGTTTCTGTCTAGGGCATTCTTTGTACATACTTTATGATCCTGAAAAAATTCCAAAAAAATTCATATATGATGCTGAAAAAATCCTAAAAAGCATAAAAAGTACTGAAAAAATGAGCATCCTAGTGAAAACCTAGCAATAGGCACTTTGATGTCTCACCAAAAAAATCAAAAAATTCAAAAATTCAAAAAAAATAGAAAAAGTGCCTTGGTGAAAACCTGGAAACAGGCACCTTGGTAGCAAAAATACAAAAAAATTATAAAAAGTCCTGAAATTTTTTTTTTTGCAATAAATCTATCAAGTGGTGAAAACCTGGAAACAAGCGCTTCTTGAGACCCTTTGCACCTATGTCTATCAGTCTTGCGTGGCACTCATTCACTCCACTTCTCGCTTTGCCTCTCCTAGCCTGGAATTGACTCTTTTCTTAGTCTAGGGGGCATACGTTGTTTTAAGCTTATCTTGGGTCTCTTTGTGTGTCTAGGTTTCTTAGGCACCTCACAAACAGTGTTTTTCAACACCACCTCAACTGTGTTTTTCAACACTACCCTAGCGTTGAGTGTTTCTTAACACTTATCAGATGTCCTACCCGTAGTCTAGATGATGCAATATTTCTCACTGGCAGATGCGATACTCAAAGTTTGACTCTATGACCTACACACACGCACTTAAACATTTGACTCATTGAGACTTGCTTGGCTTTATTTCTTTGTGTGCTATCTATGATGATTTCTTTGCTGAGTGTTCTCCCCCTATGATCATTTTCAATGATGCATAGCTAGAAGACTGAGGGAATGAGAACATGTTTTATTTGCTTTCTGCCTGTGGGTATATTTTTTTGATCCTTACTGTCATTAGCATTTATGCTTGTTCCACTTGACATTGGGATCTACAAGGTATTATCCTTGACTGTTTCGCAAGTGCATGCTTATAGTCATCTTGACTTTCTTGTGTCTTGATGCGAGCATAATCTTGCTATATCAAACTTAGGTAATCTCACTGCACTAGTCATCTTGACCTACATGTCTCTGATGCCTAGGTGAGATTTCCACATTTTTATTTGATATAGATCATATTCAGATTCACATAGTTATGCTAGTGTGTATTGTATGATCTTGTGACACTACCAATAACGCTCGATGATGATAATTAGATGTCTATTGGCTTTGTAACCTTGCAAGTAAACCACTTTTCATGTAGCTTGCATTCTTAGGTTCATGTTAGATTAGTTTTGCATCTTGCATATGGAGAGAGCTCTCCTTTATCTTTCATGGACTTGTTAATCAACTACGCTCCTCTTTCACTTCTTCCTGATCATGTCTTTTGCTTCTTGTCTTTCATATCCCATCATTTTCTCTTCATTTCAAGATCGAAACTGAAATCCGCGTTCACCTTTCTTCTTCTTTCATGCAGTTGGCTGACCTTTTGAGGCCTGATCCTTCGATCTTCGCTGGGGCATTCTTCACCTCTTCATCCCCATCTCTCTCAACTTCCAGTCTTTCATTCACTTTCAAATCCCAAGTTCAAATCCCCTCTCCGTGGTGTTTATGGGTTGAGGGATCGATAGGTTCGTGCCCCGTGTCCCATGTGTGGGGCATCCCTTCACTGCTTAATGGTTATTCTTTTCTCTCTCTTCGATTATGATTTCTAGTGATTTGATCATGTTGCTCTTGCTTCTGCATTCCCTCTTATTTTACTTTTGATCCCGAGGGGGCAAACACATCATATCTTATTGGCTATCTCTTTCCTAAGTGTTCAGTACTGTCACTACCAGGCTGACCATGTAGGATTTTCTATTTTTTTGCACTTCATTCTTTGGAGTCAGAACGCTATTGCTTTCCTTCTTGGCTATCTCTTGCTTTCTTGGTTGATCTAAGTTGCTTTGTGATCCCAAATCGATCTCACATTTCAACTTCATTCTTTGACTGCATGTGTTCCCAGATCGATCACACATTAGTCAAAGAGGGGTAAATGTATACACCTAAAAATGGTCATCTAGACTATTAGCCCCTTTTGCTAAATCATCAATTACTTATTCTTGATCAAATCCTAGTTCTATCATTTATTCGATTATTTTCTATGGGCTAACCATTTTATCCTAAGTCTTTATTTATTTAAAAGGAATTCCCTCCCCTTTTAATAAATAAAAAGCCCCCACTTTTCCTCTTATCCTAAGTTGCACAAATAAAGCATTATTCTTACTTTATAAAAAGAGAAAAAACACTTTTTGTCTCATATGGACACAAAAGTCAACTCCTATTTTCTCATTGGAGGATACATGTGCACATGGATTGCTCCTCTTTCAAGCTCCACCGTTGATTAAATATTTTGCCTCTTAATCTCCATGGTCCATTCCTTCTCATTTCTTATAAAAGGAGAGCTCTCTTCTTCATTCTAGATCCCCAACTTTTTATGCTAATGTTATGCTACAGGTTTTCTAGGTCACTTTGGAGCTTTTGGAGATTTGGAGCATTCTTAGCTTTTTGCATCTACATGTTATCATAGTTTCATTTCTTGCATTGTCATGGCATTCATAGCTTCATACTTAGCTTAGTTTCCTTTATGCTTTAGATTAATTCATCTAGCTTAATTAGGAAGGCTTGGTAATACTTGTTCTTTCCTTTTCATAGCATAGCTTGTACTTTCATTTCCATAGACTAGCTTGCATTTTTCATTCTCATAGATTAACTTGCATTGCATTGCATTCATTTGATTCTTGGGGATATTGGCATTCTTGCCCTTGTCTTCATTGAATCTCCCATTGCATGGTTTACTAGCAAGGTTATTGGCTTAATAGCTCTAGTTGAGAGCATTCTTAAAAACCCTTGCACTCCATGCCTAGGGAGCTATGGATCAATTTTTGAGACCTCATTCTTGAGTGTTCTTGAATGTAATGATTCATAGAAGTGTGACACAATTATAGCACACAGAGATAAGTGGTTCCACTCTCCTTAATGTAATCAAGAAGGAAATATGTTTAGTTTCTAGTTTAAAAAGCTAGTGATCATATACCCTATCCCTCTTTCTCCAACATTACATTTTGGTGAATTTGAAATTTCCAAAGCTTTCATCTTCTAGTTTTTATTTTAATATCTGATTTAATATGCAATTATTTATTTCTAATTTACAATCATATTTCATTTATGCAATGCTAAATTGAATAATCTATTGGGAAATTTTATTTTTTGATAATTTATTTTATCTCCATGCATGAGTTTTATGACACTTTGTCCTACATTTAATATACCTATGAGAAGAAGCAATAGATTAATGGAAGCCCAAAGTTTAAATACCAATGGTATAGAGCCCAAGTTGACTAGCATATTCTAGGGCAACTTAGGTTAATCCTCTATTCCTTCACAATACATACCTAACATTGTGGAAAAACATTCATCCCACACTTCTCATTATGAGGATGACTCCTTAACCCAAGTATCTATCAACCAATTGGAAAAGCTTTCCCACGAATAAAAAATCTTCAACATGTATGGGTCAAGAATACTAAAATATTGAGACAATCCCCTTCACTGAATAGTTGATGAAAATGATTCAAAGAGATGCAAATGGTTTGGAAGTCTTGCATGACATTTCTCATATTGTTGATACTAATTTAATGCCTATGAAAAGGTGTTCCAAATCCCTTATTTTTTTTAATCCTACAAATCAATTTGAGCATTATATTTCTATACCTAAATAATTGCCTAATGTTTCTACATACACATCGCCTATCATGGCTACCTCTACACAAATTGTCAATCCCACACATATTAGTCTTGGGGAAATTCCTATCAATTAATACTCCTACATACCTCCTTCTATTAGCCTTCCTTTTGTTTCCCAACCACATTCTTACCTAATTATCATAATGTTCCATCTTCCTACTCCAATGCTCCACCAAACTATCATAATTTTTACTTCCTTCACAATCCAACATGTCCAACACCGATTCATCCTCCAAGGTCAATTTAACTCAAAGTGTTTCGCCCTTGAAAAAAAATATGGCTTCCATAATCCAATACAAGTTCAATATTCCCACATGTAATATAGCTATCCCACTTTCTCAATATATTTCATATACTATTATCCTACAATATATTCATATTCCCTGATTGGAGTTATAGAATGAATAAGGTGACCCCTCGACTCGTGTGAAAATATTCCAAACTTTGTGTAGTGACTTCTCAAATGATCATAGATTCATGGATAAATTATTTTATTATGCCTTTAGAGATAAATTTTGGCAATGGTATTAATCTTTGTCTCCTTATCATATTGATTTCTTTAAAAAATCAGCTAATGCATTCATATAGTTCAATTTCAAAATAAATTGGTCCTGAAATTACTTTGATTGCTTTGATACATTATAAATAAGGAATTAAAGAAAAAGTGACTAATTTTATTAGTAGATATAAACATATGCATTCATAAATTTATTACCCTATGCCTGACATTTGGTGATGTTAAAAAAAAACCATTTCTAATTTACGAAAAGGCTATTAAAGATTTATGATTTTACATCTTTTACACAATTGTGTGTAGTGCTTCATAATTATTAGCTTCAAGTGAGCCAATTTGAATCATCTTCGCACGTAGATTCGGTTGATAATAATTATGGGGCTCAACAATCATTTCAAAAGTTCCAAAAATAAAACAAAGGTTTCATCATGATCAATAACAACTCTTGAAATCATGCTGATACACAAGTGGCAAATACAACAATTTCTATGACACCTTTATCATGAATGTTTAGACATCATAATTTTACTCCTCTTTTTGAATCATTGGATAGTATCCCTTGCCTTCTCCCTCCACCAATTTTATTGAGCCTAGAGAGCCAAAATTCACGAACCCTGATGATATGTTTGTTAAGGCCAAAAATATTGTGAACCTTATTAAGAAACCTAAACCTAAACTTGAACCTCTCATTACCTTCAATTCATGATAAACTATTGAGGAGCCTAATGAACCTCTATACATTATTACAAAAATTCACGGAAAGATCTCATGAGGAGTTCTCATTGATCCAATATTTATTGTGAATGTTATTAGCGAGGGACATCTCTTTACACAACAATTGAATCAAGATACATGCAAAAAAATTATTTTTATGATTAAGGTGCATGACGGTTTTACTTTTCCTACTATAGGTTCTACCACTCTTCCCATTGAGGTTGGTACTAAATGCTTAGATGTCACCTTTACCATTATCCCTACCTTTGATCAATTTTGTGTGAACTTGGGACATCCTTGGACCAATTCCATGAATGCTATACCTTGTACCATCCATAAGTGTGTGAAGTTCCCTCACAATATATGTGTATTATCATGATCAATCATAGTCTTTATAATCCATTAGTGGGTATGTGCAGGATCATGGTATGGCAAAAAGTGGTGATGTGAAACAAATCTCCTTTTCACTCATCCAAAAATACACTAAAAAGTGTGTTGACTTTTTAGTAGGCATGGGTGTAAGTACACATGGCCAAATCTAATTATGATGCACAAGCCTAATCGGGTATCCGATAACAAATCTGATACCCAATTTGATATTGAATACTTGATTTAATATTGGATACCCAATATTTTCCAATTAAAAAACAAAACATGAGGCCAACGTTTATCATTTTACTTTGCAAAAATGGTGGGTTTGTATCATGTATACGATCATTTTCTTGCCAATTTCAAGCAAAAATCATCAAGGTATGTATACATTTTCATATTTTGTTTTTTTAATATTTTTTAATGAAATCATTTGTTTTTTTGCTAAAATGTAGGGTTTTGTTTAAATTTGTTAATCATTTTAAAATTTTGATTGTAAATGCAAATTTATTTTTAATGTAACCAAACATAGACTCAAACCAACCAGAAAAAAACCCTCCAAATAACGAACCTGAAAACAATCCGCAACCACCACAAATGAATCCAACACTGCCTAAAAATAATCCACCACCACTTGCTGATGAACTAGTTCTCAACCCTCGACCTTTAGAGGAGCTAATAAGTGAAAATTTAAACCAACTAAGGGGCTTCCAAAGCACATATGCCAATATCCCTACATTGTGCTCCATGTTTTCCAACTTGAACTCCATTGTTGAAAACATGGAGAATTTTACAGAGCAACATAATGCTGCATTGATTTGGTTCCATGCACGTCAAAATTTTTGATGGGCTTGACTATGATGCGGTCATGGGCCTAAATATAACTAAGCTTAACATATGTAACCTTTTTGTGAATCCCAAAACATGACTAAAAGTGGACCCTAAAAATCCCAAGTTGTCAATTAAGTGGTGCACAAATGATGTGATGTGTGACCACTTTTGGGACCACTGGTGGATGGTTTTTGATAGACCACCCAACAACAATTTAGAGGTCCCATTTTACTTTATTAAAAAATTGTATGTTGAATTTATGCTCGGTCACAAAGTTAACTATTGGAGCTTGAGACTGAACCAAGGTGTAGGCTTAGGCACTCTTCAAGATAGGCCATGGGCACACCGGGTGAAATCCCACACATATGTCCCCCCTTTGATATTTCACCCCCTTCTATAATGAAACATGTTGATATTATTACTGAGGCTGACTCATAGACTATTAGAGACATTCACACCTTGAGCGATCTACTGGTTAGGAAGAGTGTGACATTATTTTCTCCTCGTGTCAAGATGATTCTCGCCCTTCCACATCCTCCATGAGATCATATGTTTGTGAGCCCCATACTTTCATTATGTGCAAGAATTTGTGTTTGGGTCCCTTGAATGATAGTGATGCATATGACTACATGCTCTAGGTGGATGATACAACATAGGTCGCTATAGGGACTGAAGCACCTCATGGAGAGGTGCACCACACGAGAGATAAGGAGGGGCATGCCGAGCCATGGAATCCTACTGATACAGTAAGACTAAACATTTAACTCAAGTCACACTATATTTAATTTAAAACATTCATATTTTTAGTAGAATTTTCTTATAATGACTGCCCACTTATGTATATATGTGGTCCATTCATGTTTAGTTGATGGAAGAGGAGGAGATGGCATAAGTGGAGGGGTCCACACTTTCGACCATTTTATTTGGTGTTGCCACTTCCACGATATATATGTTTTAATGTACTCATTGGTTTCCTTTTTTATATTAGTATATACATGTGTTTTATAATTTTTATGATCATCTTACTAAATACTATTCCAAGTTTCACTAGCTGCCATTAGGGGGAAATGTGAGGGGTTTCAGGCGTCAGGCATTGACAAGGGGAAGGTAATTAAGTGTTTTAGATTGTTTATGCATATGTATACTTGTCACTTGTCCGTACTCATTTTTAATTTACATGGTTTATTTGATAGAGGGTGGTGTCTGATGATGTCGTAACACCGGTTCACCATCGTAGAGTCACATGCATCTCAATTCGTAGTGATAGCCCTATGGTACATATATTTCTAAATTTATTTGTTTGTATTTTACTATCAAGTATATACATGATCAAGTCATGATTGTATCAAGTATATTTTTGAATTTTGTAGGTAAACCCTAGTGTGAGGGAGGTAAAATGCCAAGGCTTTGTATCGTTGTTGACCCAACCAACATTGTCTGAAGAAATTTTAACACGGGTAGGTTTTAATGTTAATTCAATTATTTTGTAGATTTATTTTGTTACCAAGGATTTAACATTAAATAGTATAACTCATAGATCAATCTCATGGTTGCAAACATATATAGGTTAGAGCCGACATTGGTAGCGTTGTCCCTTTGCTACAAAGGACATATGTTAGGAATCTTGATCACATGAGGAGACAGAGAGGCAAGTACATGAGAGTTCAATTTTAAATTTTTATTTATTTATTATTGTTGATTATGAATTTGATTTTTTTTTTTTGTAGAAACCTTATAAATTATGTAATCTAACTTGGGGTTTCACTTTAGTGTTCATGCAGGATCCATCAGAGCCAAACAATACTTCAAAGAGGCTCCATTTTGATGATCCACCAGGAGAATAGGACGTCCTAGAAACATTTGTAGTTGTTTCTTATTTTGAGATGCCATATAATGACACATTTTGAGATGGCGCATGCCACATTGTATCCAAATATGTAGACTTCGTAAAGATTTTGAGATGGCATGTGCCACATTTTGTACAAAACAATTTCATATATATATAGAACATGTTCATTTCTAAATATTTTATCTTTGTCATGCATTGTATGTATGTATTATTTCCATATTATATCTTTGTCATCAATTGTATGTATGTATGTATGTATGTATGTTCATTTCTATATTATATCTTTGCCATGCATTGTATGTATATATTATTTCCATATTATATCTTTTTCATGTGTTGTATGTATGTATGCATGTATGTATGTTCATTTCTATATTATATCTTTTTCATGCGTTGTATCTTTGTCATGCATAATAGACCTAATTAAGCTTCATTTTCAAAGAAATCGCCCTCAAAATATTTTGTCCAACCAAATTAATAGGCATAATATCTACCGCAACTAGGATAATAGACTCCAAATTTGCATACCCTAACTCCACTTCCTTATAGGGTAACCACAACTATGCTAATATGTGCAATAGACCTTGGGTACACTTCAGTATGGAGTGGTCATGAACATTCTATGTACCTTTGTGGGTAGAATGGGGTAGTAACTGGGGTTCACCCTACAAACCAGAGCTAACAAATAAAATAGTTTGGTCCTAGGAAGAACGGTTTGAAAAGATACACAGTGGTGCAACTTTTAACTAAGCATCACTGTAACTTTTGGCATAGAGCGAGATCGCCCTGCCAAACTCAAACAAGGTCGAATCTCTTAGAATGGAAAGAGGTTATTATAGGCCTTTCCAACATGGTCTTGAAACACATAACAACTTGACGATATCTCTAACGAGTTCTGAGTTACAGGCCTATAAAATTTTTTTCCCAATCATGCTTAGTGCACCTTGGGGACACTTTGGTATGGGGTGGTCGCAAAAGTTCAAGAGTCTCTGTGGGAAGAATAAGGTTTTCATTGAGGGTCACCGGTCTAACTGGAGTGGACAGTTTGATCCTAGGAAGAACGGTTTGAAAGATACACAGTGGTGCAACTTTCAACTGAGCATCATTGCAACTTTTTGCATAGAGCGAGATTTCCCTGCCAAATTCAAATGAGGTCAAATCTATCAAAAAGAGAGAGGTTATTGTAGACCATTCCAACACGGTCATGTAGCACCTGATGACTCAATGATATCTCTCATGAGCTCTGAGTTACAGACCTATAAAGTTTTCTTCCCAATCGTGCTTAGTGCACCTTGGGGACACTTTGGTATGGGGTGGTCGCAGATGTTCGAGCGTCTCTGTGGGAAGAATGGGGCTCCCCCAACCAAAAAAAGCTAACAAAGAAGATAATTTGGTCCTAGGAAGAATGGTTTGAAAGATACGTAGTGTTGCAACTTTCAATTGAGCGTCACTGCAACTTTTGGCATAGAGTGAGATCACCCTTCCAAATTCAAACGAGGTCAAATATCTCAGAATAGAGAGAGGATATTGTAGGCCTTTCCAACACGGTCTTGTATAATCTAACAACTTGATGATATCTCTCACAAGTTTTGAGTTACGTGCCTATAAATATTGTTTCCCGATCATGCTTAGTGCACCTTGGGGACACTTTCATATGGGGTAGTTGCGAACATTTGAGTGTCTCCTTGGGGAAGAATGAGGTTGTTAATAGGGTTCACCTGGATAATTGGAGCTAACAGAGTAGATGGTTTGGTCCTAGGATGAATGATTTGAAAGATACATAGTCATGCAACTTTCAACTGAGCATAACTGCAACTTTTGGCATATAGTGAGATCGCCTTGCCAAATTCAAACCAGTTCAAATATCTCAAAATGGAGATAGGTTATTATAGGCCTTTCCAACATTGTCCTATAGCACCTAACGGATTGATGACATCTCACACATTCTGAGTTATGAGCCTATAAATTTTGTTGCCCGATCGTGCTTAATGCACCTTGGGGACACTTTGGTATGGGGTAGTCGTGGACGTTCGAGTGTCTCCATGGGTGGAATGGGGTTTTCACTGGGGTTCACCTAGCCAACCAGAGATAATGATGTTTCAGTCCTAGGACAAACAGTTTGAAAGATACGCAATGGTGCAAGTTTCAACTGAGCATCACTGCAACTTTGGTCACTTTTACGTCAATAACACTTATAACCTTGCAAACATGACCAATGTGACTTGGATGAACTCTAAACATCATTTTTATTCTAGGTTGACCTTACTTGAATATTTTGATCACTTTGACTCACCCTTGCCCAATAGGGCTTAATAGGACAAAGAGTTATATAGTGGGATAAACAAAAATCTAATGAAATCTATATTACAATAAAAATCTATTACTATTGAAATGTAATGCATGAAAATAATATGTTTGGCCATATCACATGTTTTTGCAGTCTTACATGTATTTAATCATTATAGGACCTTGAGTGTAGACACAACCTCACATACAAATATGAGCTTGAGTGTAGACACAACATTATTATAGGAGCTTGAGAGAGAGAGAGAGAGATAATATATCATTAAATATAATATATTATATAATATATCACATAATCTAAAAGGGAATATCTAATAACATATATTTTTTAATTTTGTACATTATTTAAATAATTTTATAAAGATAATATTTTAAAATTAAAAAAATATTATAAACAAAATATAAAATAAAATAATAAATAAATTATAATACACCAATGAATAAATATTAATAAAAAAATCATAAATTCAATCCTATAAATCAACTAATGAAGATTTCAAATGAAAAAAAAACCCAAATGATGTTGGTGGGAAAAGTGAAATTTGAATTCAAACCTATCCAAATCGGGTATCCGATTATATTTCGGATACCTGATTTAGTTTTTGAGACCCTTTTTTATTTCGGATACCCGATTTGTTTTTGGATACCTGATTAGGCTTGGGATTTGCTTTGGGTTTTAGCTTTGGAATGCCAAATGTGGATGGTCAACCCAAAAAATGTGTTTACCATATTTCCTTTGATATCCAGACTTCGACCGTGTAGCTGATGACCTTTTTTTCACCCGAATTTGATGAAACGAAAAGGGTTTTTTAAAAAGATTATCAGGTTTCCATCAATATAATTGATGTTAATTTTTGAGTTCAGTAATTAATTATTACTTATTTTCCAATTGAGTTACCTCTAAAGTCCTGATTGACAGACTGTTTGAAAAAAACTATAACTTTCAAACGGTTTAACCTTTTTGAAATTTGAAACATGCGTCACATTATTTGCTTCATCTACTATAAGAAAAAAGAAAATGTTTTCAATTTTGTAAAGTTTAGAATTAGTTAAGGTGGTCAGACATGGGAGTTTTTTTATTCTGAAAAAGTTGTAGCAGAAAATTCATAATTAATTATTTAGTTGGAAAAAAAATACATAAAAATATGTGTCACATACGAGCATGAGTTTACTACTTATATCTAGAATATTGTGAAAAAATATCATGATTTTATTGTGATTAAGGTGGTCAGACATACACACTTTTTTATCTTTTTCTTGAATTTTTTGTACAACTGCATTGAAATCTAAAATTTTCAAGAATTAGATTAATTATTTTTAGAAAAGGGCTAGTAGTTTAGGAGCCACATTCAATTTCCTACATATTCTATTCTTACAACTTTTTGACATAAGGTTGATAAGGTGTTCAACTTTTTACGTCAAGTTGACTAACCCTGATTTTCTAATTTTTCATTGCCACTTAAGGTCATAGCTTGGTATACCATGATCTTGCACATACCCTAGTAAGATATGGAAACTTCACCCTTGACTTCTTTTGGCCTAAAAAATATGAACCTTTAAAATCCCTAGAAGATACATCCTTTTCTTATCTTATAAAAAATTCAAACATGAAAGGATATTATCCTTAAGTAAACTGAAGGATATTTCACCTCCTAATATTAGACCTAGAATCCTTCCTACATCTGTTATTCCTCCTATATATGCTACAGTCTCACCTCCTACATCTTACAACTACCCAACTTCTTTCATCTCTCAACCTAGTGAGGTTATTTCTATTCCTCCTTTTAGAAAGGAAGAAAAGGAGCCTATGTTAATTGATCCCAAACCTTTACAAGTCTCTAGTTGATCCAAGATAAATTATAGTGTGAGAGACCACTGGTGAAAATATTGTGCCAATGCTCATGAAATTTATTTCCAAACCACTTCCTCCCTTAAGACATCAAATTTTTATTTAATCACATTTTACCAACCTTGTAGGAAAGGCTTATAATGTTTATGCAATGCCTTATCTCAATCATCTAGTAGAAAGGTGTATTACAAATATATTTTTGGTGATATGCTTCATAGCTGTGTTTTGGCATTCTAGTTATGAAGAATTTCATGTTATAATAGTTGTGATAGCTTAGATCATTGAGGAAGCATGGAATATTTTCTTGGTAATGATGTTGGATGTTCAAGGAATATATCTACGTGATTCACATAGCAGTGATTGTGTACTTTGGTGTTGCATTGTATCTAGAGTTGGTTTTCAAGGTTATCTATGGTTGTCTAGCAAATGGGGTTTGTTCTCTTGATTATGTTATTTTATTGATTACATCAGATGATGTGTTGAGTTGCTTTTACGTCCCACCTTTTTGTGTGGGGATCTACATTGAGTGGTTTCATGTTGAAGAAGTATTTATGGGCTAACTAATTATATGCTACAAGTTGCCTTATTCTTGACTTTGGAGGATGTGTATAAAATGTGTGTGATGTTTGGGATTACTTCAAATTTTATGTTATGATGTGTCAGGTTCTCTCAATCTTCTATATAAGATCACTTTCACCACAATTATGTTTTGATGGCTAACTTTTCAGGATAACCCCTTGTCCCTTGTTCTGGTTGACCTAATTGATGCCAAATAATGATTTGAATGATCTATAAATAGAAGGAAAAATTAGTTGAAAAGGCTGTGGAATGTGGATGAGATGTGAAAGATGTGAATTTGAGAAAGCAATAGTAAGAAATGCTAGAAGCAGTATGCTAAAGGCTTATTCATTCTAATTCATGTATCTAGTATTGAGATAGTGAGTCTCCTCTACAAGTCTATCTTTTCATCTTGTGCCCTAAAGAAGTGATCTTCACTTTGTAACTCTTTTGTATCTTTCCCTAAGACAATGAATCTTGGGTGTAAGTCCGACATTGAGCCCTTGTACTACTTTTCATATATTGTGAGATATTCTCATCGTG
Source organism: Chamaecyparis obtusa (assembly GCA_027943335.1). Taxonomy (NCBI): domain Eukaryota; kingdom Viridiplantae; phylum Streptophyta; class Pinopsida; order Cupressales; family Cupressaceae; genus Chamaecyparis; species Chamaecyparis obtusa. The sequence continues at coordinate 277,899 of BSBK01001227.1, forward strand.
GTTTTTTCCTCTTTGGGTTTTCCACAAAAATATGGCACTGTCTTGTGCATTGGTGTTGACTGTTTTATCTTTTATTGCTACTTATTAAATTTACATGTTATGGAATTAAAGTAAAACTTTAAGATTGTTAAAGATAGATTTAAGCCCCTCTCTCAATCTATGAGTGTGTTCAACAACTCAAATATAAAGGTTTATATTTTATAGTAGGATGATTTTCTACTCCTACTGGTTCTTTATGTTGATCTCATCATGATATAAAGTACATTCATCCTTAGAAAAGAAGATTTTGATCTAAAAGGTTAATTTTTAATTAATAATCTTGGTGTTGTATTACTTTATCATAACCAATATTACATAGTTTCTTTCTAGGATCACAATTGCACAACCCAAGTATGCTCTTGATTTTATTCACAATTTCACTGATTAATTATAATCATACACCAAATCCCTTTCTATTTAAATTTAATCTTGAAAAAATGTGTTCCACTCGTCTAATTGACGATGCCTCATATTATTTATAATTTGAGTGTAGTCTTATGCATCGATTAAAGAATAATACAATACAACATATACACCATTCCCATGTACTCTTACATAATGCTAAGATATCTCATAAATAAATGAAACTCCTTTGGGCGCAACTATGTAAGCATAAAACTCAACAATTTTGTACATTTTATTGTAATACAAGGGTGTGCACATAATTACAAGATGTGATCTTGTAGTCATGCACACCTCACAATGATAGCACCTTAAAGAGTTACTTTTATGCAAGCTTCAACAAATTTTCCAACTCTCCATCAAGCATCATATGCCATATAGGCTTCATACCTCTCAACATTGTGTAATACTCTACGTGTTGAGCACATGCTTTACCCTCATAACTTTGCATGGAACATATGGATATGAAAGATGAAACAACATTATCCACATGTTATGATTCCATATAGGTGTGTAGCTTTAGGTACAATATGAATCAGCTTTGTATAATTGACATCAATTTTATTATATATATTCATGTGTAATACATATACTATATACATTGTGAAGCATGAAGATTTTTTAGAAGCATGTGATAATCCCTTTACAATCTCTTGGAGAAGGGAGGGTACAAATTAGATAATTAAACAAATGAATATTTATTTAATTATGAAATAGAAAAGGCTAATGAATTAGATAAATCAAAAAAATTATTTAAATAATAGAGGATTAGATTTATGTATTAATTAAATAAAAAATACAAATCTATTTAATTAATTATGGAGTTTTGATAAAATAATTACAAAAACAAAATATTTTATTTAATTATATGAGGAAATTCTTAGGTGCCTATACAATATAAGACATAATAAATAAAAACCAAATAAATTATAATATTTATCTTAAATATTTCTAAGTGACGTATAAAGATCAAAATTGAGATGCAAATACTAAGCTTGTGACTTGAGTTAGATAAGCATCTTGAAAGTAATATCTTTTAACAAATTCTCGATAATTATAATAATACTAATACAATAATATATTATTTTTTTATCGGAATAATATATTATTGTGAGAATGAAGATAAATACATTTAACTTATTTTAAATTACAAAATTACAATGAAAAATAAATTTAACTTTAACATTAAACATACTAACCCAGTGCAATAATTGGTATTTACCAAGAAGTGAATTTAAAAACACAATATTTTAAAAATATTACTAGACCAAAAGGTTATAGTTGAGTTGGCTAAGGTTCCTTGATTTTGCAATCTATTAAGAAAAACTTGGACACATGATCCTTATACCAACAAATATTTTTTTTCACAATATGCCGCATTATGATATTTAATCATAAATGACAAGTTCACATTGTATCATAAATGAAAAAGTTTAGTTTGCATTGTATGACATTATGATGTTTGATCACAATTTAACTACATAATTTTTGGGTCAAGCTTACTAACCTATGTTTTATGAAGGGTAGTTCAAACAAGCCTCAAACCCTCTTCAATAATTAAAAATTGATCAAACAAACTCAAAATCTAAACATAATTAAAAAACATTTATATATATAGTTGCGAGAATGAAGATAATGCATTTGATTATTTAAAAATAAATTACAATATTGAAATGAAATTAAAATTGACATTAACATTAAAAATATTAACCCACTACACAATGCAATTGGTATTTCCCAAAAGCTAATTTAAAAAATATAATCTTTAAAAAAAATAACTAGACCAGGGGTTATAGTTTAATTGGCTAAGCACAATTTGTAAGGGCAGATATATGTTCCTTGATTTTTCCATTCACTAAGAAAATGGACACATGCTTTGAATACCATCAATTTTTTTTTCTCCACAAATGTCTAGTTATGATATGTAATCACAAATGACAAGCACAAAGATTCTTCCACACTATATCATAAGTGAAAAAGAGAGCTTCTTTCATATTGTATTAATTTATGATGTTTAATCACAATATAACTACATAAATTTTGTGTTAAGCTTATTGACCCATATTTGATGAATAACATTTCCCACAAACCTCAAATCTCTCACCCATAAATATATTCCAAGCACAAAAACTCAAAATCTAAATGTAATTATGATGCAAGGGCATTCTTGGTCCTCGGTGAATCTGAATGGTGGTGTGTTTCTTGGCCGGTGTTACTTGGTTGAAGCTTTAACCAATGGTCTCGATTATTGAAGGAAGCTCGGTCGCTGAAGGAACTCGGTGAGACTTCTGGTGCTTGGTGGAACTGGTGCTCGGTAATTCCTGCATTACTCAGTGTTGCCTAGCTTGGTCGGTTGTTTCACTGGTGCTCGATAGTTCTGGTTTACCGACTGGAGTTCTGTGTGATTTGTTTGTTCGACTTGGCGCATTTATTGTTGGTAGTAGTTGTTACAGGCCAACATGTTGAATTTATTAATTGTAAGGCTATTTGTGAGCCGACTTGTATTGCATTTAATATTTGTTAGGAGGAGTTAATGGTTTCATCCAACTGACTTGTGGTTGATGATTAGTATTTAAGGGGGTGTTTGGGGTAGTTGTTTAAGCATGACTTAGAGAGATCATGAAAGCAGATTTGAGGGTAGCAGATTAGCTAAGTTGTGAAAAGTTCCTGTGGGATCTTGCAAATCAGATTGTTATATGATAGTTTGTAATAGCAGAGCTAGTGGTTTGCACACTTGGAGACAAGGAGATTGCTTGGAGGCTTGCGAGCTCAAGTTTAGATCTTCCTTAGGGTTTCCATTAATTGTTGATAGTTTTCAGAGTTGAACTAGCTGGAGTTGTATTGGATCTTGATGATCTTGTAGAATTGTTTCTGATTGTAATTGGCCCTAACCTGGAAGGCCTTACAACCAGGCATGTTAATGAAAATTGGTTTTGAAACAATTGATGTTGTGTTATTCCGCTATGTTGTTCTAAAGCTACAAGGTTTGGACTGTCCTTAATTGGATCCACCATCCCTTGGCTGCGTCAGGTGGTATCAGAGCTGAGTTGATCTTGTGGAGCGAAGGTTGACCTAGCAAGGCTGATCTTGCAAAGTTGATCTTGTTGGTGAAGAGATCGTATGATCTAAGTTGCAGATCTGGAGCACTGAACTTGTGGAATCTTGCCCTAGTTGTTTGTTCAAGGTGGCAGGCTGATCTGACTTGCATACAACTTGGAGATTGCCACAAGGTGGTTAGTGTAGGGTTTTTTGCAGAGGGTTTCTCTTATCTTTAAGGATGCCTCCGAGAAGATTGGAACCTAGAGTGATTGTAGACCTCTATGATACTGTGGAATTTAGGATTATAGAGAAGGTGAAATCAAATTTTAGATATGAGATGGAGTTGATGAAGAATGGCATGGTCATCGAGATCATGAGAGTTGTTGTTGGTGTACCTCAGAATGTTGGTACTGAAGATGGTTATGAGGAAGCTACTGAAGACTTTGAACCTGCTGGATCTAGTGGTGATGACCGGAGGGATAGATCCGGTGAAGACAGAATTGCTCAGTTGCCTAGATCTGGAGCTCGGTTAAGTAATAGTTACTGAATGGAAGTTTCTACTTTCTTTGGTACTTTGAAGCCTGAGAATTTGATTGATTGTATTAGTGAACTTGAAGATTTCTTTGAGCTGGAAGAAATTGAAGATCCTCTTCAGCTGAGGCTAGCACAGACAAAGTTGAAAGGACATGTTGCTCTTTGGTGGAAAGAATTACAAAGAGATAGAGAAGATGAAGGTGAAACAAAGATGAATTAGTGGAGGTTGATGGTGACTAAGTTGAAAGCTAAGTTCATACCTGCTGACTATGAGCTTGACTTGTTTAAGAAGTTGCAGAATCTGAAACAGAAGGATTTGTCTGTTGAAGATTATACCGAGGAGTTCTACAAACTTACTATTCGGTCTAGACACAAAGAACTTGGTAAGGAAAAGGTAGCTCGGTATGTGAATGGTTTGAGATTCAATATTCAGGATGAGCTTGGTATGCTGAAGATTGATTCTATTGAAGATGCTTATCAAAATGCTCTGAAGGTAGAAGATAATTTGAAAAGGAAACAACATAGTAATCCTCGAGGGAAGGAAAAGATTGATCACTCGGTGAAGGATAAACCAATGCCTGCAGAAGATGAACAGAAACATGTAGAGCCGAAGAAGAAGACAGGTAGAGTTATCTTTAAGGGAACTTGCTATAACTATGGTGAAGAAGGACACCGTTCTTTTGAGTGCACACAGAAGAAGCTTGGTGACCGATGAACTACTGTGGTGAATGAAAATGTTGAGAATGAACCTGAATATGAGAACTTGCTACTTCGGCGAACATTGATCGATACAAAGGAGGAACCTTGTCAGAGGAGTAACTTGTTCAGGACTCGGTGCAAGTCGAGAGGTAAACTTTGTGATGTTATTGTTGACAGTGGTAGTACTAATAACCTTGTTGCTGAGGACATGGTTTAGAAACTTGGTTTGAATAGGATGAGACATCCACATCCTTATAGGATTGGCTAATTGCAAGATGATCATGCTCTAGAAGTAAGAGAACAATGCTTTGTTGATGTTCAGATTGGCCAGTATAAGGATCTTGTGTTATGTGATATTATGAAGATGAATAGTTGCCATATATTGCTCGGTAGACCTTTGCAATATGATTGTAGAGCTATTTGTGATTGTGTGAAGAACGTGTTTACTATTGAGAAGGATGACAGGAAGTTTTCCCTGATGCCTTTGCTGGATACAACACTCGGTAGGAGAAGTTTAAGTATTGGTAGCCGAGTTGAGTTGGTAGATCCTGGGAGAATGAATGATCAGTTTTTAGAATAGACCTATGTGTTTCATTCATTCTCATGAGAGATGGGTTCATGTTTAACCACTACTCATGAATCATGGGTTAATGAGTTTGACTCAAAAAACTACACAGTTAAATCTTGATAGCAATATCACAATTTGACTTGCTGTGGAAAATATCTCCTACTTATCAGACCTATGTGTTATCAAGGAAAGACTTGAAGAGACAAAGGAAGCTGAAGTGGAAGAGTATGCAAAGTGAAAAGGTGGAGGACTTGTATGTGAAGAACCAGTTCAGGGTTTATGTGCTGAATCCCAGAAGATGTTCTTCTCACATATGAACATCTTTTCAAACTCGGGGTGTCTGATGCAGGGGCATTCTTGGTTCTCAATGAATCTACATGATGGTGTGTTTCTTGGCTGGTGTTACTCAGTTGCAGCATTAATCGATGGTCTCGGTTATTGAAGGAAGCTCGGTCGCTGAAGGAACTCGGTGAGACTTCTGGTGCTCGGTGGAACTGGTACTCGGTAATGCCTGCGTTACTCAGTGTTGCCTGGCTTGGTCGGTTGTTTCACTAGTGCTCGGTTGTTTCTTTAGCACTCGGTAGTTCTAGTTTACCGACTGGAGTTATGTGTGATTTGTTTGGCCGACTTGGCGTATTTATTGTTGGTAGCTATTGTTATAGGCTGACATGTTGAATTTATTAATTGTAAGGCTATTTGTGAGCTGACTTGTATTGCATTTAATATTTGTTAGGAGGATTTAATGGTTTCATCCAGCTGACTTGTGGCCGATGATTAGTATTTAAGGGGGTGTTTGGGGTAGTTGTTTAGGCATGACTTAGAGAGATCATGAAAGCAGATCTGAGGGTAGCAGATTAGCGAAGTTGTGAAAAGTTCCTGTGGGATCTTGTAGATCAGATTGTTATCTGATAGTTTGTAATAGCAGAGCTAGTGGTTTGCACACTTGGAGACAAGGAGATTGCTTGGAGGCTTGCGAGCTCAAGTTTCGATCTGCCTTAGGGTTTCCATCAATTACTGATAGTTTTTAGAGATGAACTAGCTAGAGTTGTATTGGATCTTGATGATCTTGTAGAATTGTTTCTGATTGTAATTGGCCCTAACCCGGAAGGCCTTACAGTCGGGCATGTTAATGAAAATTGGTTTTGAAACAATTGATGTTGTGTTATTCCGCTGTGTTGTTCTGAAGCTGCAAGGTTTGGACTGTCCTTAATTGGATCCACCATCCCTTGGCTGCGTCAAATTAAAAACCTCAAACGAAAAAATATTAGAAATTTCACTCATCCAGAGTTGAACCATAGTATTAATTATAGGAAATTCCTTCAACAAAAATTATTACAATTGGTAAGGATAATGGTATGTTCCTTCATTTTTCCATCCAATAAGAAAAGCTTGGGCAAATGCTCTTAATACCGCCAAATTAAAAATATTCACAAAATATCGTATTATGATATTTAATCATAAATGACAAGTATACAGATTCTTTCACATTAAATTATAAATGATAAGTAGAAAGTTTCTTTCAAATTCATTGTATTGCATTATGACATTTAATCACAATTTAATTACATTTACTTTTGAGTCAAGCTTATTGACACAATTTAATGAATAGAATTTCCCAAAAACTTCAAACCTCTCTCACATAAATACATTCTAATCACAAAAACTCAAAATCTAAATGTAATTAAAAATCTCAAACAAAATAAAAATAAAAATAAAAATTTCACTCATCTAGAGTTGAGATTTAGTAAAAATTAAAAGAAATCCCCTCAATAAAAATCATCACAATAGGTAAGGACAATTGTATGTTCCTTGATTTTGCCATCTAGTAAGAAAAGCTTAAACACATGCTCCTAATACCACAAAATCAAAATTCACAATACATTGCATTATGATATTTAATCATATATTGACTAGTGTAAAGATTCTTTCACATTAAACTATAGATGACAAGCAAAGTTTCTTTCACATTCATTGTATTGCATTATGACCTTTAATCACAATTTAACTACATGACTTTTGGGTCAAGCTTATTGACACATATTTATTGAATAGTAGTTCCCACAAACCTCAAACCCCTCTCACATAATCTAATCACAAAAACTCAAATATAAACATAATTTTAAAAAAATCAATTTTTTTTTAAAAAAACTTTTGCCCATCTAGTTGAACCGCAATATTATTAATCATAGGAAATCCCCTCAACAAAGATCAACACAATTGGTAAGGATGGTGGTATGTTACATATTTGTAGCATAAATGACAACAAAAAGTTTCTAAAATTTATGATATTTAATCACAAATTTAACTATGTAATTGTTGGGTCAAGCTTACTGACCCATATTTTATGAATAGTAGTTCCACAAACCTCAAGTCTCTCCCAAAAATTTAAATATGTAATTGTTGGGTCAAGCTTATTGACCCATATTTTATGAATAGTAGTTCCACAAACCTCAAGTCTGTCCCACATAAATTTTAATCTAATCACACAAACTCATGAATCTAACGATAATTAGAAACCTAAAAAATATGATAAAATTACAACCATCTAGTTTCAAACCATACTATTAATTATAGAAAACCCCCTCAACAAATAGCAAACACAATTGGTAAGGATGATGGTATGTTCCTTATTTGTATCATAAATGTTCAATCACATTTAGCTATTTGATTTTTGGATCAAGCCTATTGAACCATATTTTATGAATAGTAGTCCAAACATCCCCCACATACATATAATCTAATGATAAAAATTCACGAATCTAAGCCTAATTAAAAACAAAAAATATATATATTTCACTCGTCTAGCTAAACCATAGTATAGGAAATTCCATCAACAAAGAGCAACACAATTGGTAAGGACAATGACCTATGTTCCTTATTTGTAGCATAAATGTTAAATCATATTTTAACAACATAATTTTTGGGTCAAGCTTATTGACCCATATTTAATGAATAGTTCCCACAAATCTCAAACCTCTCCCATATAAATATAATTGAATCACACAAATTTATGAATCTAAACATAATAAAAAATTTAAAAAAATATGATAAATTTTCAACCATCTAGTTGAACCATGGTATTAATTATAGAAAATCCCCTAAAAAAAGATTAGTATAATTAGTAATGATAGTTGTATGTTCCTTATTTGTATCATAAATGGTAGACAAAAGATTCTTTCGCACTGTATTATATTATGATGTTTAATCACAATTTAACTACATAAAATTTCGATCAAGCTTATTGATCGATATTCTATGAATAGTAGTCCCACAAACCTCAAACCTCTCCCACACAAATATAATTTAATCATAGAATCTCATAAATCTAAACATCATAAAAAAAAATTTAAACAAATTTTTAAAAAAATTTTAATTATCTTATTCAACCATAGTATTTATTATATGATGTCTCTTCAACAAAGATCACATCTAGGTGGCTTTAGCAAATCAACATTTAGGTGGATCACAATTTAACTACATAATTTTTGTGTCAAAGCTTATCGACCCATTTTTTATGTTAAATAATTCTCACAAACTTCAAACCTCTCTCACATAAATATAATATACTCATTAAAATTCATAGAGTTATGATAGCAATATCATATCAGATTTATTCATAAAATTGATCAACAATTATCCCTTATAAAATAAAAACTAATAGAAAAAAGAAATCTTCAAACATAAATAAAAAAAGAAATTTCGAGACACATCTCATTGTCTTTTCTTCACTCAATTAAACTAGACCTTTAAACACATTTTAACTAGGAGGTTCTATCACCCATCTCAATAACAACAAAAGAGTTGAATCGTGATAACAATATTATATCAAATTTATTCATAGATTTGGTCAAATCTAACCCTTTATAAAAAATTTGATGAACAAAGGCATTTTCCATTTAAATAAAGTATAAAGTACTCTATTCACAAAAAGACGTTGGGGGATACAAGATCACCCCGCAAGAGTCACTCGGCAAACAATCAGACACATCAACTATTCATTAAAAAAAACATAATAAAAGAAGCCCACAAGCAACCAGAACAGTCGCACTCGAGGGAGGAGGATCTTTGTCTTCAGAGATTAATGAAGTAATTCCAAATGCTCAAATCTAACTTCTTTTATAAGAAGTAATAGAAAAAAGAAATCTTCAAACATAAATAAAAAAAGAAATCCCCAGACACATCTCATTGTCTTCTCTTCACTCAATTAAACTAGACCTTCAAACACATTTTAACTAGGAGGTTCTATCACCCATCCCAATAAAAACAAAAGAGTAGAATCGTGAGAACAATATTATATCAAATTCATTCATAGATTTAGTCAAATCTAACCCTTTATAAATCTTTTGATGAATAGAGGCATTTTCCATTAAAATAAAGTATAAAGTACACTATTCACAAAAAAGACGTCAGGGGATACAAGATCACCCCATAAGAATCACTCGGCAAACAACCGGACACATCAACTATTCATAAAAAAATATAATAAAAAAAGCCCTCAAACAGCCGGAGCAATCGCAATCAAAGAAGGATGATCTTTGTCTTCATAGATTAATGAAGTAATAAAAAAAAAAAATTTCCAAATGCTCTCCTTTCATAAGAAGTAATAGGAAAAAGAAATCTCCAAAACATAAAGGACTCAAACAATTTAAGACTCCATTAAAATAATCTCGGCGTCTCCTTCACTCAATAAACTGGCCCCTTCCCTTCAAAGCCTTTTATCTGGGAGGCGGCCATGTATGAGTGAAATAGACTCTAAACCAAGCCGGCTTTAAATTCCCCGTAACTCACTTCTCACTCCAGTTAAACTCCAGTCTAGAAGAAAAGAGAAATGGGCGTGAAGAGGAAACACGCTACTGCAGACGGGAACCGTTTGAAGTTCCGACGTCTAATCAAGCCTGCCGTCGGCAAATTCTGTCGGTAAATCCTGCAACGGTTCCCGTGAGCGCCAGGGACGTTGACCCTCATGGAACCACGGGAATACGTGTACACGTGCCGGTTTGGGAATTCACAACCAAAACGGTAATAATAATAATAATAATAAGATTGGCATGATTAGCAGATGATCATCATCCCATTTCATCTCCATCTCTCCATCTCTCCATCTTCATCTTCATCTTCATCATCCCCATCATAAATAATAATCCAGCGTAGCGTCTTCTTCTGTATTTGCTTTGCAATCTCAGAGGAAGAAGAGAATCGAAGAGAGGAGAGCAGATGTGGTGTTGTTGAGGGAGATTTTTGTTTTGGCAGGTGGATTTTGAGTTTGGGGTTTGGAGTTTAGTCGCCACTTGGAGGATTGTAAACAGGGGCAGCGGATTGGGGCGAGGTGGAGAAGTTGGAGGAAGGGACAAGGGAAGGAGAGGATAAAGAATCGGAGGAGAAGGCAGGGATTTAATGATGATAATGATGAAGATGATGAGGTTTGTCCGTTGCGCTGTTTGAAGGCGATGGAAGCCATGCTTTTGGCAACCTGTGCACCTGCCCGTTTTGTCCGCTTGGGCTGAAAACAGGCCATCCAGGGAAGAAAAGAGGATTTTGAAAAGATTATGGGGACCGGCTGGAGAAGAGCTCGGAATGCGCTGGGGCTTACGGTTTGTACATCGATTCCGAGAGATGACCTTGATGCTTTGGAGTCTGCGAGTCCCAGAGAGAGTAGTAATGGTGGTTTTGCAGGTGCCCCGAGGTTGGGGTCTTTGAGTTTTGGTGAAGGCGGTGGTGGTGTTTCTAGTCCGAGATTGCAGCAATTGGACAATGTTGGGAGTGTTCCTAGGCTGCAGTGTCAGACGAGTTCTAGCCCGCGCCTGCGGTGCCAGACTGGAGGGAATGGTTCGAGAGTTCAGTCTTCGCTGTCTCAGGTCTCCGGTTCGAGTCCCAGGATGTGCTCGAAGTCGCAGTGTAGCCCTAGGTTGCAATGCCGGACTAGTGCGAGTCCTAGAGTGAGGAATATTGAGAATGTTCCGCTTACGGAAGGTTCTGTTCCTTCGTCCCCCCGGTCGCCCTCCAGATTGAGCTTGCTCAGGAACAGTATCAGGCTTTCCAGAGTAAGTTTTTCGTGGTTTTAATAAAGGATTTGCATTTTGTTTCTCAAAGGATTTGCATTTTGTAATGGAGTAAGTTTCTCGTGGTTTTCTCAAAGAATTTGCATTTGATTTCTCGCGGTTTCCTCGAAGGCTTTACGTTTTGTGGCGGAGTAAGTTTCTCACGGTTTTCTCACAGGATTTGCATTCGATTTCTTACGGTATTCTCAAAGGATTTGCATTTGATTTCTTACGGTTTTCTCAAAGGATTTGCGTTAGTTTCTCACGGTTTTCTCAGAGACTTTGTAGTTTATAGTGGTGAAAAGGTTATCATTTACGTGTAAAGCTTTCCGCCTGTTTTCGCACACTTTGCTTTTAATGTATCACCGAGTCTTTGTGTCTGGCTGTTGTAGCACAACGTGGAGTGGAAATTTAATATTCTCTGAGCTGTTCTGCCTTGACTTTTCTGAAATGCCGACGAAAATTTACGCCATTTCTGGCTCTCAAGGCAGTTTCCTTCACGCTTTTCCAGCTCTGTGTCTGTAATTGAGCCTGAGAGAGATGTCACTCCTGTTCTAATTTTGGAAAATATCAGTTACCTGTTCTCGTTTGCGCAATCAACATCTGAAGCTTTCATGTAGAAAATCTTCATTTAATTTCTCACGGTCTTCTCAAAGGCTTTGCAATTTGTTTCTTGTGGTTTTCTCAAGGGCTTTGCATTTTATAGTGGTGAAAAGGTTATTTATCTTTAACGTGTAGAGGTTTCCGCCTGTTTTCGCACATATTGCTTTAAATGTATCACTGAGTCTTTGTGCCTGGCTGTTCTAGCTCAGTGTGGAATGGAAATTTGATATTTTCTGTGAGCTGTTCTGGCACGAGTTTTCTGAAATGCTGGGGAAAATTTACGCTGTTTTTGGCTACTAAAGCATATTTCTTTACGCTTTTCCAGCGCCGTGTTTGTAATTGAACCTGAAAGAGATGTTACTCTTGTTCTAATTTCGGAAAATATCAGTTACCTGTTCTCGTTTGCGAAATCGACATCTCAAGCTTTCATCTAGAAAATCTTCTTTTTAGGATGTTTGCTACCTTTGCCCTCGGGAATTTCACCAGACAAGGCAGGCAGTAGCACAGTTTTTTTTTTCTAGAGTTGACCTTTTGATCTTAAAATCCCGAACTAAGCTAAAGAAATCATTTAAGGTTGACCTGCGATGAGTTATCAGTTTCGAAAATCTGTAGAGACCGATGCCGTATGCCTGCTTTTTCCTTTCTCCTTGTTTTCATGCGTGCCACTGTGAGGGATTTGATAATTTGAGACAAAAAAAAATCTGGTACACAGAACCTGAATAAATCTGTTGAAGCAACTGTGTGGTTGTTGATAGCAAAGCTTTATTTATTTACTGTCTGTGTTGTTTGTTGTTTGTTCCTGACGAGTTCATTCGCGTTACTTTGCAGAGTACCTGCGCAATGTGCTTACAGACGATGAAGGCAGGGCAAGGGCACGCAATATTTACAGCGGAATGCTCTCACGCATTTCATTTTCCTTGCATCGCTTCGAATGTGAAGCACGGAAACCTGGTGTGCCCCGTTTGCAAGGCAAAATGGAAGGAAGTACCGTCGCAGGTGACAGTCGGCATTGCTCACAAAGAAGAAAAGGCCGAGAGAACCTCAGTGCTCACTCCTAGAAGCAGCAGCCGGAGAAACAGTAATAATATTGACAGTACATCTGATATTTCTTCAGAATCGTCCTGTACTCCCAGAGGAAGCCGGCCAATTGCCTCAACCGAGCCCCTTTACGACGACGACGAGCCTTTGGATCCAAATCTGAGGCCAAATGGCGCCACAACAACATTCAGTACAATTCACGAAGAGGAAGAGGAGTTCGAATTCAAAGGTTTCGTGGTCGAACCCGAGGCCGTCCAGACCAAAGATGCCGCTTCAGAAAGCAGAAATGTGGAGATTTCAATTCAGCCAGAGGTTCAAGTCCTCGCCGCTGGTAAATCATGCGACAACTTTACAGTCCTATTGCAGGTAAGAGCTCCGCCTGCAAATCCCCCGCAGCAGAAGAAGATGAAGCAAAATTCACCGTCATTAATCCTGGATCCAAATTACCGCGCCTCGATTGATCTCGTAACCGTCCTGGACATAAGCGGCAGCATGTCAGGAACGAAGTTACAGCTGCTAAAACGGGCAATGAGACTGGTAATTTCTTCTCTGAGCCCCGCCGACAGACTGTCGGTGGTAGTTTTCTCGGCTTACGCTAAGCGAGTGTTTCCCCTAAGGCGCATGGCTCCGCAGGGGCAAAGAGCCGCTCGCCGTGTGATCGACCGTTTAGTCTGCAGCGAAGGTACAAATGTCCCGGACGCCCTCAAGAAAGCCGCGAAAATCCTCGAAGATCGCCGGGATCGAAACCCTGTGGCCTCCATTATGCTGCTCTCAGACGGCCAAGACAAGCGAAGCTTCGCAAATCCTGCAGCAAATCACAGTGATCTCGCTTCCTTCAGGCAAAGCACGCGCTACGGTCACATTGAGATCCCTGTGCACGCATTCGGCTTCGGAAGCGAGCAAAATTCAGGCAAAATGCATACAATTTCTTCCGAATCCGGCGCAGAAGACGCCTTCGCGCAGTGCATCGGGGGCTTACTAAGCGTCGTTGTCCAGGACCTGCAGCTGACAGTCACCTGCTGCAACGGCATCGATCTTCGAAGCATTTACGCCGGGAGCTTTCAAACAAGGGTTCTGGACTCCTACGGAACTGTAAAGCTCGGAGATCTGTATGCGGACGAAGAAAGAGACATAATTGTGGAGCTGAAAGTTCCAGCGGTCAGGTATCCGAACTCCATGAATGTTCTCAGAGTCAATTGCTCTTTCAAGGATCCTGTCACACAGCAAGTAATGTACGGGAAGGAACAGTCTTTATCCATCCCACGCCCGGAAAGCACCCGTGGCTTCCCTAACTCCGTCAACTTTCAAGTCGACAAGTACAAGACCAAGCTCCGCACGGCTCAGGCCATTGGCGAGGCTCGAACCCTGGCCGATCGCGGTGACGCCAACGGGGCCCAACAGGTACTGTACAAAGCAAAAGCAATGTTGCACTGTGCCGCCGCATCTCGAACCGTGGACCAGATGCGGAGCGCCCTGGAGGCGGAGATCAAGCGGATTCAGGCCAAAATGATCCGGGAGAGAGAGAGCCGCGACAGATTGCACAGAGAATCCGCCACTACTCCCAACTCCTCTTCAGTCCTGGACATCATCATGCGCTACGAGACGGACAGCAATGGCGAGCCGCTCACTCCAACCTCAGCCTGGAGAGCAGCGGAAAGACTCGCGAAGGTCGCCATGATGCGGAAATCTTTGAACCACCGGGTCAGTGATTTGCACGGCTTTGAGAACGCAAGGTTTTAAATTCTTTTCATGCTTTACAATTTGGTGAGAATAAATTTTTCTTCGCGATTGCTGTGCTGCACTCTGCCTCTCATGGCTCACCTGCCGCCGGAATTCCCATGGAATTTCCAGTGCGCTTGCTTGCATTTCAAATTTGTACAAAATACGAGCCTGTAGAGCGCTGTAGTGATTCTACAGACATTCCACCGCTCTCTCCTTCCTTCCCTGTAATGTATTCCAACGAGCTGGAACTGGAAGTGGTTTCCCTCAAGTAAAACTATGGTTTTCGCTTTAATTGCTTGATAAATTCTGTGTTCAGCGTCCCAAAAGATCTTGCTCTGTGTCGCTTCCTCTGTAACAATCCTTGATTGCATTTCGTTGGATAATTTTGCTTTCCTGTGAATAAAAATGGGCAAATGAACGCCATTTTTGAAAAAAACAACCTGAAAATGTCACCATTAATGGACCCTCCCACTACAAAAACACTTTCAGAGTTCAAGGAGTACACTCCATTCTTCCTGCAGGCTACACAGAATCAATCCATTCAAACATTTTTTATCTTCTTTACAAGCACAGAACTTTTTCTTTCAGCAAAGTATTGTTCTGAGAATATAAAATCTCCTGAAAGTAAAATTTAGATTTGACGCAAAATACGCAATCCGCTCCCACTTTCAATCGATGTCGATGGATCGAACATTCTGTCGAGTAGAATTTCAAGTTCTCATTAAAATAAAAAAGAAAACAGTCCACATTTTCAATGCTAAACATTCATGAAAGAGACGGGTAATTTAGGTGGTCGTATGAGAGGAAAGGCGAAAATTCGGGGAGCACGTTACCATCCTTTTATTTATGGAACGGACATTACGATGTTTGAAGGGTAAAGTAATGGTGAATATGTAAATGCCATCGATTAGCTGGTGTTTTTAAAATTATATAATACTTTATTGGGATTCAATTTTATATTTTTCAGTTGGTTTCGGTGAGCTGTTGCTTATATTGATTATTTGAGTTGATCTTTATGGGTATTCTGTATAAAGTGAAAATCATATACTATATTTAGGGAAATCAACACCTTTTTTAATGGATAATCTATATAAGGTTCATTGTATTTAAGTGCTTATCATGAGTGAAGCTTTAGGTTTATTAGGAGGTGAAGTTAAGTAGGTTTGAATTTTGGCAAACTTCATGGTTAAGGATACATTTGAATTGTTGTAATATTAGATTATGCATTTTTTATATTTAAATATTTATTAAATATAAGTTTGATAAAAGTATAAATATAGTAGTTCATAAAGTAAAAATCATCTACTACATTAATCTTTTGAAGAGAGAAATGTTAGATATCAATTTATTGTAATTTCACTACAACATGTAAAACATTATTCATAAAATAGAAATGGAGAAGAATAGAAACATAGTATAAAAAAGGTAGTAATATCATGGAAAACAACTTTTTAGAAAAACTTAGCCTCCAAAACATCAAACCAATGTATTCTTTAACAACAAATAGTCATAATGCAAAATTTGGTTCGAAGCCTTAGAATGGAAATCAACACCTTGTTCTTTTGAAGGAATTTCGCTAGCATAATCTTGCAATATAAACTTCCATCTTGCCTTTATTTCAAGCCCTCAATATATAAAAAGTTGAGGCTCAAAAACTATCAAACAACATTAACATGAGCTTAAACAAGTTCTCAAAATACAACGGAATAAATTTTCATGATCTACACCAAATGATAGGACAATATGCTATTAATAACATATTCTCTTGTTTGTTGTAAACATGCCATAGCCTCTTGTTGAAATTTGGCACTCTCTTTTGTCAATTACCTCTTTTAGAATGATATTTTACTATATATGTAATACACAATCATAAACTTGGTCAAGGTTCAAGTCCACTTTTTAATGTCCAACTTACATATTTTTACCAATGTAATAAAATCTTTAACATGCTCACAATGTCATAGATGTTTTTACACATCTTATGCATCATTATTCTCTTAATATTCTTATACACAAGTCATAACAATGAACACACATGGCATATAAAGGAAGCAATAGGAGAGATGCCTTTTCACAAGGACATATAAAAGTATTACAAATTAATAAATAATTCTAATATTAGGATTGAAAGGTGTTTTCCACAACTAATCCCAACTTGTCATATTGCTTGCAAGACCAAAATGAAGTTCTAACAAATTTGTGAATTAACCACCAAAGGTATATAACCATATTGTGCTAATAATTTTCTCTAAGTTCACAAACTTCATAGAAGCATTTTTAGCATCTTCTGAGCAATTCCCATCTCAAGCACAACTATATCATCCTCCATCTTGCCCAAACATGAAAAACACAAACCTCAACCTAGGATTATGTGTTAAATGTCACATAGACAACATTATATTCAACCTTAACTTGCTAAATGGACACAAACTCACAAGTCAAATATCCTCCAAAATTAAATTGATTACTCCCCACATACTCAACTTTAGTTGGAATAATGGTTGTAGCCAGTTGTTTAGATCCAACAAATTACAATTATTGATAGACCTATTCTCAACATATCCAACCTACACTGGAACTCATGTCACTATAAATTCACTATTCTACTCAAGGTTACCAACTTCCTAGACCTAACAAATGCACTAAACCAACAAAAAAAGTCCACAACACTCTCATGATGGTTGGGACTCATGTCATCAAAACCAACGACAAATGACACACAATGATTTGCACAGTTTCAATCTTGCTACTACAAAATATAACACACTTCCTCCAATAATTGTTTTCTCACTATCTCACCCTTAATTGTCTTAGCTCTCCCTAGTTCTCCTCGTCACAAATAAAAAATATTAAGGAGCCCACATATGGTTAGTGAGAAGAAATAATGAAGTGCAATGTTAGCAAATGGCCCAAAGCATAGTGATTAGAATAACTCAATACAAACCTCAACTATAATGTCATATAAATTGAACCTTAAGAAGAAAAAAATAAACCATAGAGAGTTGTAAACCATACTACAAATCATCAAGTGCTCAACTTGTGACATGTAACTTCAAGCTATGATGATCACTATGAAACTCAGACCTGTGACCCAAAATAAAATGTCTCCAACACACTAGCGCATACACAACCACTGATAACTCTAAATCACGGGTGGGGTAGTTCAGATCGTGATCTTGGAGCTTTTATGACTCATATGTTATCACTCATCCCTCCTACATAAGATCTGGCTCCACACCCTCCAAGGATGTGTTAGTGCACACCATGAACTCACGTGTAGGATCTAGCATTGCCAAGATAGGTGCATTGGTCAATTGCTCCTTAAGAGCCTAAAATATTGACTCACACTAAACGAACAAAAAAAACTTCTTCCATTTCCTCTAAAGAGAAGTGATAGGGTGTTCTAACCAAGAAAAGTCCTTCACAAATCAGCGATAGTAACCTACCAAACCCAAGAAACTATAGACCTCAAGAACACTGGTCAGTGCTAGCCAGTCCATAATGGCCTAGATCTTTGAAGGATCCACATCAATACCCTCACTTGAGATGATATGACCCAAAGAACTCACCTTAGTCCAAAAGAACTTACATTTGGTCAGGTTGCCAAATAATTGATGGTCACGAAGACATTGCAAAAATTGACACAAATGGCCCTCATGCTCCTCCATAGTCCTCGAGTACACTAAAATGTCATCTAGAAACACAAGAACAAATGGTCAAGATAGATGAAAAACACACCGTTCATAAAAATCATGAACATTGATGGAGCATTGGTCAACCCAAAGGGTACAACCATAAACTCATAGTGTCCATATTGAGTGCAAAAAGTTGTACAATGAATATCAGCCCCATGGATATGAAGTTGATGGTATCTCAACTTAAGATCTATCTTCAAAAACACTCTTGATCCCTTCATCTAATCAAACAAATTATCAATCCTCGGTAAGGGATATTGGTTCTTCATCGTCACCTTATTCAACTATTGGTAGTCAATGCACAAATGTAAGAATCTGTCCTTCTTCTTCATGAAGATGATTGGTTCTCCCTAAGGGGAAAGACTAGGACGAATATGGTCCTTGGCCAACCACTCTAACTGTGAACAAAGCTTAGTCAACTCCTAAGTGGTCATACATTAAGGTGTCCAAGAAATAGGCTTAGCTATGGGAATGAGATCAATACATAAATCTATGTCGCGCTGAGGTGACATGCCTAAGATCTTACTTAGAAACACATCTACAAACTCAGAAAGTAGTGGGTGATCATCAAGAGGCGCCTCTTGACTCTCAATCCTATCAAAGGCACTAATAGAGACTGTGAACAACTGAAAACTCTGTCACATAATCCACTTTAATTGTATGGGTTAGATCATGTGAAATGAAATACGTCTCTGGACCCCTAAAAGTTCAACATGCCCACTTATGCCATCTGCACAATGTACTGACTTGCACCTACAATCTATACTCACCTAGTGGGAAGCTAACCAATCCATACCCAAAATAATTTCATATGAGCCCAAGGGTGAGATACAAATATCTACATTGGTGGTGAAGGAGCCAAATATAACACACAACCACGAACTAGGGAGTCCATGACCACTCTAGAACCCGTGGCTAAGTCAACCTATTAACTATCAACTTGTCATGATGCTACTAGTCCACATCGCTCCACAAGAAAGGAGGAAATAGAGGAATTTGAAGCACAAGAATTAAACAAAATAGAGGTAGATATGTCATGCACCACACCTGTAGTCTCAACAACGGTGCCCTGATTGTTAGGGTTAGAAGACATATATCAAACATTTAAATACATATTCAGTCAATAAAATAAAGGAATAAAAAACACATAGAAAAATAAGCAAGAAGATACAAAGAATTTAATGTGGTTCACCCAATATGGGCTACACCCTCCAAACTGCAAAAATCCAATATTATTATCCAACAAAATCAAACCGGTTACAATCAACAATCCATTGCAACTCAATACCGCTACACAATGCTATAAAATTCTCATATGAAAACCCTAACCCTAAGCTATTTTATCAAGACTTATGTCAATTACAAAAATAGGGCTAGAATGTGTCAGCCAATATAAATTAACTCTCAATGCCTTTGTAAAATAATGTCATTTGAGCTTTATGGGGCACTACACCCGAAAACCCCTACGGGGGTGCTGCCCCTTGACCCCATTTTAGTCATGTTTCCCGCAAACCCCCATTGAAAATTTTGGGGTAAACTACACTAATAAAAGTGGGAAAAATTAACCTTCGAGTTTGATTAGGCTCCATATAATAACACTAATTCTCAACTTAACAATTATCAATTGTTGCAAAAATTATGTGGGATCTACCTACATCCCCACCAATAGGCTCAAAAGTAGCCTAACTCTAACTATCCCCTGTAAAAACTCTTTGAGGACACTGAGATGCCCTATGACTATAAGTGAAACATGCCCCTGCACTATAGCCCAAAGAAAATAGAAGTGGATATGAGGCAAGAGTGTGTCGGTTGAGGACATGTATATCAAGAATCAGTTAGGGATTTATTTGTTGAATCTTGAAAGATATTCGTTGAGCTACTGAGAACATCTTTTTTGCTCCTGGGGTGTCTAATGCAGGAGCATCCTAGGGTAGTTGGAAATCCCGTGTCACCAAAAATATGTTTGGGTTTGGTTTAGAGAAGAAGAAGGGGAATGAGAGAGAAGGGGGGTGATCAGAGAGTGGTGATCAAAAGATCTGATATGGTATAACAGAGCTAGTGGCTAAGTGTCTTGGCTTAGGAGACAAGGAGATTGCTTGGTGGCTTGCGAGCACAAGTTTCGATTTTCCTTGGTGTTTCTACCAGTTCATGTGGTTGTACAAATCTAGGCTAGCTAGTTGATTGTTGGATCCTACAAGATCTATATTGTATTTGTTGATGTAATTGGTCGTAACTAAGAAGGCCTTACAACTCGACATTACCATGATTTCTTCTCTTCAGCTTATCTTCCGCCTTCATGGCATACTAGTAAGAATCCTCTACTGAGTCAATCTTCAACATACCAATTTCATCCTGGATATTGAATCTCAAACCATTAACATGTCGGGCTACCTTTTCCTTAGAAAGTTCTCTATGTCTAGATCGAATAGTCAAGTGTAGAACTCCTCAGTATAGTCTTCCACAGTCATCTCCTTCTGCTTCAGATTCTGCAACTTCTTAAACAACTCAAGTTCATAGACGAAAAGTATGAACTTAGCCTTTAGCTTTTCCACCATCAACCTTCATCGATTGATCTTTGATTCCCCTTCTTGTGCTCTATTTCTTTGTAGTTCCTTCCACCATAAAGAAGCACGTCCTTTCAATTTAGTTTGTGTCAACCTTACTCTAAGAGGATCTTCAATGTCTTCAAGCTCAAAGTAGTCTTCCAACTCACCAATCTAATCAATCAGGTCCTCGGGTTTCAATGTACCTGAGAAATTTAGAAACCTCCATTTGGTAAGATGTACTAACCTGTCTCTAGATCTCTGCAACTTATCAGTTTTGTCTTCGCCGGATCTCTCCATCCGATCGGCTCCATCATATCCACTAGATCCAACAGCCTCAAAGTCTTCAACAACTTCTTCATATCCATCATCTATTCCATGGTTCCTCGATAAACCATCAATATCCCTCATAATCTTTGAGACTATCTCAATTTTCAGCGTTGCCATCTCATATTTGACATCCGATCTGACCCATTCTATAATCCTCACTTCTACCGCATCAGAGAGATCTTCGATCACCCTCGGGTCCAATATTCTCAGAGGCATCTCCCAAGATTCTCAGAAACCCTCTGCAACAAACCCTAACCCGACCACCTTGTGAAAACCTCCAAACTGTTTGCAAGTAAGATCGCAACCTTCTACCTTGCATGAATAGTCAGATATGATTCCACAAGTCCAGGAACATGGATCTGTAAACTTGGATCTCTCATCCTTCGTACAAAATGGATCAACCTTTCGCCCAACAAGACCAACTTTTCACTGATACCACCTGACGCAATGGTCTACTAGTTGATACTGGTTGTATCAATTAGATCATACTACATAAGAAGAAAAAATAGATTTGTTGCCAACAAGAACATATTTTTCTCCCAACAAGACCAACTTTTCTTTGATACCACCTCACGTAGTCAAGGATGGAGGATCCAAGAATGGACAGTCAAAACCTTGTAGCCAACATCAACACATTGGAAATACACAAAAACACTAAGATATAAACATAATTTAACTATCATTCATCAATTACCAAGCATTGCATGCAACATGCAGAGCTGTAAGGCCTTATCAGTTACAGCCAATTACATCAGCAAATACAATCTAAGATCTCGTAGGATCCAACAACCAACTAGCTAGCTCAAATCTATAAAACCATAGGAACTGGTAGAAACACCAAGGCATATCTAAACTTGTGCTCGCAAGACACCAAGAAATCTCCTTGTCTCCTAAGCAATAGCCCTCGTAATCTCTAAGACTATCTCAGTTTTCATCATCGCCATCTCAGATCTGACATCCGATCTGAACCTTTCTATAATCCTCACTTCTATCGTATCAGAGAGATCTTCGATCACCCTCGGGTTTAATCTTCTCAGAGGCATCTCCCAAGATTCCCCAAAACCCTCTGCAACAAACCCTAACCCAACCACCTTGTGATAACCTCCAAACTATCTGCAAGCCAGATCACAACTTGCTACCTCGCACGAATAGTCAGACATGATTCCACAAGTCTAGGAACTTGGATCTACAAAATTGGATCCCTCAACCTTCGCACGGAACAGATCAACCTTTCGCCCAACAAGACCAACTTTGCTTTGATACCACCTACCGCAGTCAAGGATGGAGGATCCAAGAATGGACAGTCCAAACCTTGCAACCAACATCAACACAATGGAAATACACAAAAATAATAGGATATAAATAGAATTCAACTGTCATTCATCAATTACCAAGTATTACATGCAACATGCCGAGCTATAAGGCCTTCTCAGTTGCGACCAATTACATCATCAAATACAATCTAGATCTCGTAGGATCTAAAAACCAACTAGCTAGCCCAAATATGTACAACCACATGAACTGGTAGAAACACCAAGGTCGATCTAAACTTGTGCTCGCACGCCACCAAGTAATCTCCTTGTTTCCTAAGCCAAGACACTTAGCCACTAGCTCTGCTACTACAATCAGATATTTTATCCCTCGTATCTGATCATCCTCTCTCCTTACCTCTCTTAAACAACCACCCATAGCCTCCTTATATACCACTCAGCCATAAGTCGGCTTTACAACAAGAATTAAATACAAAACATCAGTTGGCTTCATAAATACAACTTTCTGCAAGTCGACTTGCAACGGTTACCAGACCCACATAGGCGAATGCAACACTCCAGATTTAGATCCACACACATCCAATGGTCAATCCATAACTCGAGGAACACGACCCAAATTAAATGCACAAGTTGGCCAAGCCAATTCATCCAAAGGAACTAGTCGGTGAGCCAGAGCACCGAGAAACCAATACTAGTCTGTGAAAGAACATAGAGATCCATTCGATGAAGAACACCACTGAGAAAAAACCAGACATTGAACTCTTCCATCAAGCTCCATTGGTGAAGCCAAACAAACTTCCAACCGAGAACTAACACAAAGAGACTGAGAATCTCAGGTCTCCAACCAAGACCACAACTGAAATCCAAAACCAACCCAAACACATTTTTGGTGACACAGGATTGCCAACTACCCCAGGATGCTCCTGCATCAACCAACCCCTACGGTAGGTACACTAGACTACTGAAAAATCTCTTTAATGGCACTCGGTTGAACACTCTAAGATGGATGACTATGATGAGTCTTCCTACTTCGGTACCAACTACAGTCTCTATATTTTTGGGTACTTGAACTATGACCACTCTAATGACCTTGAGAATGACATTGCCTATGGTGTTGCTAGCGACTTTTCCTAGGTGGTGTTGAATGAGGTGATAAATGGTTGGTATAGATCTATAAATTTTAGTTAGGAGGTGCTAAAAAATTGTTTCCTTGATCATTAACACCCTCAACAGATATAGTATTAGAATCAATGAGGTCTTGAATTATACATTTCAAACGAAAATACTTCCCAGTATCATGACCAAGTTGACGATAGTATTGACAAAAATCTTTGTGATGTGTCAATTAGTTTAATAGGAGGAAGAGTTAACACTTTAGCATTAATAAAATTCAACATCACATTATGAAAAGATTCAAAAAGCTAAGTACAATTATGAGAAAGTCTAAAAATAGATGAAAAAGGAGCCATGCCTTTGGATGTTGTTGTCACTTGCTCATCAACATTGTTGGATGAATTATTAATTTTGATGTTCTTTGGTTTCTGAAATTTGTTATAGGATGAGGCATCACTCTTATCAACTGGAGCCATTGGAGTGATGCTCTCAAACTGACTCACTTGAAGATGATAATTATGAAGCACTACACATAATTGAGGAAAAGAAAAAAAATCAAAAGGAGAATCTTATCTCTAATGTATTTTTGTAAATTAGAAATAAAAATACATTGCACATCAATATCAAACACATGATAAGAAATATGAGCATGCAAATGCTAAAATCTATCAATGAAATCAATCACTTTTTCTTAACACCTTGTTTACAATTCATTAAATCAATAAGAGAAATCTTAGGACCAATATTATTTTAAAATTGTTGGATGAAAGCATTTGCAAGATTTTGAAAGGAGTCAATAGAATAAGGAGGAAAATAGCAATACCATTACAAGGCTTTCTCTAGAAAGATTCTAGTAAATAATTTAGCCATGAACCTATGATCATGAGAGAAAACACTATACACAATGTTTGAAAGGTTTTGACATGAGTCAAGGGTCAACTTTACTATTATTATTCTCTAGATGAGGAATCCCCATGTATTGTGGAATAATGACATGAATAATATTGAAGGACAAAGGACTAACAATGTCACAAGTAGGAATGTTGAACTTGATTTGGGTCATGGAAGAAATTTGTTGTTGCAAGCAAAACACAGTTTTAGCCAAGCTACTAATAGTAGAATCGGTAGAAAGAGTTGTAGGAGATATGTTTAATTTTTTTGGAGCATTATGAGAAATGGAAGGAGTGGTAGAGTATGAAAAAGGAACACTATTGTAAGTGGGTATTGATGAAGGTAAAAAAACACATGAAACACTTGAAGGGTAATAAGAAGAATAAGATTAGGAATGCTAACATGTGTAGGATTGAGGTTTTGAATGGAATTAGTTATGATAGGTGGAGTATAAGTCAACACACTAGGAATGGAGGTAGAAATAGGCATGCAGGTCTCAACACTAGTAGTAGGTGGAATGAAACCTATCTCTTGAGTACAATCTCTAATAGGCTTGAAATTGTTATCAATGAGATGAGAGATACTATACAAGATGTTAACACCATGTTCATCATTATGAATTATTTTCCTCAAACCTTCTACAATGGAAATGAGCTAGGGATTAGAGTTTTTTGTCCTAACCATTGCTCAAATTTTTCAAAATCATGGGAAATTTTTTGAACTTTCATAGGAGGGAATCTTAAGGTCTCATCTTCATCATGAGAAGAATAAGAACAATTGTTTTCAATTATAGGGTTAATGTCATTAGTGTGTATGTTGGTTTCATTAAGATTCCTAAGAAAATAGAAGGCTCACGATCAAAGGAACTCATAAGTCTATGACTTTTCCTAATCAAAATGCTATAAGTAGGACTCAAAGTAATAAGACTCATGCACAAGAGAAGGAAAGAAAGAAAGATCTAATGTAAAATGAAAGATTTGAGAAAGATATGCTATTCAACTAATAAAAATAGTAAATTTTTAACGAAAAGAACATCTAACTATCAATGCAAATATCTAATGTAAAGCACACAAAGTAGATCTATATGCAAAGAGGATATAATTACCAAAAATTAGAAGTATGTAAGAAGAGTCAGGTTCACAAAAAATATACTGGGTGAAAAGGTAAGAAATAAAATAGATAGGCAAAATCACTTCCCTTTTTCATTAATTGCACATTTTGGAAGGAAGATGCCCCACTAGGTTCAAGATGAGACTCAAATGTTAAGTAGTGATCCTCCACTAAAATATATGATAAATGAAAATGGAAATGATGACATGTGGTAATGTAAATGATTAATTAGGAAAGTTACTAAAAAGCTGGTAAAACAGTTTGTTACAAATATACATTGAGCTAAAATATACAAAAATGGAAATTAGAAGATAAATTTGACATGTGACTAAAATGTGAGCTCAAAATGATGGGGACATGATGACAATGGTGACATATAACTATAACATGATGGGAATGGTGACGTGTCCCTGGTGTTTTTGTCTGAATTTTTCACAAATCATCTAGATGTTCCCAATCTGCCCAGATCTTGTATGACGAATCCATTTCCTATTTCTACACACATTAAAACAAAGAAAAGGTTGTCTAAAGGGATTTTCCTTGGTCAAACCCTAGTTTAGGAATCAAACTTAGAAATGAAATTGCATAAAAAAAGTATGTAAAAAGGTAAATGATATATTCACCTTGCACAAACCCTCATGGAGGATGTAGAAATCACTCATACCCATGAAGATGCTTGAATGTAATTGAAATCCAAAGAGTTGACCTTGGAATGTAATGTAGAATCAAGGATACCTTCACAAATGCATAGATATATGAATGTCACTCCTAGATCTTGAATGTAGATATGATTGATAATCACTTGCAAAGAAGGAGGACGGTCGATGGAAGGATGGATCTTCTTGCTTGATTGAGAAATAATCCACTTTGTCATCATGGGAGAGATACTTACATCAATTGGAGATGATTGCATTTATATTGAGTGGTCTTGAAGAATTGGAGACTTGGAGATCTTGATCTTGGATGCTTGCCTTCAAATCTTGAATCCAATTACTCTTGATTGCATGAAAACCTTGATATTTTGTTTTCCAAATGCTTGCACTTGATAATGGATACCAAACTGAGGACTAATAGGGGGTTTTTATACTCAATCCATCATTTTGAGATTCAAAAATGATTGAGGCCGACCACAAAAGAAAATTTCTAGCTAAAATCACGACATTAGGCTCGAGGTGAAATTTGGGCTCCAAAACCTAGGGACATGTCATAATTGGTAACATGTCCCATGATAAATGGGAAAAACTTTGAATGGAGTGTTGGGAGGAGACAAAAGATGCAGGGGAAAATTAAAGGTTTCTAGGATCAAGCATAACAAACATTCACACCTTGAAATCACCAAAGTGGGGTTTAATAGGTCCTAATAATGCATCCAATCATGGGTGATAACTTTTTAGGACGACACAAATTTGAAAATGCAAGGTACATGTGATCTTGCACCAATTCCTAAAGGATGAAAATACGCTGGTTGCAAATGGGTGTTCAAGAAAAACATTGATTTAGATAGAAGTATTGAGAATTATAAAGCAAGGTTGGTTGTGAAAGGATACTCTCAGGTTGAGGGTGTTGATTATGATGAGATATTTTCTCTTGTTGCAAAATAAAATCTATTGTATTTTTTCTTTTTAATGTTGCTTCTTATGATTTAGAGGTTGAGAAAATGGATGTGAAAACTACTTTCCTTCATGGTGATTTGTAGGATGATATTTACATGACATCACTAGATCACTACGTGGTAAAAGGTAAAAGTAATTTGGTTTAGAAATTGAAGAAACACTTGTATGACCCAAGAAGATTCCTAGGATGTGGTACTATAAATTTAATACATATGTGTTGCATTTTGGATTTGTGCATTCTATATTAGATCATTATTTTTATTATAAATATGATGTTGGTCATTTCTTTTATATTACATTATATGTTGATGATGTGTTTTTCACTTAAAAAGGGAAGGTTGTGATTGCAGAACTTAAGTCTTGATCTTGGTGAAACTAAACACATCCTTTGGATGGAAATTACAAGTGATAGAGTGAAATAAAAGATATAGCTAGGCCAAATTAAGTATGTCAGCTTAGTTTTACATAGGTTCAACATGCATGATATAACAAGTAGAAAAAAGTTGTCTATTTCAGATTGTCCTACATACCCCTTGGAGATAGAAGAAATGAGTAGAGTACGTTACTAGAGTGAAGTTGGAAGTTTGACTTATGCTATAGTATGTACTAGACTAGACCTTTCCCAACTAGTGAGATTTCTTTCCATATATATATATATATATATATATATATATATATATATATATATATATATATATATATATATATATATATATATATATATATTGGTAGAGTTCATTGGGATGCAATAAAAGAGTCTTCAAATATTTGAAGGGTACCTTAGAGTATTCTTTGTGCTATCATGGTAATATAATATGAAAAAAAATTTCCCTTGATATTCATGGTTATGTGAATTAAGATTGGATAGGTGATATTGATAGTAGAAGATCCACTAGTGCTTATATGTTTACATTATTTGGTGGTGCAATCGGTTGGATGAGTAAGAGATAGGCTATGGTTGTTTTGTCCACCACAAAAGATGAGTGTATGCTAGTTACTCGTGATTGTAAGAAAGCCATTTTTATTAAGAATATATGTTTAGATATTGGAATAAAAAAAGTTGTAACAATTTATTGTGATAGTCAGGGTGCGATTTGACTAATGAAGAACCCAAATTTTCATGTCAGGACCAAGCAAATTGATGTTTAGTATTATTTTGTCAGAGATATGGTTGAGGATGGAAGGGTGGAGCTGGTTAAGGTAGAGAATTTGATGAATGTTTCAAATTCAATAACAAAGGCTATGACCACAAAGAAGTTCAAATGGTGTTCTAAGTCTATGGTCCGCATGGGCCCTAGCAATTGAATTGTGATGTAGTTGCTCATTTTCCTTGAATTTCATATGGTGTGTGCATCCTATCATGTTATTATTTTGATCCAATCTAGATTCTTATATACTACTGTGTGATACATTCAACTACTACTATATTCTTTTGTTCATATGATGTTGTTGTTGATGTAAGCAGTCGATTATTCAAGTCATTCAATAGTGATCATATATGCATGTTGTGTATCCTAGTAGATGTCATAATGTTTATATGATGATGACTAGATGCATTCATATATTTACAATGATATTTTGATTTTGATACTAAAAATGCTCTTATGTTGTTATGAATTGGTATACTATCTTTGACACTATGTTGATGGATTCATTGGTTTATGTGCATTATGTTCCATGCAACTAATTATATAGTTAAAGTTATATATTTGATGATGCTATGATTTAAATGATATAATGGACATGTTCATGTAATATGGTCAGTGTATGAGATTCCTTTTGATTTATGATAGTAGTTGTTTACTAGTTACTAGCTACATATGTTTCAATTCTTGTTGTGCTGATGTTATTGCTCTTATGGACTCTGTTTGATGTATTTGTATGAAGAGGGAAATAGTTTTAGTTAATCACTTGCAAGGTCCACATGATGTCTTGATCCCCTTCATTATTTTCTACTATTTTGATATTATACATGTATATGTGCTTCAACTATCAAGCTAACAAAGATAGCTATCAGGCATCAACTTTGCCTAATTACGAAGGTTTGAGCGTGCCCAAAAATACATACAAATCCCTGATGGTGGTTAAATAAGGAGATAGTCATGTGGCCAATGTGTAACCGGCTAGAATTGTCGTTTCGACTTTTGGATGGTAGTTTTCCCTGATATGCTTATATACGCGCCATTTTCATTGTGGAAACGTTCAACTACATTTGATATACATAAGTTGGATGTGTATTTTAGTGTGTCTTTGTGTTGTATTATAATCAGTTATCTTGTCTATAATCCTATGTTGCTCAGTATAACTAGTTTAGGAGTTGGGCATAATTGTTGTTGCCAACTAGTTTTTGAGTAAATTTTATTATATTGTGGCTTTAATATCTCTTATTAAGGGCCTTTGCATTTGTTTTATTGTGGATGATATTTTATTAACCTATGGGATTTATATTTTATTTTTTAATTTTTATGTTAGGAGGAGTTTATTAGAAATTGACCTTTTCTTCATTTTTGTCAAGGAGGTTTTAGAATAAATTGGGGGGATTTTGCAAAAACTTTAGGTAAAAATTTGAATTTGGGAAGAGGACAAATTTTGGCAATCAGATATTTTTGGGAATCACATTTTTGGCTTTCTTGGGTAGATTCATCCTTCTCCAAATTTCATGATCTTTGGTGAAGTGTGCATCACGTTTTAGTGTTTTGAGGGTTTTTCCTTAGTCATTGAAAGGTGTGCAAATTTCTCTTCTCAAATATTGTTTTAATTTGTTTTTGTTGCTTGGAATTGTTTGAAATGCAAGAAAATAGGAATCCTATGGATGTATTTACCTATTTGTAGAAGAAATTTTGGAATTCATGATTGTATCAAATGCATTGTAAGGGCATGAGGGTTTTTGGATGTTTTGGAGGCCGAGGCTTCCATGTTAGATATTTTTTATGAATTAACCACATTTTAAGAATGCGTATGGTATGAGAACAAATAGGTTTGGGTATTTTCTTAATATTTGAAAGTTCAATATTTTATGAATGTTGGCCTTGCATGCCCTAATCTAAGTATTGAGTCTAGTTGGGCATTTGTGTGTTGTCTTCATTGTGTTTGGTGTTATAGTGATGTTATGAAAGAAATGGAAATTTTCATGAAAATCTCCACTTGATGAGGTCGCCTTTGTGCAAGTGAATGCTTGAAAATATGAATTGATACCTATGGGTGCATTTAAAATTCATTGGAATCACCCCTGCATGGTTGAGAAGGAGATATTAGTGCTAAGGGGCATGTTGGAAACTTACCATGCATGTGTTAATGAGAGTGACCTCATCAAATTGCCATGGGTGTATATTTGTTGAGTGGATATGGAGCCAATTGTAGGAATGACTCCTAATGGGGAGTTGGAGCACAAAAAGGCCACCAGGGTAACCCATTGTAGATTTATTAAATAGGTGATAACATAAAAAAAACTAATAGGGTAAAATATTTAATCAAGATAATAAAGGATATGTGGGCTTGGGTGTACTGACCACAATGGATTTTGGCATATCAGCCACTGAGATTTCTTCCTATGTGCCTTGTGGATCTTGTTAGCCAAGGACATAATAGAGAAGTGCCAGGGTGTACTAGCATGTAAAGTACCTCATAACCATGAGAGGAATGATTGGCATTGCATGGGCCAAATGGTCATGGAATGACACTCTCATTCTTGGACTGTGCACCCACTCTGTTTTCTTAGTGAGCTTGTGGATATGTGGTTATGAACCCTTGTGATTTGTCTGGTGTTGTTCTGACCTTGCTGTTGGTATACCTAAATGTGCATGTATGAGACATCTTGTATCCAAAGTGATCATGCCTCTTTTAGATTGAGTGGGGTTATGGTTTTGTGTATCTATACCCTGTGTGTGTACCTTGTTTGTGTATGGACCACATGGTTATCTCCGTGAGTATGGTGGTAAAGGGCCTGAGGGTTCCTCATAGTCAGGTTGCATGACTAACTGTCATTGGGGACTGGTGTACAAACATTGAGCAGTCCCATATAGTACTTGCACTCTTCTAGAATCATGGTCACAATGTTGTATCTTCATTTGATTTAATGCATTGTGTCATTGTATCATAATTTGGTAAATCATATAATTATTCATTACTTATTGCTGATAAATTAGTTATGGATAGAATAGATATTTCCATGTGGTAATTTATTTGACTTGATGACGTGATTAGATTCATTATCTTAATTCTCAAGATCTTGATGTTCTTAGTTGACTATACTATGCATTATATGTAACATATCTGCTTTGGTTTTGTATGGCATAACATAGATACATGCTTAGAATTATTGTAATATTGTTGTATTAACCTCTTACAACATGTGTTTGACCCTCTTGTATACCCCTAATGCCTCTCGTGTCGATAAATGACCTTCTATTGATCAAATTGAAGATGTAGCACCTTGTTTGCCTAAGTACCAAACCCTGACCCTTATTCTATGCATATGCAACAATCTCTTATGCATTCATCCAAATTAGTAGTGCATATGTATGTAGAGTGACACATACATATTATGCCTTTGCATATTTATCTAAATCTCGATGTGTGTTTGTGGTTATGTTATGTGCATTTGTGATTTTTTTTGTGCATTCATCCCTGTAAAGCTGCACATTTATGACAATTTACAGTTCTTCTTATGATCAAATTTGGATTTGTGTATTGGATACCCACTATCCTCCTAATCATTTTGGCATATTTACATTCATGGTTTGACCCCATTTACCCTTGTTGCCAATCAAATTCCCCCAAAATAGGCTTTGCCTAGAAGTGACCCTTGTGTAATCCCGCATGTTTGAGTGGACCATCATGGCTTGGGGATGCAATACAAGTTGAGAGGCTTGAGAATATCCATATGAACCTTCTCATGGCTTCTAGTAATGTGGTCATTATGTATGGCCACGTGAACCTAAGAAACATATTGACCTTTACTTTGAAGGCTTCCATTATGGACTTTTGTAGTGTAACTGATTATGTTATGGATGTTAAAAGTTATGTTTTCTTGTTCACAAGTGATGTTTTATATGTTAAAAGTGACTTTTTGTATAAGCAATGAAATAAGTGTCAAAAGCGACAATCTGCATACTTTTCCAAAATCCTTGAAATTTTTTAATCTTTTCTTGTGTTTTTGGATTTAAATGAATAATTTATTCTGATTATTAGGATCATAAAACAAAACAGATTGACTTCAAACAGTTGTTTTGACCCTAAAATGTACACATTGAGTGTATGTTGTTGATCATTTCCACAAATCTTGCACATAGAAAACAATTCAATCAAGCTACCTATGGTCAATTTTGGCTTCAATGGATAATCAGGTAGGCTTACTACTTAGCCAAGTTGTATTTATGATTCCTTAAAAAAGATTGAGTTTACCTCCCTTTTACAAGGGCCTCCCACCCCCACAAAGATAGAGTTTTGCACAATTATGAAGAACTACTAGAGGAGGGTTATTTCCCAAAAACTTTTCGTCATTCAACCCATTATGGATGAATGCATTTTATATTATAATGGGTTGGATGCCCATAGTTTCTTGGCTTTATCCCACTTGGGTCATTCCCTCTCACCGGACTCATAAGGCAAATTATCAAGAGGCGGGACCTCTATGGATAAGAATGCACTAAATGGAAATTAAAATAAGGTTGAGATAGGTTTGGTATTCTTATCACCTTGAAAGGTGAGAGCATATCCCTACCATCTTTAGCCTCCAAACACATAGAGAATGCAATTATTTTTTTGACCTTATCTAACTATGTGGGACTTTGATAGATTTGGCATTTTGATCACCCAAGATAGGGGAGAGCATGAGCATACTATCTCCATCCACAAAAAAATGCAAGTTCTTTTTAATTACTCCATGTTGTGAAATCAAATATTTGCAATATCAATTGTAAATGAAATAAAGGTAACACCAAATATTAAGTGTTTTAGGAGTGTGCACGTTTGACAATTATTGCACTTTTTTATATTTTTTACCATTTACCTTAGCAATAGCTCCATCTCCTTAGTATCCTCAACAACTTCCACAAACGTTAGTTCCAACACACTCATCCAAGGTTAAAGAAATCAATATGATCAAATAGGCCAAATTTACAAAGGGTAAGCATTCAAATTGATTTCTACTCCATACCTAGCTTGACACAAATTAAAAATTCTAGCATATCTATTGAAAGCTTTGCCTTCACTAAGATTAACCATTTCATTATCCTAATGTACCTTATTTACATGAGCGTTTTCTTTCTTAAGAGCCTTTTGAGCGTAATGATCTAGAAGCCTAAAAGTAACCTTCCTCACTTTCCTATTTTTCACCATCTACAAGTCATCAGAAACAAGGATTAGCTCTCTTTTTTTTTAAATATTTTAATCAAGATTAATAGAGACATTAAAGAAATAAGAAGCGATGTTATTTAACTCAAGCATGACACAACTTAACTCATAACTAACTTGTGTAATTTTCTTCAAAGGCGGTCTTCTTTGAGACAAAGCGATAATCTTCATTGCAGAAGCAATAATAGTCAGTGTAGAAGCAATATTATTTGTTTTGAAAGCAACATGATTATGTGTATAAACAAACTTGTTTGACCTATAAGAAAAATTTCAACAAAGAACACAAAAGATTTCAGAGAACAAAAAATTTAAAATGTGATGCTATTTTTCTTAAAAGAAATGACAGAAAAATCACAAGCGATATAATTTGTATTAAACGAGATATCCTTCTACTTAAGCAATGGTATTTGTATTAGTAGCAATATTATTTGAGGAAAAAATGATGATATTAGTTGCAAAAGTAATGATCTTTGGTGCAAAAGTGAAAATCTTTAGTGTAAAAGCAATGTTATTTGTGTCAAAGGCGACCTTATACATAATTTGTAACCCGCTCGTACAAAATATACAAAAAAGGAAGCTCAAGAACTTATTAAGATCAGTGAGGCGTGGGACCTATACTGGGATAAATTTGGGTATGTGTAATCCAAATCACAAATCTACATAGAACATTAGTATAACCTTTCAAATCAAATTGATAAAGCTAATTAAAACAATGAAATGAAAGATTATGAGCATTCTATGGCTCTCTAGTTCTAGGGACTTAAATTATGCTCTCAACTGCAAATTTGATTCTCAAGTGACAACCTAGTAAACAAGATTATTCAATGATGAATAATATGAGATGCAAATTCTACTCCAAATGATTAAGATCTCTATGATGCAAATCCATTTATCCATTATGATCTTACTCTAAATGATGAAGCTAAGTTAATTTGCCTATAATAATGATGATCAAATGATAATGAACGCTCAAAATAGAATTATGATGATACTCTAAATGAATGTGGATGACTTATATAATTATGCATCCTATTTATAGGATTTATCAAGGTGTATGGGGTTATTTTATGTAACCATGATCAAGGTAGAGTTGGGGTTAAAGTTGATGATGTGTTCCATGTGGATGGTCAAGATTGATTTTCACAAATGAATGGTCAAGATAGCAAAACCTATTAGTGATCCATGTGTGTTCAATTCTCATCTCCCATTGGTCAATTCAAATTTGTCATGTAGTGGTAGGCGAGACAATTTAGGAGGAATTGATTCAAAGAATTAATTAAATTAGCCATGTATGATATTTGAATGAGTTGGATTTAATTAATTAAAGAACTATATAATCAAATAGTTCATTCAATTACATAGTTGATCAATTTTGATTTTAATTAATCCAAATGGATTGAATTTAATTTAGTTTGCTAGTGACCATTTTTAGGTGTGTACATTTGCCCCTCTTTGAATTAATGTGCAAAGCATGTTGATTCAAAGAATAATATAATCTCCAATTCTAATTTTGATGATGGTTCGATGATATGATGCCAAACTTATTGATTGTATGATTTGATGAATTTAATTATCTCAATGTTGACCCACTGATGATAAAACTTTGATATGAACCCATTATTCAAATTTTGATGTCTTAATTGGAAATTGAAATGTCTAACATCCAATGTCCCCGATTTTAAAAAGTGTCCCAATTTTGAAAAGTTTGGTTCATGGTGATGATATGCTCCCTCGGGAAGTGAGTCAAAATGATTTGATGCTTTTTAGGTGATTTTTGCAAATTTATGATTTTTTAGATTTTCAAAGATTTTTTGATTTTTTATTGATTTTATGATTTCAATTGATTTCTCAATTAAAAATTTTGGTTTTGAATCATGCCCCAGTGAAAATTTTGATTAATTAAGATCAATTTGTAATTATTTAGTCAAAAATACCCTTTAAAAGATCAAATAATGAAATATAAAAGATAAAATTGACTTTTTTACTATTCATTTTTACTCTCTCCTTTGATTTTTTTACTTTGAGTGATTTTTCTCTCTACAAGGGAAAATGGTTATCCTGATCTAGGAGCACCAATTCAAGATGGGTAGATGATTCCAGAGACCTTCATCATATGGACCTTTGGTATGTTTTCAATCATACCCTTCTATTTCATCATTTTTAAAAAAAAATGAATCATTTTTAGTCATTTTTACATGAAAATCCAAGTTTATTTATTGTTTCGTCACTTTTTCCCTATCTTTTGTCGCTAGCGATAATAGGTTTGTCATGTTTGAATTTTTTTTCATTTCTTTTGAATTAGGGTTTAGGGTTTTTCCGTGTCGCTTTTGCATGTTTTTGCGTCACTTTTAAATTGAAATCGCATATGATGAATTTTTCATCGCTTTCACAACTTTTCATGTCGCTTTTAAAAACATGCATCACTTTTGAGTTTTCTCACTTTTACCATGCAAAATGTCACTTTTGAAAAATGTTTCTTTACGTTGATTTTTTATGAAAAAGATGTTTTTTTCATGTTTGATCTCTCAAAGTTGATGATGTTTGGATTTTATGATGATGTCTTATTCAATTTTTTTGATGTTAGTTTAATTAGCCAGTTGATTTTTTTTTATCTTAATTTGATAAGATAGATAGATTTTGATGATTTTCCATCCTCAATATCTAGAGGAGTG
Source organism: Chamaecyparis obtusa (assembly GCA_027943335.1). Classification (NCBI taxonomy): domain Eukaryota; kingdom Viridiplantae; phylum Streptophyta; class Pinopsida; order Cupressales; family Cupressaceae; genus Chamaecyparis; species Chamaecyparis obtusa. The sequence goes on from BSBK01001227.1 coordinate 314,173, forward strand.
AAATTTGATGCACTCAACGAGATTGTTGCAAATCTCACTTGAGTAGATAGATGATAGGATGTTGATTGATGTTTGATGATCAACTTAGTGATTGACTGAATGATGTGTTTGACTTTAAAACAAGTTTCCTTTTGGAAACTGAATATGAGAGGCCAATGCCCTAGGCCTTTTGAGATGATACCTAAGTTGACCAGAGTTGAGATACAAGTGTTTGATCAGTGTGACCTCTACTATTTGCTTGATATGCCTAATTTTGTGTGAAAAAGGGATTATTGACAGCCTTAGCAGAGCGTTGGCACTCTGATCATAATACCTTTCATTTATTGATGGGTGAGATGCCTATCACTCCTAAGGATGTATATTGAATTTTATAGATTCTATTCATGGGAGAGATTGTGTATTATGATCAAGTATTTGATGGTGATGCATGCCAACAAGTGTTTCAGGATGACACTATTGGTGATGAGACCATTCAATGGAGGATTATGTAACAAAGATATGATCCTCTTTCCTTAGTATTGATTGCTCTTATTAGCAGATTCATGATGCCAAATAGGAGAGCTTGTGGGTTTATTGTTGGTTGGGGATATATTCTAGAGGATATGTCAGCTCATCCTTGCAAATTTGCATGGGGTTCCTATATCTTAGCCAACCTATATCATGAGCTTCACTAGCTATTTTATTGAGGCAATGTGGTGCTTTCTGCAGGATTTATGCTTCTTCAAATATGGGCTTAGGAACACATCCCAATTACCAGGCCGATTACAGATAGAGATCGTCCAACAATGAGACCTTACATCTATGAATACCATGGAGTCATTGTCCAGCCTCGAATAGGAAAGCTAGAGTATTAGTGTAGACAAATTGATGATATTGACATACTGTGTCGGTGACCATACATCAGATGTGAGATATGGGTAGAGCATTAGGATGAGATTCCCCATGTATTTATATCACGATGGTTGATCAAGAGAATGCCTTTCATCCTTGAGTGATTCCTCCTTACTCGAGTATTACAAAAATTTAGTTAGATTCAGGGGATGCCATAGGGTTGGTTAGTTTATGCTTGAGTTCAGTGTGAGAGAGGTCCATGGGGTTTGAGTGAATATTTTTAGATAGCTCAAGAAGAATTTGATAGACCTGATGCCATGTTTTGGAACTACAAATTAGATACCCTTGATGTGGGGAAGATAGATGATTATGGGAAGTGATTTAATACTCATCCTTTTCATAGATTGATAAATCCTATGGAGCTAGTGCCTTCTATTGATGATAGTGATTCAAATGAGTTTGTTGTTGCTTCTCCTGCTACTGATGATGATGATTGACTTGATGGTAGAGGGATGCGAGGGTCACGAGAGGCAAAGCTAGATGCAACAGAGCTAGGGGTGGTGGCAATGGTAGAGGATATGGTAGAGGTTCTAGTGGTGCTACTTCTAGGGTTGTGAGAGGAAGACATGGAGTGATTATAGCTGTGTCGAGAGGTATAGGTTGAGGTGTTCAAGGTAGCAGGGATGGAGGCTAGGGTGGAGATGGATGTGAATAGGGTGGTGCAGTTCTTATTGAGGTAGATTTATGTTGGCACATGGATAGGCATCTCGGGAGCCTCATGCACGTAGACAAGTAGCTCAACCAATCACTCCATTTTATCATAGTTAGGATGTTCATATGTTATAGGTTAGGATCACAAAATTACAAGATCAATTGGAATAGGCACTAGATTAGATATAGACATTGGTTACAAAGGTAGATCACCTGCAAGATGAGAGAAATAGGGCTATTGGATAGCAAGGTCAGAGAAATTATCTAGTTGTTCAAAAAAGAGCCACAAACAATTATAGTTCCACGATCTAGACCTTCAGGTGATCTAGATGCAGGTACTAGTGTAGATGGTGGTCAGGCATAGATTGCATTCTTGATGATATCAAATTTTGGGCATCATGATGTATGATGTTGTACTTGACTCTCGATGATCATGATTCTAGATTTTGATGATGTACTCCTTGATATACTTTGATGTATCTTGACATGGATATTGATATAGCTCCCCCCCCCTATTGATACTTATGATTTATTCTCCTTTGATGTCATTATACATTGGACAAGTTATGATTTTTATGATCTATATACATGATGCAATGATACTTTATGATGGATGTACCTCTACATGTTTCTATTTATGCATATTTTTATAGGTTTTCTATGAAAAATATATGGATGCACTTAGTTACTTCAATGATTTATGTATAGATGCATATGGATGTCTTGTTTACATAGATGCTTATATATAGATGCATGGATGGTTTACATGTATAGGTGATTAAATGAATGCCTTAGTTAGATGGATAATGATGATTATACTTATATGATGCTTTCTTTTCTATAGATCCCATGTATGGATGCAATTTATATGATGATTTTACTTATGCTATGATTATATATGGTTATGCAATATTTTATGGATATATATGATGATGATCTAATAATGATGTAATTCCATGAATGCACTCAAATGCACTTAAATGGATTTATTTGTTAATGAAATATAACTTATATGTGAATGGAATGCACCTAATTGTTTAAGGTGTTTAAAGATAATAAATAATACATATTCCTATATGAGATAATGAGTAATGAAATGTAATTTTATTTAATGATTAATAAAAATGTACCTAAATAAAAATTATATGCATTTCTTTTGTTGAAGTCCAATGTATTCCACCTAAAGAAGAAAATTTTTGATTCAACCTTGACTTCGATTGTTGACACCTTGAGAAATCCCATAACAATTTACCAATGCAAGATCTAATCTAAGCAAGAATGTAATATGCAACAAAACTATTGTCACTTTTCGCTTAATCATTTGTTTTTATTTTATCATCATTAAGCATCTAGAATGTTGAAATTGGTACAACCACCACTGGTTATTTTTGAACCATGATGATATGAATACCGCTTTCATCAGTTTTAATCTTGCAAGGTGATATAGGCTCCAAGCTATGAGGAACCAAGATAACCCAAGTATCCTTTGCGTAAATAGAAAAAGAATTAATCCTTTTCATATGCAAATGTCCTCGATGATACTTTGATGATCATGTCTCAAGACAATTTTCACACTAATACAAATTAACCCTACAAGTAGAAGACAAAGAAGATATCACATTCCATCATTGCTTCTCTAGTCCGGAGACATCCTTGAGTTGCTAAAAATACATGATGTCGAAAATCAAGAAACAAACATTTGAACATATTTTTCATTTTTATTTGATCCATATTTCTAGAAGAATCTCATCCATTTTTACTATTTTGATCTTGGTTTTGGTGTTTTGGTTTGATGTTCAAGTTTTTCAATTTGATTTGATGCTTTGATTTTGGATTTTTGGATGTTTGAAATGTTCAAAATCATCGATTCTTGATCTTGATTTTGGATTAATTGTATTTTTGTTATGCTTGTGTTTGATTTGATGAGATCATGAAGTCTGGGTTTTACCTCCAGTTTGACTTGACAATAATTATGGACTAAGGAAAATTTCCAAACCATGATAAAAGCTTTATTGGGAAATTGAGATATGAAACTAAATTTTTTTTATGACTATTTAAAAGGATGGCAGAATGCAAAAAAATATTTACAAGGATGGAAAAAATGCAAATGAGTATGAAAATGAAACTATGCCTTGTAGATAGAGAAGGTTAACTTAGGACAAGTAGCGTCTATTTTCTAGGTTTTTTATTAAGGCAAAAAACAAGTTTTGAAGGGACTCAAAACCCTTTATAAAAGGAAAACTAAAGATATACCATGAAATCCCATCAAAACAAGAAAGAATGAAAGGAAGACCACACTATTGGTTTTAACAATAGGCTCCCACAACCTAAAACAAAAGCTGCATAGAGAAGCCAACATGCCACCAAAACACAAAAATAGGACCAGAGAAACTCCAGCCCAAACACTCACAACAAGGAACCATCAAGATTTTCATTTAGAACCTCCCTTGTGGGAATGTAGATTCATGTCAAAAGAGGGCATGCATATCTTATATTTCTTTCCTTTCATAGTAATCCAATCCTCTGCCACCTTAGTAGTGGTGTCCAGCCAAATGATAGCGCAAATAGAGAAATCATTGCTCAAAGAACAGCCACCAAAAAAATCCCTATCATTGGTAGTATTATGAGGCAAAATTGGTGCATCAATAGGAGGCACAATTCTGTTAACAACAACCCCACCAACAGAATCCATACCAGCCTGAGAAGAAGCAACAAGACATAGAGAGTTGTCCTCAGCAACCCCCAAAAGGAATCCAAACCAACTTGAGAAGAAACCACAAAATGAAAATATTTTTCCTCTACAAACCCTAACAAAATCTAGACGAACCTAATAAGAAGCCACACGACATGAAGAGTCAATCACAACCACCTATGAGAAACTCCTTTTAGTTTCATATTTCTTCTACAACATATAATATTTTGTAGTAAAACCATTCTACCATGAAGCCTTCATTTTATTTTTCTCTAAACCATAGTGAGAAGTCACATGACCTTTTTTAAAACATCTTCTACACCTGAAGGGAATCCATTCATAGTCCATGATTGAACCCAACTACCCTTTGATGACCTGAGTAAAATTTTATCAGGCAAACCCTTAGACACATCCATATCCACTAGGATACAAGAAAAGGTAGAATGATATATATTAGATGACTCATTATCAACCATCAGGAAATCCCCAAGAGATTTTCCCACTTCCTCTAAAAGAGAGTCCACCCAAAGATGAAGGGGGAGGTAAGGAAGAAGATCCCATATCATAATATTATTAAATATTTTTTAGCATGGATTGAAATCAAAGTGCCATGGTTTAATCATTAACATAAATATATTCTCCTATATAAATAAATGATCACACATAATTTTATTTTTGTCCTCAGCAACATCAAATTTTCAATAAAAAAACCCCCTTTCCATAGGGAAAATATGCACCATACCAGAAAAAAGAGGCTCCCAATTTTGAGAGATCCAAGCATGCAGTTGAGGGAGGGTTGGCCATTATAAACCCCTAAACCTAAAAAGCGCACTATGATAGAAGAAAATAGAAACATTAAGTTCTATTTCCTCCTATGTCTTCACATTCAGATCAATGGCAATACCCTTAGCAATAGTAAAATCCCTAGCATCACCAAAACATCTCTCCATACTATGTGCATTCCCAACACCCAGAACAACACTAGGAGAAACCTTTTCTACGACACCCCCATCCACAAGACGAGAGTTACGGGAAGATGCCACACATTGGGCAGTATTCCCACCCATAAGTAGAATGAGGAGATGGAACAACGGTAGCTATAGAGGCACATGCAGTAGAACCCAACACATGAGGTCCCAAAGAATGTCGAGAGCCCTACACAGAAAGAGTTAGCTAGGAATACACAGAAGCTGTGATCCCCACACCACAAACACCAATATCGATAACACCTTCACTATTATCCTTGGATGAACAACTGTTGCCAGCAATTTGAGGACCAAGGGAAGAGGCACCATGGCTCCCCAAAGATGTGGAAACCTTATTCATCACTGGAGAAGGAAGTAGAGCCACATGAGACATCACAATAATTTTTACCAACCCTATATTTTCCAAGTTTCCACTACTTGGATTTATTGCATTTTTTTCTTTTTCTTTTCTTTTTTTTCCTTCGTTTTCTCTTTTTCATTTTTTTGTATTTTTTTCCATTCTTATTATCAAGGTGCCTGTTTTCTAGGTTTTCACCAAGATAATGATTTTTTTAGAACTTTTTCTAGTTTTTAGATTTCTTTAGGATCATTTTTCATTGTTTTTGGATTTTTTTAGGATTAAGATTTGTTGTTTTTTTGAGTTTTTTTCAGGTTCACTTTATTTTGTACAACTGATACTTGTTCAACTAATCAAGTATAGAACCTTTTAAGGTGAATACTATTGATAGGTTCTTGGATTTATTCTCCATAACATGTGCCTAGCTTATAAGTCCTTGATCTATAGGATGATGTAATGACAAAAGGTCATAGCCAAATTTATTTAAATTTTCCTTTCTTTTCTCTATCTTGTTGATTCCTTGGATTTTCTCTTAGAACTAGGTCTCCCACTTGAAATTATCTAGGTTTGACCTTCTTATTATAGTTTCTTGACATACACTTTTGATAAACCCTCAAGTGATGATATGCTTGGTGTTGACGTTCCTCAAGAAACTCTAGTTCTTTTAACCAAGAAACCCTATATTCTTCACCGTTAATATGCCATGTATTGAAACTCTAAGTGATAGTATTTCTACCTCCAAAGGTAAAATTGCTTATGCTCCATAAGCTAAGGAAAAAGGTGTGGCTCTAGTAGGTGTTCTGATGCTGGTTCTATAAGCCCATAGTGTTGTAATTAACTGAATGTGCCAATCTCTTCCTAATTCATCAATTATCTTTTTAAGGATTTTAAGGATGTTTTATTAGAAGCCCTCTTCTTTTCCATTTTCTTGTGGGTAGTAGATTGATGAGAAATATTGAATGATGTGGAATTTCTCACATAGTTATGTTACATCCTTGTTCTTGAATTACTTTCCATTATTGTTATGATGACATAAGCTATGCCATATCTACAAATTATGTAATTCAAGATAAACAATGAGATTTTTTTTCTAGTGGCAGTTGTGGGGAACAACTTCAACCCACTTGGTAAAGTATTATATTGTTGTGATTATGTAGTTGTGACCATTTTATGAATGTGGATATATCATTCCTCTCAATCAAAACCTCATTGATAAAAGGGCCATGGTGTAGTCAATAGATGCAACTCTTGTGCTAGCATATGTATCAAATTTCAATGAAGCTAGCACTTTTGACAAATCTTCACAAACTAGCATGATTTCTTTTCCATTATAGGCCAATGATACCCCTTCCTAATGAGTTTGTTAGATAAGGTACAACCACTCGAGTTTGACCCACAAATACCCTCATTAACCTCTTGTAAGGTCATTTTATATTCCTCACTCTCTAGACACCTAAGTAACAATATCCCATCAAGACCTTTATGATACAATGTGTCATATATTAGGGTATAGTGTGAGGCTTGGCATACTAAATTTATCTTTTAGTTCTAGGATTGGTCTAACGGTAAAGTGTTATCTTTTAGGTAAGTGTAAATAGGGCCATACCAAGTAGACTCGGGGCCTATGAGTAAGCATATAATCTAGGATTTGGGTTCATCATAGGAAGGTTTTACCAATTCTTCCACCGAGAACTCATATCTTGCATTTTGGTCTAGTAACTAGAGAAGTGAAGACAATGTAGCCATAGCATCTACTACTCTATTTTCTACTCTTGGGATTTGTTCAAATGTGATTAACACAAAATAGTTTTTGAGATCATTAACCATTCTCTTACAAGGTATGGGATTGTCATCCTTGGTCAAATATTATTCATTTCTGATTGATTAGTAGTTGTGAATATCAGAAGGTTTGTAGGTTTTTAATCCTCCATTCTAAATCCATTTTTATTCCAATCATTAGTGCTTCATATTTGAATATGTTGTTGGTACATGGAAATAACAGTTTGTAAGACTTTGGTATTGTATAGCCTTGAGGTGTGATAAAGATAATTCCTTCCATTGAGCCAGATTGTGTACATGACCCATCAAAATATATCTTCCATGTTTGGGCTTCAACTGTAAGAATATCCACATCCATGAATTATATTTGTATTGGTTCTTTACTCAAGACATAGTTGCTTCTGCTATTTTATCTTCTATCACTTGACCTTTTATTGCTCTTTGATCCACATACTCTATGTCAAATCTACTTAGGATCATTACCCATTTAGCTAACTTTCATGTTAGAGCTTATTTACTAAGAAGATATTTTAAAGGATCTATCTTAGAAATTAGTTTGACTTGATGTGCTAGCATGCAATGCCTTAAATTTTGGGAAGCAAATACAACTGCTAGGCATGCTCTTTATATGAAGGTATATTGGAGTTCATACTTAACCAAAGTTCTACTAATGTAGTAGATAGCCCTTTCCTTTCCTTTCTCATCTTGTTGGGGTAATAGGACTCCCAATGAATTATTTTTTGCTGAAATGTATAACGATAGTACTTTGTCGAGTATTGAATCCATCAATATTGGAGGATTCATCAAGTATTTCTTGAGTAGATCAAAGGATTATTCACACTTGGTATCCCACTTGAAAGTAGTATCTTTATGGAGTAGTTGTGTAAACGAGTGACACTTTTCAACTAGTTGGTCTATGAACCTTCTTATTGATTGTAATCTCTCTTGCAATGATCTCAATTGGCTTATGTTCCTTAGAGATCCCATTTCCATAATATCTTTAACTTTAGCTTGGTCTCCTTCAATTCCCTTTTTTGAAACAATGCATCCAAGGAGCTTTCCTAATTTTACTCCAAATGCACAGTTTTTGGGGTTTAGCTTAACCATGAACTTCTCAATCCTTTTAAAAATCTTATCTAGGATTGGTAGATGTTCTTATTGTTGACTTGGTGGTCATCACCTCCTTGGAGATTTGTGACATGGCTTAACCGCCTCCCATGGATCGGGTTAAATCTGACATTTGTATTGGGCATTGACAGTTTGAGCTTTTGGTGCAATGACAAATGATTCCAACAATTGGTATCAGAGCTAGGTTATGGGTTCAAGTCTCCCTTTAGTGGGTGTTGAAGGCTCAGTCGGTGCTAAGAGGGAGATTGTTGACTTGGTGGTCAGCACCTCCTTGGAGATTCGTGACATGGCTTAACCGCCTCTCGTGGATCGGGTTAAATCTGACATTTGTATCAGGCATTGACAGTTTGAGCTTTTGGTGCAATGGCAAATGATTCCAACAGTTCATTCTTAGAGGTACAAATTTTTGGGTATGTACTATGAGAGTTATACTTACAATACATTCAAGATTATTATAGCGAGGAAGAACAAGATCCAATCTTTATGGACAACCTTGAGGAATCTCACGAATTTACCTTGATGATACAATGTATGACTTAAATCATAATGAGACCTTGACACCCGTTGACCTAACCCAAACTAATTAACCTTTAACTTTGGTACATCATGAACTCATTGATTGGGAACTAGCCGAACCAACGTAGAAAGTGAATATTGGATCAAATGAAGAACCCATGATCATAAATTTGGTTGCATTTTTATCAATAGAAGATAGACAACAATTTATAGAGTTCTTCAAAGAAAGGAAAATTAATTTTTCTTGGTCCTATACAGACATGTCGGGTTTAGATCTTGAATTGATTGTGTCATATCAATATTTTTTTTTTGGAAAAAGGTGTATAGCATATAATATTTATCATATCAATATTTCTCTAGGAGTTAAGTTAGTTAAACAAAAGCTAAGGATAATGCACCCTCATGTGGTATTATTAGTCAAAGAAGAGTTGAAAAAGTTATTGGATACCGAATTCATTTGACCCATTGCTTATGTTGAATGGATTTCTAACATTGTACCAATCTCTAAAACAAATAAGAGTATAAGAGTATGCACATATTTCAAAGACCTAAATAAGGCATGTCCAAAAGATGACTTTCCACTTCCAAGCATTGACACAATCGTAGATCTTATAGTTGGACACTATGTTTTCATTAATGGATGGATTTTCCAAGTATAACCAAATAAATATTTCACTCAAAGATAAAGATAAGGAATCCTTTACATGTGCATGGGGTACATTTTTCTAGAATATAATGCCCTATGGTCTCAAAAATGCCAGAATAACTTATCAAAGAGCAATGACCACAATTTTCCATGATATGATCCATACCTTTATGGAAGATTATGTAGATGATATTTTAGCCAAGTCCTATACAAGATAAGTGTTGGAATCATTTTTTGTTGCACCAAAAGCTTGAACTGTCAATGCCCGATACAAATGTCAGATTTAACCTGATCCACGTGAGGTGGTTAAGCCATGTCACAAATCTCTAAGGAGGTGATGACCAACAAGTCAACAATCTCCCCCTTAGCACCGACTGAGCCTTTAGCACCCATTGAAGGGAGACTCGAACCCATGACCCAAGGCTCTGATACCAATTGTTGGAATCATTTTCCGTTGCACCAAAAGCTTGAACTGTCAATGCCCGATACAAATGTCAGATTTAACCCAATCCACGAGAGGTGGTTAAGCCATGTCATGAATCTCCAAGGAGGTGATGACCACCAAGTCAACATGAATGTATGTATGGCTCTCCTACATACTCATAATTTGCACTTTGTACTTGACTTTGCATTCTTGTGTTTTGAACATAAGAGGTAGTGGTTGCACATGACTCAATTACATCCATATATTTATCTATGCATGGTTCTTCTTCCTCTCCATAGGATTCATACTCCCACTTGGTGGAGTCTTCATCTCTATAAGAATTCAATTTTAAGATTTTTTCATGTGTATGAAGTAAGTACTTCTCAGTATACCCTATTTAAAAATAGCCTACTCCAATTTTTTCTTTACTAGACTTGAAAGTGGTTTGTATGGGTTCTAGTATTCCTTATTTTCTCTTGCCAAGTAGAATTGATCCTTGATAACCCATCTTCTGCATGATTTCAAATCCCTTCACATATTGATGCATGAGAATACTTATATGTTGCGCTCTTTCATTTGATTTAGTTTCTTCATCTTTATACAACCACTCAAGAATTTGACTATCATCTACTGGTCCTACCATAGATGTACTAGCTCTTACAAAATTGTCATTATATTTTTGAGGAAGTGGTGATTCTTTGACTTGTGACATTGAAGGTATCCCATAAGACCTAGGAGAAGGTGGTAAGTTTGTCATTGATAATGAATATTCTCCCAATCCATTATCATTTAGCTGTAACTTGCTTTCAAAATCCTTCATAAGTGTGTTCATGTTTAAGCAATGTGATCCATTATCCTATTTTTCCTTTCCTTTGTCTAATGTTGCTAAGCTTGATTATTTTTCTTTCCCTTTGGATGATGAAGTTGTATTAGATACACTAGCCTCTTTCTTTTATTTTTCCCTTAGTGACGCCTCTAAACTATTAGAATAACTGAGAGGGGGGTGAATCAGTTATCCAGTGTCCCAAATCAAAATGTATAATCCAAAACAATTCTTCTACTTCTGCTACTCGGTAAACATAAAATACTTTCACTATCTGTGTCTTTACCAATTGTCAGTCTAAACTTTATAACATTTACCGATCGAATCTAACATGTAATATGCAAAGTATGATAACAAACAAATATCACAATCAACACATAACACAAGAGATTTAACGTGGAAACCCTGTGAAGGGAAAAACCACCTGGGACCAGCAACCCAAAATTGTTCACTCTTTTGAAGTGAGGTCGGTGAAGACCCAACCCTATTAAAGGTCACATACACACTGTGAGGTGTGACCTTGTTAGAGGATTTTAGACCAGAAGTTATCGTCCAACCAGCAGTCACTCTGGGGTTGACAGGATAACAATGTGTAGGATTTGAGCAATACAAATCCACAAAACCCGAAGATCACCTGCATACAGAAACTTGTTACAAGGAAGTAGAGACAAGAAGAGGGCAAGGGTTTGAATCAAATTATGAAGAAGAAAATATCCTCAATATAATGAATGAATTGAATGTACAATGGATCATCCTTATAAAAGAGATAGAAAGCCTTGAAAGGCAAAGTCTAGTGCATGTAATAATCAGTTTAACTATTACATGACTAATGCATGAGTTTAGAACAACTAGTGCATGTGCTTTTAACTAAAGCAAAAGGAAGTTGACATCTTAAGAAGGGAGTAAATATTAATTAACATAATTAATACTTTACTCTAACACAATGTTCACTCTATGAATGAAACATCAAAAGACTTTCATAGTCCACTCGGTTAAGAGATTTGACTGTGTACAATGGTTAAATATGTAACAGTAGATGATCTACCTTGAAACAACTTCAATTGCAGTTTACAGATCAATGTTTAGCTCATTCAAATCTTTTCTGATCAATATACCACTTCAAATTCAATACAATATCAACTTACTGTCCGTCGGTAATTACTCTCTGTAGCTCAGTTCTTATTAACCAGTATGATCAGAATGCATGAAAGCTTGTTCACACGATAATTCTACAGTATCTTCTTCTTCCGGCGATGTTTCAACAATGAAACCAATGTCTCTTATATAGACAAGTAAATCATTTTCTTTTCCTTCATCAGATTTTGTCGCTTAATCATATTCATAGATTTTGCTGCTTTAAGCTTCCTCAAGTGATGTGTTAGTAACACATTTCAATCTTAGTAACACGTTTCAATCTACTCCTTTAGATCCTTTTTGATTTATGTTAGCCGTCGATCTTCATAACAAACCTTATCTATTACCTCGATTTCATACACTTTACAGCTCATCACTTTATCGACTAAACTGATCATTTAATTCCTTTCTATTTTGCTCAGTTAACAAAGAAATGCGTCAGTGAACACAAGCTCAATTAACACTATGCTCGGTATACACTACATTCTATCAGTGTATACTAGAATGCTTTATTTACCAATAACACCGCTTTGTGTCTTTCAACTCTATTCTTCATCATAGATGAATGCAACATAATAAAGTCAATTTCATCAAGTCATAGACTCGTCAATAAGTTACTCAATGTATTCCTTATACTCATCTGACATATACATCTTCCTTATGTAGATATTTTTGTTCTTCATCTCTTTCACCTTTCTTCAGATGTGTCGGTATAGTAACTTACAAGATAAGTACTGTCAAGCTAGTTGACATTAATGACAACATAATACTAATTTAATCATCTTGCATATCTAATCAGCAACTCCTTAGTAATCTTGAATTACAGATTCTCCATTCAGGTTCTAAATCAGTTGTAGTTCATCATAAACTAGGATTATTTTATTTTGTTTCTATATTTGGACCATTTGATGTAAAGGCTTCTCTCTTGTGTCAAATCAAAGAGTCAATGATCAATTTGATGTTGTTACAATATTGAAATGGATTCAAATCCCTGCTAATAGTTATCTCCTACCCAAGGTAAGGGAACTTCAAACATTGGTGGTACATTGAATGTACCGCTTGCGTCTCATGTATCCATGGTCTACCCAAAAATATGTTGCATGATAAAATTAGATCTAGTACTTGGCACACCATCTCCTTTTGGATTGTACCCACTCTAATTGGTAAAACAACATAACCTTTAGATGACCTTTCTTCATCAACATAAGCTTTAATGGTGACTTTCCTCATGGGATCAACAATATTTTCAGAATAGCCAAGGCTTTGACCAAGTTTAGAGTACATATGTTTAAGCCAACCCCTCCATCTATCAAGACTCTTTTGACTCTATGCTTTTGGATAAGGACTTCAATATGTAATGGTAGATTTTGGGGGTGACTCAATGGCATGTATTCTTGTTCGAAAAAGGATAAACAATATGGTGCAATGAGATGGCCTACCATGGTTTGAAATTGGTCTACATCCAAGTTGTTAGGAACCATCGTATCAACCAAGGATTTTTCCAAGATTTCTTTGTGAGATGGTGAGATTTCTAACAACTCCAATATTGAAATTTGTGTCAATGTTTTTAAGAGTTGATCAGCCAAGTTATATTGTTTTGATGAATATGGAATATTATTCATGATTGTCTTTTTAGATGTTCCTTTCAAGGTTACTTTGGTTGATTACCCCCTAGTGATCACATTGGTTTGATTTTTTCATGTTTTTTTATAACTATGACATTAATGGTGTTATCAAAACCTGACAATGTGTTGATAGTGTTGTCATATGTATGAGCTAAGTTAAATTTATCTCCTTTCTTATTGTCTTGAGATGCATTTTATGATTCTCCTTTTTTATGATTTAAGAAAGGATTTTTAAATGATGTGTTTGATAATCTACAACTGATTGAATGATGAACTGAATGGAAAAGTGAAAGACAGTGAGTAGAGATTACCGAGCTACTAAAGTGATATGTAAGGAAATTAAATCAGTCAATATGTATTGTCATTGATGTCGACTAGTTTTGACTATACTTATCATGATGGCTACAAACATTTGAAGAAGAAAAATGGTAAAGGAATGAGATATCTACATGAAGAAGAGATAGATATAGAGATATAGATAAGGTATACATTGGATAACTTATTGATGAGTCTATGGCATCCTTTTTCTGACTTGATTGTATTACATGAATTTGTTATGTATTGAAGATTAAAATTGAACAAGTTTATGTGGTCAATAATTAAAGATTTTTTTATACACCGAGCCAGTGTAGTGTATACCGAGTAATAGTAGTAATCCAATTAGTATTCACCAACACATTCTGTATTGACTGAGTGAGTGAAATAATTAAAGTTTATAATAGTCGACTGAATTGATGAGCTGTCAAGTTGCTTATGATTATGAGGTAAAAGATAAAGTTTGTTATGATGATCTAATGGCTCACAAAATTCAAGATTGCTCGAATGGAGAAGGATGAAATGTGTTACAGACACATCTACCAAGGAAGCTGGAAGCGGCAAAATGGACGATGGAGATTAAAAGGCAAAATCTAATGGATGAGAAGAAAATGGTTTATGACATATATTTAAAGAGGCATGAGATTTATTATTGAGTCTGGAGCTTATTGACACTGTAGGAAAAAATGCATGAAAGGACTATTTTCATGCACTACTGATCAAACTGGTTACAGACAGAATCAAGAAGAACTGCAGGCATTACCGAGTAACAGGGTATTATTCACCGAGCTGAATATGTTGAAGAATATGAAGGATTCAAGTGATTATTGATTAGAGGAGGTATTTTGAGCTTAGCATAGATCTGAAAATATGCAAATATTAGTTTTATTTGAGTTAGATCACTACTGTATCAGTTTAACCATTGTTAAAACTAAATCTCTTAACTGAGTGGACTTAACAGTCTTATTTGTATTTCAATATGACATTCCATGAATGTTATTGGTTTTCTTGTTGACCCCATAGTGAATGTTGGTCAAGAGTTAATTGTTAGTGATAAATCCTCTAACCAGGTCACACCTCACAGTGTGCATTGTAACCTTTAATAGGGTTGGCTCCTAATCAAGCTCACTTCAGAAGAGTGAAATATTTTGGGTTACCGGTCCCAGGTGATTTTTCCCTTAGCAGGGTTTCCACGCTAAAATCTATGTGTTATGTGTATTTGATGTGATTGGATTGTTATTTTACTTTTCACATTTCATACTTGGATTAATCGGTAAACATAGTATAGAATTTACTGGTATTCGGTAAATGAACAGAAAGTTATTGTTGATAGCTTACCGAGCTGATTATTTGTTTGAAAAAGTTTGATCATAAACATCTAGGAGTTTGGGACTGTAGGATAAATGGAATTAACTGATTCACCCCCCCTCTCAGTTATCTAACAATCGACATCAGAGCCTATGTGCTTAAAAAGGAAGTTTGAAGGACTTGAGCTAAAGATCACAAGATGTATAAGACAAAGGTGCCAAAGCTGAACTAAGATAGCTTCTCAACATGGCAAAGCAGAATGAGGTTGCACATATCTAGAATTGGACAATCTATAGTATTTCACCTAGACAATGCTTACATTCAGCCATCTATTGGACCTTTAACTATTGATCAACTGAGAGATAGACATGAACATAACATGACAATGATAATGATTGTTGTTGCCTTATCTGATGCAAGATTTGAAGATATCAAAGCATGTACTTCAACAAAAGCAATGTGGGACAAACTTACACTAGTCTACAGAGGAGATGTGAATGTGATGAGAGCAAGAGATGAAAGGCTTAGAGGAAGATTTGATGATATGAAAATGAAAGGAGAAAATATTTCATAGTACAGTAATCGAATCAAGGAGGTTGTCAATGCTATTCAAGGAGAAAGAGGTGTTATTGATGAAGACACTATTGTGAGTAAAATTCTTAGAACCTTGTTTCCTGTCTATGCTATTAGAATCTCTACAATTCATGAAATGAGATCTGCACCAGGTAATATTCTTACACTTGATAGCCTAATCGGTAAATTGACTACTTTTGAGCTAAATAACTATGATAACAATATTGTACCGAGTGTTGAGTCTACATTTATGTCATCTTTGAAAATTGGAAATTCAAGCAGTAAACATATGATAAGAAATGAAAGTGGCAGTGACAGTGATGAAGATGGACTTGATGAACTTGAAGAACTTATGGCTAGAAGACTGTAGAAAGGTAAAGGAAGGTATAAAGGGAAATTACCTCTGGCATGTTTTAATTGTAAAGAAATTGGTCATATTGCAGTTAGATGTCCTAACAAAAAAGATGATAACAAAGACAATGATTGATCTAGTGAAAGGAAGAATGACAGAAGAGATAACCGAGATCACATAGGCAACCGACACTATGATAGAATAAATGCCCGAGACAACAAAGAAAAAGGAAAGAAGGAATGTTACCTTGTTGGAGATGATGATGATGACACCAACACCGACATTGATGAAGACATTGAGGTGGTATTCGTAGCTCTGAAAGAAGATTTAGAAGAAGAAGAAAGGTATGTAGAAACATCACTTATCTCTAAAGTTAGCAAGAATGATACATGGATTATTGATAGTGGCTATACACATCATATGACTAGTGATGAGGAAAAATTTGAATACCTTGAATACTATAATGGAGGATCTGTTAAAATGGGTAATGATACACCTTGTCAAGTAAAAGTAAAAGGATCTATCATGTTGAACAATAAGATTAAATGTGAAAATCCATATTGGGTGAAGGGACTTAACTATAAATTGTTAAGTGTAGCACAATTGCATAACTCAGGTCACCAAGTTGCATTTGAAAGTACGAAGGTGAATAGCTATGATGCAACAAGAAAGTTGATCAGTACTGGTGAACAATCTAAAGGTAATCTATTCTATCTTGATAATGCTGAAACTTCTTGTTTAATGGCTAGAACTGAAGATATGTGGTTGTGGCATAAAAGGTTGTGTCATGTGAATTTTGACAACATGGTTAAGATAAGTAAGAAAAGAAAAGTTAGAGGCTTACTGAGCTTATCTAAACCTAACCATGTCATGTGTAAACAATGTCAAATGGGAAAAATGTCAAAATCTAGTTTCAAAAGCAAGACCTATTCAACTAAATATATTTTGGAGTTGGTTCATACCGACTTGTGTGGTCCTATGAGAACCTAGAGTTATTATGGTGATAGATACTTTATTTTGTTTGTTGATGACTACTCTAGGATGATGACAATTATGTTTTTGAAAGAGAAATTTGAAGCTTTCAAAATGTTTAAATGGTATAAAGCTAAAGTGGAAAAGGAAAGTGGAAAAGAGTTAAAATGCTTAAGATCTTATAGAGGAGGTGAGTTTATTTCTGATGAATTCACTAAATTTTGTAATGAGCATGGAATTAAAAGACAATTTTTTGCATCGAGAACACCACAACAAAATGAAATTGCTGAAAGGAGGAATAGATCCATAGTTGATTGTGCTAGAACATTGATGATTGAGAAAGATGTTGCACAAATGTACTAGAGAGAGGCTGTTAGCACTGTTGTATACACATTGAACCAAATACAACTAAAGAAATATTCAAACAAGACACCTTATGAGTTATGGTTTGGGTACACACCTAATGTAAGTTATTTCAGAATTTTTGGAAGTAGATGTTACATTCTGAAAGATGATAGAAATAGAAAATTTGATTCTAAAGGTGATGAAGGAATATTCTTAGGATATTCTACTAAGACCAAAGCTTACAAATGTTTGAATAAGGTCTCTAACAAAATGATCAAAAGTGCTAATGTGAGAGTTGATGAGTTTGCTGAGAAAAATGATGAAGAAAGCAGGAAAGAACTAGAAGACTACGGTAGATATACATTCATTGAGATACCCAACCCTTTATTCGAGCAATAGGATAAAGACACTGAGCATCAGCCTAAAGACATCGAGAATCATAAAATTGCTATCGAGGAAGAAATTGATCCTGTATAGAATGATGAACAAAGAAGAGAACATGTGTTAGCAAAATTTGCGAGAAGACACCATCCATAGAACTAAATTATTGGAGACAAGCAAGCTGGCATGATGACACGAAGTAAGTTGAGACAGAGAACATGTTTAGTTTGTGAATTTGAACCTAAAAATGTTAGAGATGCACTTGAGAATGAGGAATGGATTAAAGCCATGAATGAAGAAATTTAGCAAATAGAGAAAAAAAACGTAGACATTGGTACCAAGACCGAGTAATAAAAATGTTATTGGAACCAAATGGATATTCAGAAACAAGTTGAATGAGAATGGTGAAGTCACTAGGAACAAAGCAAGTCTTGTTTGTAAAAGGTATGCACAAGAAGGTATTGATTATGGTGAGACTTTTGCACCAATTGCCAGACTTGAAGGAGTTAGAACACTACTTGCATATGTTGCACACAAAGGATTTAAAGTATATCAAATGTCCATGTTAAATCTGCATTTTTTAATGGAATACTTGAGGAAGAGGTTTATATTGAACAACCTGAAGGTTTTGTTGACCCAAATAAGTAGAACATGGTATGTAAATTGCACAAAGCACTGTATGGACTGAAACAAGCACCAAGAGTATGGTATGAAAGACTGCATGCATAGCTTATTAGTATTGGATTTGTGAGGACAAGTGATAATAACAATTTGTATTTGAAAGGAGAAACTGATGACAAGATTCTTATTTCTGAAATCTTTGTTGATGATATCATATTTGGAGGACGTGATAATCTTTGCAAATCTTTTGCTGCTGAAATGAGAAAGGAATTTGAAATGTCAATGTTTGGAGAGATTAAATTGTTTCTAGGTTCACAAATTCTACAACAAAATGAAGGGATATTTATAACACAATCAAAGTATATCAAAGAAGTGTTGAAGACTTTTGGAATGGAAGATTCAAAATTGGTAGGTACACCGATGGTTACAAGATGCAAGTTGACAAAGGATGATCAGTCAACTGAGGTAAATCAGACATTATATAGATCAATGATTGGTAAACTGATATATGTTGTGCATAGTTGACCTGATATTGCACATGATGTTGGGATTGTAGCAATATTTTCTGCTAATCCTAAGGAATCACACATGACTGTTGTTAAGAGGATTCTGAGATAATTGAAGAACACAGAGAATTATGGTTTATGGTACAAGAAACAAGGCAGTTTTGAACTACAAGTTTACACCGACGCAGATTGGGCTGGAAATATTGATGATTGAAAAAGCACAATCGATGGAGCATGCTTTGTGGGAAAATGGTTAGTCACTTGGATAAGTAAGAAACAAACATGTATTTCTCAGTCTACTGCTAAAGAAAAATATGTTTCTACTATTGCTAATTGTTCAAACATTGCATGGATAAAATAACTTTTGAAATGGATGAATGAAGAGATCACTGATCCAGTGATTATATATTGTGACAAAACAAGTTCTATAAACATTTCCAAGAATCCGGTGATGCATGCTACGAAAAATCATATATCTATTAAGTATCACTATTTGAGGGAATGAGTATAAGAAAAGAAAGTGAAATTGGAGTTTTTAAAATCTAAAGAACAACTTGCAACCATATTTACTAAACCCTTACCGAAGGATACATTTGAGTACTTGAGGACTAGAATGTTAGGAATAAGGTGTCTCAACCTTGGATAATTCCTATTCTTATTATTTGTTTTGTAAAATGTATTTCTTGCAAATAATGTTCATGTGTCAGCATCTTGAATTGTGTGTAAGGAGATCATGGCTAAAACGGTTATGACGGATTCCTATGACACGTAAGAGCTATGTCAGGAAGATTCAATGACAGGTGAAGACATGTGGCAACTGATAAATTTGAGTACTGTACACTCTTCCCCAATCGTGGGGTTGGGGGCATCACCCCGAAAAATTTTTTGGGGTTCCTATTTTCTCAGAGAATGGTAAAACCCTAATATGGTTATCTTTGGGAGTAGCCCTAAAAAGTGAAGCACATGATATAAGCTTTTTTAGGGTTGCGAAGAGATGTGATGTGAGTGTATTGTTGGAACGTTTTATGCTGCCGTGATTTTTCTTCAAGGGTTTTGAAATCTTCTGAAAGAACTTGCATTGCAAGTGTATTGTAAGCTGTAATAGTTTTGATCAATACATTATGCAGGTTTTGGAGTGTTGGGGTTTTTACCGAAAGGTTTCCCCAGGGTATACCATTGTGTCATTCTCTATTTTTCTGTATGCATGGTATGTGGTTGCAATATCTTTGTTAAAGTAGTTAATGAATCTGAAATTGTAAGGATTTATAAAAATTTGCACAATACTCTCCTATAGAGATTAGCGTAGGAAGCTGTTTCCGCACCTGAGTTTCCTTACATAGACTAGGGGTACATCCCCTATCTATCGATCACTAAGGTGATCAGGAGATTGCATCAACCTATAATTTATCAAAAAATCAAATGATGTTGATGCATATTGTTTACACTTTAGGTTTTCTAAGGTTGTTAAAGCTGGAACAAAAATAATTGTATATCTATACATGAAGGTAAATAATTTGAACTGAACAATAGAGATATTTTTTGGCTATTGGAGAGCTGTTTATTCTTTTTGGCATTGTTGTCAAAGGGAGAGAAATATTTCATATGAAATATCATTCAAAGGGAGAGAGAATCAAAGAAGTATCAAGGAAGAAGAAGATCAAACCTGCAGGGAGAGTTTGCCTGAAATGTTGAAATGCTATGTAGTGATTAAACATATTAAATGATCAAAATAGGGAGAGCTTTCTGAGCTACTGCATTTATTGATAGAGTTGTAGTATAGATGTTTGGTATTCTATGACATATTTCATATGATATTGCCATCAATTCCAAAGGGAGAGATTGATAATCTACAACTGATTGAATATCTTGATGAACTGAATGGACAAGTGAAAGATGGTGAGTAGAGATCACCGAGCTACTAAAGTGATATGTAAGGAAATTAAATCAGTCAATATGTATTTTCATTGATGTCAACTAATTTTGACTATACTTATCATGATAGTTACAAACATCAAAGAAGAAAAATGGTAAAGGAATGAGATATCTACATGAAGAAGAGATGGATATAGAGATATGGCTAAGGTATACATTGGGTAACTTATTGATGAGTCTATGTCATCATTTTGATGACTTGATTGTATTACATGAATTTGTTATGTATTGAAAATGAGAATTGAACAAGTTTATGTGGTCAGTAATTAAAGATTTTTATATATCCCGAGCCAATGCAGTGTCTACCAAGTAACAGTAATAATTGAGTTAGTATTCACCGACACATTCTGTATTGACCGAGTGAGTGAAATAATTAAATTTTATAACAGCCGACTGAATTGATGAGCTGGCAAGTTGCTTATGATTTTGAGGTAAAAGATAAAGTTTTTTATGATGATCTGACGACTGACAAAATTCAAGATTGATTGAATGGAGAAGGATGAGACGTGTTACAGACACATCTGTCGAGGAAGCTGGAAGTGGAAAAATAGATGATGGAGATTAAGAGGCAAAATCTAATGGATGAGAAGAAAATGGTTTATGAAATTTATTTAAAGAGACATGAGATTCATTATTGAGTCTGGAGCTTATTGACACTGTAAGAGAAATCACATGAAAGGACTATTTTCATGCACTACTGATCAAACTGGTTACAGACAGAACCGAGCAAAATTGTAGGCATTACTGAGTAACATGGTATTATTCACGGGGCTGAATATGTTGAAGAATATGAAGGATTGAAGTGATTATTGATCAAAGGAGGTATTTTGAGCTTAGCATAGATCTGAAAATTTGTAAATATTAGTTATATTTGAGTCAGATCACTACTGTATTAGTTTAACCATTATTACAGCTAAATCTCTTAACCGAGTGGACTTGACAGTCTTATTTGTATTTCAATATGACATTCCATGAATGTTGTTGGTTTTCTTGTTGACCCCATAGTGAATGTTGGTCAAGAGTTAACTGTTATTCATAAATCCTCTAACCAGGTCACACCTCATAGTGTGCATTTTAACCTTTAATAGGGTTGGCTCTTAACCGAGCTCACTTCAGAAGAGTGAAATATTTTGGTTTACCGGTCCCAAGTGGTTTTTCGCTTAGCAGGGTTTCCACATTAAAATCTATGTGTTATGGGTATTTGATGTGATTGGATTGTTATTTTACTTTGCATATTTCATATTTGGATTAATCGGTAAACACGGTATAGAATTTACTGGTATTGGGTAAATGAACAGAAAGTTATTGTTGATAGCTTACCAAGTTGATTATTTGTTTGAAAAAGTTTGATCATATACATCTGAGAGTTTGGGACTGTAGGATAACTAGAATCAACTGATTCACCCCCCCTCTCAGTTATTTAACAGTTTGATCTTCATTATTTTTGTGTCCATCTACTTCAATAGTTCCATTATCAATTAGATCTTGGACAACATGTTTCAATGTCATACAATCATTTTTCATGTGACAATTGTTTCAATGATACTCACAATGGTGTGAGTCATTCCACCATGAAGTCTTTATTTGTAGTTTGTAGCCTCTTGACTCAAGTAAGTTGATGATCTTGTTAGCAATAAGTATTTTTTAGAGCTATCTCAAGAGGTTTTCCCAATGGCATGAACTTCCTTCTATGTGAAGTGAATTGCAAAGAAGTGATTTGTGAATTTCTTGGTCTCTCATCACCTTGATTTTTGTTGTTGTTAGATGAGGTGTTTGGTTGGTTGATATTATTCACTTGATTGTTGGAGTTTCTTGAAAGATAGAATGACCTTGGTTTAAGATTATTAGTCTCTACTACTCCATTATTCACTAGGTGCTTATAGTTATTTTTCAACCAAACTTTGGGTTTGTCATTGTTGTTGTTGGTTGTGTTATTTTTTTTGTCATTGGTTGAGAACCCTTTATTTTCCTTGTATAACTTTAATTCACCCTTCCTTATCAATGCATCCTCTATATCAATTAACACCATTTTCAACTATTTTATCAAATAATGAAGGACATTGGAGTTGTAGATGAAATTTCATATCACTAGTTAAGTTGTTGATAAAGATATCCATTTTGTCCTTCTTGGGTACAATTCTAAGATATTTAGTGAAGATTATTCTCCATCTTTGTAAAAAGTTTAAGAATGGCTCTCCATTTCTCTATTTTGTGTTGCAAAGGTCTAACATAGTAACCTCGTGTTCTATGGTATATGAGCATTGTGATAAAAACTTGGTTGAGAACCCTTTATTTTCCTTGTACAACTTTAATTCACCCTTCCTTATCAATGCATCCTCTATATCAATTAACACCATTTTCAACTTGTAAGATATAAAAATATATCTAAGATATATTTTTATAGTTGTGTTTAAGTGTGGATGTTGATGAGTGTTAATGTGAGGTGTGTGGAAAATGTTGTGGAAATACATAACTTAATAAAATGTGAATACTTATCTTGAAAGGGAGCACATTCGAAAATCACTATTTTTTGGTGTTTGTATTCAGTTTCAGGAAATTCTGAAACTAGCTTTGGCCAGGAAATACAGAAATAGAGAAAACCTAGAAACCTTCTATCTTTCTAAGAAAGGTTGACCTTGACCCAAAAAAGGGGTAAGATCTTACCCCGAGCCACAATCTTACCCCTAAAAGTTGACCTTGACCTGCACTGTTCTGACGGAAAATATGTTCACGGATCGCAAAAGTTTGCTGAAAAGGGTACTCAGATCTGATCTGTGATTCGCCATCCCGCACCTGTACCTGCAAGAAAAAGGGTTTTGTTGTTTGGATGAGGGGTTTGCCTTGGTCAAACCCCAGTTTGGAATCAACCTTTAAAATAGAATTGAAATAGAGAAGGCTAGCAAGTAGTAGACGTAGATCTAACAATGAAGCTATGATACTCAATAGATATGCAATTGCATTTGGAATGTAAACAAGTATGTTAATATGAAAGCTTGGACTCAACACTAACAAATGTAAATCAAAACCTCCATGATTGTATGCTTGGAATTCACCTTGAAGAGAGAATGAATAGATCTTGAAGATGAACAAAGGATCTTGAAGGAAGACCACACCGACATGATGGGTAGATCTAGGGTTTGAATGATGAATCTTGAATGCTTGAACCAAATCCCTCCAAAGGCTTGAAAGCTTGAATCCTTGATCTTCAATGGAGAACTTTAATGCTTGAATGTAGATAATGGCTTGAATTCTTCCTTGGTTGAGAATACTTGCTTGAATTCTTGGAGAGCTTGAGAAATTATGACAAAGGATGGATGTATTTCACACTTGATTGATTATGAAAAGATATGAAAAAGATGGATTGAAATGAGAGAGGAAGGCTTCCTTTTATACAAGTCTAGGGCACAAACTTCTAGAGAGGCTGACATAGGAGAATTAAATTCCTATTTAAACCCTAACCCCTAGAAATGGACCTAAATTAAATATAATTTAAGAGTTTACCATTTTGAAATCCAAAACAGCCGACCCAGAAGTGGGAAATAAAACTTTCTGAAACCCGACATCTGGAAACTTCTAGATTTTGAAATCTGAACCCAAGCTTAGGGTCAAGGTTGACTCTGACCTAGGTCAAGGTCGAGGTCAACCTTGACCTAGAAGGTCGACCTTGACCCTGAGGTCAAGAATCTCAGGGTTTTAGGTGAGGGTGCCAGAAACAGGCTGGAAAGAGGTGGAGAAAGGGGTAGAACAAGGGGAAAAACATGATCCAAGACAAAGATCCCTTGAAAGTATTTGACATGACCCCAAACCACCTACTTGAAGGGCTAAACTAGTCCTAAATGGAAGTGCTTCCATTTTCCAATGATATATTTAGCCCCCACTTTATCAAGAGTATGGATTCAATACAAACTCTTGGTAAAGGAGAAGTAAGATCCAAGTGGATTCACAATGAGATATAATATCACTTAGTTAAGGACACAAGCCCCCAAACTAAGGATTCTAACTCAACCTACACACATGAGGGTGTGAAAACAAAGAAAAAACTAAAAGACTCAAAAAGAGGGGTTAGTACAAAAACAAACTCAAATCAATTAGCAAAGGAAACCTTGCTAATGAATGCTTCCTATACTAATATCATATTTGGAAAGCTTTCATAAAAGCATAAATGATTACATAAGAAAGACAAGAGAAACACTATAAATAACATAGCTTCATGATCTAATCCTACTAGCATGAAAGTGAAAAGAGAGAAAAGAGAAAGTGATTACCTCACCCAGTAAGATGCCCACCTTACCGTGAATCACCAAGGAGGGAGAGCCCAATAGGTAGCAAAACTTGATAGTTCACCCAAAAAATGTGCTTTGTAGTTGTAATGCATCTCTTGACGGCTTTTGGAATACCCATAGATCCACCTTCTTGTATCAATATGAATATAAAATGTGTGTCTCTTCAAGATTTAGCAACTTATGTGTGTTACCTTCAGAGGAATTAGCATATTTGAAATTTAAAAAATGCATGTCTCTTCAGGATTTAGCAACTTATGTGCATTACCTTTGGAGGATTTAGCATATTTGAAATTTGAAAAATGTGTGTCTCTTCAGGATTTAGCAACTTATGTGCGTTACCTCCGAGGATTTAGCATATTTAAAAATTGAAAAATGTGTGTCTCTTCAGGATTTAACAACTTATGTGTGTTATCTTCTGAGGATTTAGCATATTGAAAATTGAAAAATATAGCATAAGGGAGACCCTATATATGCCCCCCTCCTTATTGTGGATGTCTACTAGACATGATAAGGAAGAGAAAGATGATACCTACTTCACAAAGTAAGGAGATATCCATTTAACAACAATGTACACTATATTCTTAATGAAGGGTATTGACCCTTACATCCAAGAGCATAGATAATCATGAAAATGATAAGTCACTTATGGAAAAAGGATCCTTAAAGAAAGAGATCTTATCAACAAGATGTTAGAAAGTAAAGTCCACCAAGATAATTGAGAGGGGATAACTGAGAGGGGGGGGTTGAATCAGTTATCAGATAAATACAACTTTGATCAACTTTAACATATTTTAACCATGTAAGCAATGTGATTAACAACCATAGAAAGATATACATACATAACAACACAATAACACAAGATATGTTGACTAGGGAACCTCTTGATCAAAGAGTAAACCCCGGTGGGAATGATGCCGACAAAAGATGCACTAATATGAAATTTCCTTGTCAGAGGATGGACTTTGTTAGGAGTCTTATGAAATACATTCAGTACATATTAGTCCCTGCTAGGAGACTTTGAATCCCTGCTAAACTATTCTAACCCTGTTAGGAGTTATGGAAGACAGAAGGATCCACTGTCCAAACAGCTTCAAGGGCAAGATCACTGAACACACTCTCCAACTGATCTCTATGTTATTCAATAGAATAATATCAAAGGATTACTAATCTCAAAAACTTATCACTTCTCCTCTGGTTGTACCAAACCACACCAACTACTTCATCAGATCTCAATACTAGATCTCTATACTTCGCATATCCTCTTTCAACAAGTATTGCACAATTATGCAATTCACTTTCAAAATCTTACATTCCAATTCCACTTACACACTACAATAAGGAAAAAATTCTTTCCTTTATACCACACTCAAATAATTACAAATAAGTCGGCATACAAATTACAAAATAAAAACTTCCACACGTTACATAACAAAAATACAATTGCATAAAACTGGCGGCTTCCAATTAAGATAACCCTTCACTCATGCAACCTCTGACCTTGCTATCATGTCCACATCACAATCATCATGTCTTCATCATCTGTACAACTTCGCATGCTCAGATTCTATGCCGATTAGGAGATATCATCTGATTTCCACAAACCACTATTCAGGAACACTGCCTGAATATTGCTTCCACTGATTTACACATAGCTATCATGAATAAATGAATTTCCTAATGTGCTCTTAACCATGATCATATGAAACATCATAAATTAAGTCCTTAGCTCCACATAGCTTGATCTTTAATATCCCACGTGCGCTAACACAAACATTATCTGCTTCTCTACTAAACTTTAGTAGATCACTGTGTTGACATCAATGACAATCACAGTCATGAATGCAAAAAAAACTACTACAGAATGACTACAAAAACTCCCCTGTAGGATATATTTAGCATTCATTCCTAAAAATCTCCCCCATTGGCATTGATGGAAACATAGATGAAAAAACATCCAAGTTCCATGAATACCAACACTACAACACTGCTTCTCTGAAATGATTTCCAAGTCCTCTTCATCAATCAAATCTTGCTTCATTTTCCTGTTCAACTCTTTTAGTTTTCCATTTTATATTTCTTATAACCTTCTTTCTCAAGTTCTCTTCAATAGATGGTTTTTGATGTATCCTTCTCCCCCATTGACATCGATGACAAATGCTACATCACTATGTCAACAACAACTTCAATGTCAAAAGACACTTTTTAGAAAATACATTCACTAGAGTCCTCATTACTCAGCTCAGAAACAAATACTCCCCCATAGAGGAAGTACCAACATCTAGTCCAGAAGAAAGATAAGGCTCATATACCACTGGACGGATGCAACAATTTGCATCACTTCTCAAAAGTAGGCTGGGGCATAACCCCAAGAATACCTCTTAGATAATCAAATGTATCCTTATAAAAAGGCTTTGTAAATATATTTGCAATCTACTCTTTTGTGCTTATATACTCCAGTCTGAATTCTTTCTCTCTCACTACATGATACTTTATTTCTATATGCTTTGTCTTACAATGTAGTACAAGATTCTTAGACATACTAACTGTATTGGTGTTATCATGGTGTATAACAATAGGCTCATCAAATTTTATTCCAATATCCTTCAACATTTGTTTCATCCAAATTATCTAATTACAATTGTTTGCTGCTACTACATACTCTGCTTCTATTGTGCTCTGTGAAATACAATTATGCTTCTTGCTTAGCCAAGAAACCAATATTCCTCCAAGGAAAAATGATCCACCACTTGTGCTCTTTTTGTCATCAACACTGCCTCCCCAATCTGCATCTGTATATGCACATAGGGTAAAGTCATCATATTTTTCATACCACAATCCATATTCAATTGTGCCTTTTAAGTACCTCAGTATCCTTTTTACTACTACATAATGTGATTCTTTGGGATTAGCTTGAAATCTTGCAACAATTCCAACCACATGTGATATATCTGGTCTTGTATGAGTTAAATATTGCAATCCTCCAATAATAGATCTGTACTTCTTCTTTTCAACTGCAGGAGTCTCATCTGTGCTAGATAATTTGTGTCCTGTTACCATAGGTGTTCCAACTGGCTTAAAGTTCTCCATTCCAAATCTCTTCAATAAGTCATTCAAGTACTTTGTTTCACATACAAAAATATCATCACTATTATGTGTTATGTGCAATCCTAAAAAATATTTCATCTCACCAATCATACTCATTTCAAATTCAGTCTTCATTTCATCTGCTAATTTATCACTAGCTTCATCTTCTCCTCCAAAGATAATATCATGAACAAAAATAAATACAATCAACAAACCATTTTCAATTTCTTTTGTGTACAAATTATTGTCTATTGTGCCTTTAGTAAATCTTAATTTTATCAAATACTTATCCAGTCTTGCATACCAAGTTCTAGGTGCTTGTTTAAGTCCATATAAAGATTTCTTTAGTTTACATACCATATCTCCTTCACGAGTCAAGGGAAAACCTTCAGGTTGCTCAATGTAAACTTCTTCTTCTAACTCTCCATTCAGAAATGTTAACTTCACATCTATCTGATACATTTTAAATTTCTTATAAGCTGCATAAGCCAAAAACATTCTTACTGCTTTAATTCTTGTTACAGATGCAAGAGTTTCTTCATAGTCAATTCCTTCTTGCTGCGAGTATCTTTTACATACCAATCTTGCTTTATTCCTTACAACTTCTTGTTCATTCATCTTGTTCCTGAATACCCATTTAGTTCCTATAACATTCTTATCTTTAGGTCTAGGGACCAATTTCCAAGTCTTGTTCTTGTCAATTTGATCTAATTCTTCCTTCATGGCTTTAATCCAATGTTCATCTTCACAGGCTTCACTAGTAGATTTAGGTTCAATTTGAGAAATTAAACACAATTGTTCTTGTACCTTATTTCATGTCAGAACTCATTTATCTATGCTTCCAATAATCTACTCAATAGGATGATTTCTTGATAGGTTCCTATTAGGTGTCACTATTTCAGTTCTTGCTTCAACTGTAGGTTATTCTATGATTTCCTTAATGTAGCCTTCATTATGCAAATCACTGTCAGTTTCATAAAATACTTCAACATTCTTTGGATTAGTTATGGGATGAGTTCCTTCATCTGATTCATAATCAAGCATTCTTTCCTGAATTTTGAAATTTTCATCAACTTTAACATTTGCGCTCTCAACAATAGTCTTAGTTGTTTTATTATAACATCTATAAGCTTTTCTCTTCAATAAATAACCAATAAATATACCTTCATCACTTATAGGATCAAACTTTCCAATGTCATCATCTCTCTTAATATAACATTTGCTTCCAAAAATTTTAAAATACTTAACTGATGGTGCATGTCCAAACCATAGTTCATAAGGTGTCTTGTCTGTGTCTACTTTGATTTGTACTCTATTCATTATATATACTATTGTTTTCACTGCTTCTCTCAATATCTTCGCCAAATCATTTTCAAATAACATGGCTCTTGTTGCTTCAATCACTGACCTGTTTCTTCTTTATGCAATACCATTTTGTTCAGGTGTTCTAGGGACTTAAAACTATCTCTTAATACCATTCACTTCACAAAAAGTGTTAAATTCTTTTGAAGTAAATTCTCCACCTTTATCTGATCTCAAACATTTAATCTTCATTCCAAATTCATTCTCAACTTTGTTCTTAATTACTCTAAACTTATCAAATGCTTCAAACTTTTCTTTAAGAAATGCAATCCACATCATTCTTGTAAAATCATCGACAAGAATCATAAAATACTTTCTCCATAGAATCCTCTAGTCCTTGTGGGACCGCTCAAATCTATATGAACAATTTCTAACTTCTCTGTTGTTGTAAATTTTTTGCTGGGAAATGAGCTTCTCTTCTACTTAGCCATCACACATTCCTTGCACATCATGTTAGTAGGTTTCATAATCTTAGGAAAATCTCCCACTACAAGTGTAGTACTTACTTTCACAATATTATAAAAGTTTATATGACAAAATCTTTTGTGCCATAACCAACTATCATCAATCTTAGTAATCAAGCATGTCATCTCAATAGGATTCAACTAAAATACATTACCTTTGGTTCTTGATCCGGTACCAATCAAATTACCATCATTGTCTTTGATTACACAAATTTTTTCAGTAAACCAAACTTGATATCCCTTATCAACTAGCTATCCAACACTAAAAAGATTATGTTTCAATCCATCCACAAAGTAAACATCATCAGTGTTAGTCTTTCCATCAAGAGTAATAGATCCTATACCTTTTATCAAACAAGGTGCATTCTTTCCAACTCTAACAATTCCTCCATCATAATTGTTAAATTTTATGAATTTCTTCATGTCTCTAGTCATTTGATGTGAACAACCATTGTCTATAATCCAATTAGATTTCTTTTCTACTTGAGAAACTAAGGCTTTTTCTTCCTTAACTTATGTTTTAGGATTTTCTTCTTTTATTGCTACAAATCCTATATCATCATTCTCATTATCACTTTTACTTAGAGATTTCTCCATACTAGCTTCAAAATCTTCATCATTGGCATAATAACATTCTTTAGATCTTCTAGGTTTAAATTTATTTCTATAATTCTTTACTCTCTTAGGACATTTAGATGCAAAATGACCATATTCTTAACAATTCTAACATTTAAAAAATTTCTTACCGTCTGGTTCTCTTTTCACAAGCAAGCTGGCAATTCCTTCTTCAATCTTCCTGCCTTCTTCATTCTTGAATCTGTTGCTACTAGCATAATCTCCACTCACACTCATGCTTCTTGACAAAGTAAGGTGAATACTCAGTGCGTTGAATGTTTTCTCCATTCTAGGTAGATCTCTTGATTGTCTCAAGTTCATCTCTGTTGCTTCTAATATTCCAAGAAGAGTTTCTCTAGTGAAATTCTCAATACAAGGTATAACTTTCTCAATCATCTGCATTGTCTGCTTAAATGCAAGAGTCAACATCCTTATAATTTTCCATACCACTTCATTCTCTATCTTGATTCCTTCACAAGATTTTATACCTGCAACAATTTCTAACATTCTACCAATATAGCTTCTAACATATTCATCTTCCATCATTCTTATATCTTCAAATGCACATATTCAATTATGTAATCTGACTTTATTTGCATGTTCATCACCTTCAAAAGTAGATTGTAAAGCTAACCAAATTTCATGAGATGTTTTCAGATATTTTACCTAGCTGTACTCATTTTTCGGAAGGGCTGACAAAAGTGCTTCTCTAGCAAGTATGTTACACATGAATAGATCTCTCTCCTCATTAGTACATTCTTCAATTTTGTCTTCATCAATGATAGTCTTCTTGTTCTTTGTGATTAACCAATATCCAGGTCCTAAACAAAGTAAATGTGTCTTCATCTTTTCTTTCCAACTGTCAAAGTTCACTCCATCAAACTTAGGGCTTTCTTTATTGAAATGACTCGCCATGGATCTCTTCAAGTTGTTAAACTTTTCCTTCAAGGACATGTCGCTCTAATACCAATTGTTAGCAAGTAAATTCCACCAAGATAACTAAGAGGGGGGGTGAATCAGTTATTAGATAAATACAAATTTCATCACCTTTAATGGATTTTAACCATGTAAGCAATGTGATTAACAACCATAGAAAGATATACATACATAACAACACAATAACACAAGATATGTTGACTAGGGAACCTCTTGATCAAAGAGTAAACCCCGGTGAAAATGATGCCCACAAAAGATGCACTACTATGAAAGTTCCTTGTGAGATGATGGACTATGTTAAGAGTCTTATGAAATACATTCAGTACATATAGTCCCTTCTAGGAGACTTTGAATCCCTGCTAAAATATTCTAACCCTGTTAGGTTTTATGGAAGATAGAATGACCCACTGTCCAAACAGCTTCAAGGGAAAGATCACTGAACACACTCTCCAACTGATCTCTATATTATTCAACAAAATAATATCAAAAGATTAGTGATCTCAACAACTTATCACTTCTCCTCTGACTATGCCAAACCGCACCAACTACTTCATCAGATCTCTATACTTCACATATCCTCTTTCAACAAGTATTGCACAATTCCGCAATTCACTTTCACAATCTTACATTCCAATTCCACTTACACACTACAGTAAGGAAAATATTCCTTCCTTTATACCACACTCAAATAATTACAAATAAGTTGGCATACAAATTACAAAATAAAAACTTCCACACGTTACATAACAATTCCACAATTGCATAAAACGGTCGGCTTCCAATTAAGATAACTCTTCACTCGTGTGACCTCTGACCTTGCAGTCACATCCATGTCACAATCATCATGTCTTCATCATCTGTACAACTTCACATGCTCAGATTCTATCACGATTAGGAGATATCATCTGATTTCCACAAACCACTACTTAGGAACACTGCCTTAATACTGCTTCCACTAATTTACACATAACTTTCATGAATAAATGAATTTCCTAATGTGCTCTTAACCATGATCATATGAAACATCATAAATTAAGTCCTCAACTCCACATAGCTTGATCTTTAATATCCCAAATGTGCTAACACAAACACTATTTGCTTCTTTCCTAAACTTTAGATCACTGTGTTGACATCAATGACAATCACAGTCATGAATGCAACAACTGCTACAAAATGACTATGAATACTCCTCCATAGGACATATTCAACATTCATTCCTAACACAAGACCTGCACCATAGAGGATTTCTTTAGATAAAATATCATCTTTCAAAGAGAAACAAAGATTCAATCATCTAGCCCCCTGTAATCAAGAGGAAGAGGAATCTTTGAAGAAAGGAATCAAACTCTAGCCCTAGAGCCAGGGCAAAAATTTATAAAGAACATAATTTGTAGAATAAAGAAGAGGTGATGACCTAGGACCACAACCTCTCTTATAAAAGGATATCCATAGCCAAAACCTCACTCAATATAATGAAATAATGTTGCAAGATAAACAAATGCCACTAAGCTAAGGAAAGTAGATCCCTAGACAAAGAGAAAGAAGGAAGAACCTTGCCCCCTAGGGATGAAAGCTAGGGATACCTTTGCAAAAAAGTCTTTAGAAAAGATATCTTGAATATTAAAAGAGAATCTATGGATGATTATAAACATAATACAAAACCATAGGGAGGAAAGATAAAAAGAATACCAATTAAGCTCAAGATAAAATATATGCTAAGAGCATAATGGATTCTAGAAGACTGGATGAAATACCTCTTGCCCCCTAGTCATGAGACAAGAGGATAAAAGATCTATATTATGGAAAAATCAAGGGGATGCTCCTAATCAAAGTTATGAAGGAATTATAAAACCGCACAAGAGTGGGATATAATTCCTAAAGCAGATCTTTCTCTAACATATAACTTGAAATGCACACAATCAGTAAGTAAATGTGTATTAATGTAATGAAAAGGACATTTATACTTAGATAGAGAATCTTTAGGCATAGGTTTAAATATTTCTTTCTTGGAATTCATTAACTGAACATACACCTTCTTAGCCACATCTTGAGGAGTATCAAAGTAATCTAAGGTAGGTGTTGGAAGAAGAAGATGAAGAGGAGGACGAAAATTAAAATCAACCACCTTAAATTGAGATTGTGAACAACCAAGACCACACATATCTTGTTTAGGGGATATATGAACCGAATACTCGATACCATGCTCATTAACACCAAGCCCTAGACCCTTATAACCTTGTTTAGTCATCATATTATATCCTGTAGTGTACATATCATGTAAAGCTTTTGCAAGAGATGATTGTTTATTATGTCCATGAGTAAAGGTTGTATAAGGTGGAATAATAGATTTAGAAGAAGTTTATTTTCTCTTCCCTTTAATATCATCTTGGATTGGATAAGAAGGGGAAGGTAAATCCAAGAATTCTTGCACATCTGCATCATGAACCATAGTTTGAACCTCATCGTAAGTATGGGAAGGACTAGGAATAGAAGATGGAGAATTAGGCATGTTAGGAATCAGATTAGGAAGGATAGGATTAGGATTAGGAATATTAGGAACTAGATTAGGGATTATAGGATTAGGATTAGGAAGATTAGGAGATGGTGTATCATCTACCAAATTCTTCACATAATCCAATATAAAAATAAGTCTGCCACATAAATCTTTAATGAAAGTTTTGAAAGTAGGAAGACTAGTATCAGTCAATATTACAATAGCATACGCAAGTGAAACATGAAGAGTGACAAACATAACAAAATGGATGATACTCTCATAAACATCATAAGTATGATAAAGAGATGCTAAGAGGAGGATAATAATGACATCTAATCTTAAGGAAATTAAGCAAAGCATCTAACACCAAAAAGAAAGAGTTGTCTATCACGGGTTAACCAAAATGTAAGATATAAAAATATATGTATAATATATTTTTATATCTATGTCTATGTGTTGATGTTGATGAGTGTTAATGTGAGGTGTGTGGAAAATGTTGTGGACATAAAAAACTTAATAAAACATGAATACTTATCTTGAAAGGGAGCAGATTCGAAAATCACTTTTTTCTGGTGTCTGTATTCAATTTCGGGAAATTCTGCAACCAAATCTGGCCAAGAAACACAGAAATAGAGAAAACCTAGAAACCTTGTCTTTCTGAAAAAGGTCAACCTTGACCCAAAACATGGGTAAGATCTTACCCCGGGCCACAATCTTACCCCTAAAAGTTGACCTTGACCTGCACTGTTCCGACTGAAAATCTATTTGTGGATCCCAGAAGTTCACCAAAAAGAGTACTTAGATTTGATTTGTGATTCATTGTCTTGCACCTGTACCTACAATGAAGCTATGATACTCAATAGATATACAATTGCATTTTGAATGTAAACAAGTATGTTGATATGAAAGCTTGGACTCAACACTAACAAATGTAAATCAAAACCTCCATAATTGTATGCTTGGAATCCACCTTGAAGAGAGAATGAATAGATCTTGAAGATGAACAAAGGATCTTGAAGGAAGATCACACCACCATGATGGGTAGATATAGGGTTTGAATGATGAATCTTGAATGCTTGAACCAAATCCCTCCAAAGGCTTGAAAGCTTGAATCCTTGATCTTCAATGGAGAACTTGAATGCTTGAATGTAGATGATGGCTTGAATTATTCCTTGGTTGAGAATGCTTGCTTGAATGCTTGGAGAGCTTGAGAAATTATGACAAAGGATGGATGTATTTCACACTTGATTGATTATGAAAAGATATGAAAAAGATGGATTGAAATGAGAGAGGAAGGATTCCTTTTATACAAGTCTAGCGAACAAACTTCTATAGAGGCCAACATAGGAGAATTAAATTCCCATTTAAACCTTAACCCCTAGAAATGGACCTAGATTAAATATAATTTAAGAGCTTACCGTTCTAAAATCTGAAACAACTGACCCGGAAGTGGAAAATAAAACTTTCCAAAACCCTACATCAGGAAACTTCTGGATTTTGAAATATGGACCCAAGGTCAGGGTCGAGAACTACTCTGACCTAGGTCAAGGTCAAGGTCGACCTTGACCCAAAAGGTCAACCTTGACCCTGACGTCAAGAATCTCAGGGTTTTAGGTCAAGGTTCCATAAACAAGTTTGAAAGAGGTGGAGAAAGGGGTAGAACAGGGGGAAAAACATGATCCAAGCTAGAGATCCCTTGAAAGTGTCTGACATGACCCCAAACCATCTACTCGGAGGGCTAAACCAATCCTAAATGGAAGTGCTTCCATTTTTCGATGATACACAACT
This sequence comes from Chamaecyparis obtusa, assembly GCA_027943335.1. Classification (NCBI taxonomy): domain Eukaryota; kingdom Viridiplantae; phylum Streptophyta; class Pinopsida; order Cupressales; family Cupressaceae; genus Chamaecyparis; species Chamaecyparis obtusa. Next base: position 350,136 of record BSBK01001227.1, read on the forward strand.
ATTTTATCAAACAATGAAGGACATTGAAGTTGTAGACAAAAGTTCATATCGCTAGTTAAGTTGATGATAAAGATATCCATTTTGTCCTTCTTGGGTACAATTCTAAGATATTTAGTGAAGATTATTCTCCATCTTTGTAAAAAGTTTAAGAATGTCTCTCCATTTCTCTATTTGGTGTTGCAAAGGTCTAACATAGTAACCTTAGGTTCTATGCTATATGAGTATTGTGATACAAACTTGATTACTAGTTCTTCAAAAGTCTTGATTCTAGGTGGTAACTTAGAAAACCACTCCATAGCTTGTCCACCTAGACTCATTGGGAATAGTTTCATTAGGTATGTTTTCTCATGAATGAATTACATGTTTAAATTGCAATACTCCCTAATATAATCTTGAGGATCTATTGTTCCCGTGTATTTGTCATACTTTGGAAAATCCACATAGGGAGGGAAAGGTACCATAACCAAGCTCTTTTCAAATGGGAAGGGACAAATTCCTTTTATGGTGTATTTATTTATGGATGTTCCCTATTGGATATCATTGAGTTTATGTTGTAAGGATTGGATATGTTTGTGTAAGGCCCCTATGGGATTGATCTCATCCTCATCTTGTTTCAATTGTGATACATCGTAGTCATGGGGTAATTTGACTCCTTGTTGTTCTATATTCATAAAATACCTCTCTTTGTCTTTTTCAAGAACTGTTTCCATAAGTTTGAAAAATAGAGGTATTTGTTGGGCTTTTTCTAACCATTTTCTCATTTATTTCCTCGTCTTTCTCATTATTGTTGGTATTGTTGATGGTCTTAGCTCAATCATTCTTTTGTCACACTATACTTGGTTGATTTTATTGTGTTTGATCTATGTTTTGGACTTGATCAACTTGTTATCTTTGATCCACGTGTGATTGAGATTCTGTTTTCTTTTGAAGTGGTATTTCTTCCTATATGACCTTACCGTTATGATCTTGAGAGGTTTCTAAATGGTGAGACCTTGTCCTTGTAGGCATGAAATTAACTTTGTAACACTTCTTGAATGAAGATCCTTTTGAATGAGTTGAATAGGCTCATAATCTTGGTCGAGTTTATCCAAACAATTGATATAATGGAGTTACAATGATGGTTTGACAAAAATTAAGTGTGTCCTAGGATGAAGTCTAATAGAGAAGGATATATTTCTATTATGAAGACTTGATATTTTGACCTTGATTTCCTTAGTTCTAAGGAAAGGACCTGAAATCTACGGTGATGAACTTTCAAAACCAAAACCAAGATGGATTGACAACACTTGCAAATTGATGTAGTTTATTGAAACAATGAAGGATTACAATTTTGTTTGAATTTCTAAAAATGGTGTATTTTCAAACTTGTATTAATTGATTGGAACCTTACTCTGAAAAGGGTATCCAAAAGTGTTTTTAGTTTTGACTCAATATAACTAGAAGTTCTCTTTGTTTATAAGTGATGTTTTATAGGCTAAAACAAACATTTTCTTGTTAAAAAATGATGAAACTTGTTGCATAAGCGATGAAATAAGTGTCAAAAGTGACAGTCTGCATACTTTTCTAGAATCTGTGAGATTTTTAATCTTTTCTTGTTTTTTTGGTTTTAAATGAATAATTTATTTTGATTATTAGGATCATAAAACACAAAAAACACACTTCAAATGGTTGTTTTGGTCCTAAAATCTACACATTAATTGTTTGTTCTCGATCATTTCCATGGGTCTTGCACATAGAAAACAATTCAATCAAGCTACCTATGGTCAATTTTGGCTTCAATGGATAATTAGGTAGGCTTGCTACTTTACCAGGTTGAATTTAGGATTCCTTTGGAAAAAAATGAGTTTACCTCCCTTTTACAAGAGCCTCCCACCACCATAAAGAGAGTTTTGCACAATTCTGTATAACTACTAGAGGAGGGCTATTTCTTGAAATCTTTCCATCATTTAACCTATTATAGATGAATGCATTTTATTTTATAGTGGGTTAGATGGCCATGATTTCTTGGATTTATCCCACTTGGTTCATTCCCTCTCATCGGAATCATAAGGAAAATTCTTGGGAGGCGGGCCTCTATGGCTAAGAATGCACTAAATAGAAATTAAAATAAGGTTGAGATGGGTTGTTATTTTGATCACCTTGAAAGGTGAGAGAATATCCCTACCATCTTTAGTCTCCAAACATGTAGAGAACGTGGTTCTTTTTTGACCTTATCTAACTAAGTGGGACTTTGATCACCTAAGATAGGGGGAGCATAGACTTACTATCTCTGTCCACAAAAATATAAATTATTTTTAATTACTCTATCTTTTGAAATCAAATAACTGTAATTTCAATTCTAAATGAAATAAAGGAAACACCAAAGATTAATATTTTTAGGAGTGTACACCTTTGACAATTATTACACTTTTTTTTTACCATTTACCATAACAATAACTCCATCTCCTTAGCATCCTTAGAAGCTTCCACAAACATTAGTTCAAACACACTCATCCAAGGTTAAAGAAACCAATATGATCAAATAGGAAAAATTTACAAAGGATAAGCATTCAAATTGATTTCTACTCCGTACTCCATACCTAGCTTGATACAGATTAAGAATTCTAGCATATCTATTAAAATATGTACCTTCTTTACTAAGCTTAACCATTTCATTAGCCCAATGTACCTTATTTGCATGAGTGTTTTCTTTCTTAAGAGCCTTTTGAGCGTAATGATTTGGAAGTCTGAAAGTAGCCTTCCTCACTTTCCTATTTTTCACCATTTGCAACTCATCAGAATTAGCTCTCTACTTTTTTTATATTTTAATCAGAAAAAAAGGTGACATTATAGAAAGAAGAAGCAACGCTATTTAACTCAAACACGACACAATTTAACTAAAAAGAAACTTGTGTAATTTTAAATACGACTACCTTTTATGTAGAAGCAACAATATTTTCTTCAAAGGCGGTGTTCTTTGAGACATAAGCGATGATCTTCATTGAAGAAGCAATAACAGTCAATGCAGAAGAGACATTATTTGTTTTGAAAGTGATACGATTCAGTGCAGAAACAAACTTTTTTGACCTGTTAGAAACCTACAACAGAGAACACAAAAGATCTTAGAGAACAAAAAATTTAAAATGTAATGCTATTTTTCTTAAAAGCGATGACATAAAAATCATAAGCAATATAATTTGTATCAAACGAGATATCCTTCTGCATATAAGAAATGTTATTGGTATCATTAATGATATTCTTTGAGGCAAAAACAATTATATTAGTTGCAAAAGAAGTAATCTTCGACACAAAAGTGACAATCTTTAGTGTAAACTCAATGTTATTTGTCTCAAAGGTGACCTTCTGCACAATCTGTAACTTGTCGATATAAAATCTGCACAAAAAGAAGCTCAAGAACTCATTAAGATCAGTGAGGCATGAGCTCCCTGGTGGGTGTCATTTGGGTGTGTAATCTGCATCACAAACCTACCTAGAACATTAGTATAACCTTTCAAATCAAATTGATTAAGCTAGTTAAAATAGTGAAACGAAAGATTATGAGAATTTTATGGCTCTCTCGTTCTAGAGACTTGAATTATGATATTCTTAGATTCAAATTTGATTCTCAAGTGACAACCTAGAAAATAGGATTATTCAATGATAGATAATATGAGATGAAAAATCTACTCTAAATGATTAAGATCTGTATGATTCAAAACTATTTTTCCATTATGATCTTACTCTAAATGATGAAGCTAAGTTAATTTTCCTATAATAACAATTCTTAAATGATAATGAATTCTCAAAATAGAATTATGATGATACTCTAAATGAAAGTGGACGATTTACTCTAATTATGCATCCTATTTATAGAATTTCTCAAGGTGTAGGGGGTGATTCTATGTAACCATTATCAAGTTAGACTTGGGGTTAAGTTTTATGATGTGTCCCATGTGGATGGTCAAGATTGATTTCACAAATGAATGGTTAGGATAACAAATCCTTTTAGCGATCCATGTGTGCTCATTTCTCATCTGCCATTGGTCAATTCGATTTTGTCATGTAGTGGTAGGTGAGACAATTTAGGAGGAATTAATTCAAAGAATTAATTAAATTGGCCATGTATGATATTTGAATGAGTTGGATGTAATTAATTAAAGAACTATATAATCAAATGGTTAATTCAATTACATAATTGAACAATTTTTATTTTAATTAGTCCAAATGGCTTGAATTTAATTATATTTGCTAGTGACCATTTTTAGGTGTATACACTTTCCTTAAGCAATTTTTCTCTCTTCCTTTTGTATTGAAACTTGAGTCCTGATGGCACAACTTCTAGAAGCTATAACTTGTGAACTGTTGATTTGATTGACTATTATAGCTCCATATTAGAAACCTCTTGAAGTGCTCTACAACCCTAGGCTGGAAAAATTCTAGCTGATCAAAGTTTGGCCCCCTTTTGGAGCCTATATGGTCTTCAAATCTAAGTTAAATTTTTTGTACCACTCTGCCAAAATAGAAAATTTAGTATCTTACCGTGAAACTTTACCAGTAGGCTTATATATCCAAAATGAACCTCCAAGGAAGTAATTTGGACAAGTTGTGCTCAAACGAAAATCTTACTAAAAATAGTAACCCTTCCCAAAGATAGCCCTTACAAAAAAACTAGACAATATTTTTGGGTGATGCAAGATTGGCCTTACACCCTAAATACTCCTTTGTTAGTTAGTGCATACGTGTTACTAATGTTTCCAATTGTGCATTTTTATTCATTGTTATGCCCAAATTTATATAGGGTAACGATTTTTAATAAGTTTTTATTTGAGCATAGATTTTCTCTATTCTTTCCCCAAAGGTTCAATTTGATTAGGTAAGCACATTGATAAATTTTTGTTGCATGATCATGTCCAATTTTGAAGATATTATAGTTTTCATTCTTGGAAAATGCTAGAAAAATATCACAAATGTAATAATTGAGGCTTTAGAGGAATTGAAATGGGCTCAAAATGTGGCTAAAAATGTAGCAATTTTGAAGGAAATACATCACGTAGTGATCTTTCCAACTTATCAAATGCTTCATCAATTGGACACCCGATTTGAAAGTTATGGCCTCAAAATTTTTGGTCTCTTAACATAGAAAAATGTAAAAAAGTGTTAAACACATAAAATGAGATGTAAAAGAGAATTACATATGTTGGTGTGTGTGATGATACATCATAGGGAATCTTTGATTGGAAATAACATGGGCACCACTTATAAGTATTTTTTAGCTCATGGTTTTGTAATGTTGTTTGATAGTTTCTTCTATTGTTTCTCCTATATATTAGGTACCAGAGATGGAGGGTATATGTGAGAGTCTTATAAATTTTTAGTTTCCTTTGGATCTCTAATTGGTGATAATCCTAAGAGAAGCTTTGTCTGCAAGTATATTGTATTTTTTTTATTAATTTCTGAATAGCATATTGTCCATCTTTTGGATTGTGGGGTTTTCTCCTGAAAGGATTTTCCCCATGTAAATCAGTATGTTATGGTATGCATATTTTTTATGTTATTTCTATTAATTTTATGTAATTTTTATAAAGATCTAAGAAAGGTTTTACATTGTACTCTCCTCAAGGTTAGTGTTAGAATTCGTTCTACTACTTAACTTCCTTACACATTTCTCATTGAAGGTCTATATTGATGCTAATTGGAATGGTTTTTTTTGGTAATAGGAGTACCATTGGAGATCGATTTTTCTTCAAAAACCTATTTTTCACTTTGTTCAATAAGAAGTGGGTTTTACTATCCTTTCCCACAAGAAAATCTTAATATATTGTTGCAGCTTCTTGTTGCACTCAAGTTCTATGGATGAAGTAGACTTTGAAGGAAATCATGGTAGTATATGATGAGCCCATTCCAATCATACATGACAATATAAGTGCTATAAATATTTCAAACAATCTAGTAATGCATTTAAGAACCAAGCACAATTCTATAAAATATCACTTTTTGAGAGAAAATCTTGAAGAATTTAGATCGGAGTATATTGCTACAAAGGATTAGATTGTATATATTTTCTTAAAGGCACTCTCTAAGGATACCTTTCAGTATCTTTGGGAGAAGCTAGGGGATATTTTCCATCCTTTTAATTAGGTTCATAAGATGATACATCTGTACAAGGAGAAATGTTCAAATTATTTTTAGTTGCCAATGCATCAAAATATTGACTTTCTAATGTCTGATAGGACACAGGAGGCGGTGAAGCCATGTTGTTAACCCAAGTGTCAAACTATACATCACAAGGAGACCAAGGTAAGACACCTTGTGATAATCCCCCCAATGCAAGTGCAAGGTTTGAACTTGTGACCTAGGCTCTGATACCATTTTTTGGTTGTTGTTGCACCAAAATATTGACCTGTTAATGCTCAATACAACCACTAGACATATAGAACATGAGAGACGGCTAAGCCATGCCACAAACCCAAGCATCACATTGCACATCATAAGGATACCAAGGGTGAAAAACTTGAAAAATGCATATGCTTTGTCTCCTAGACTGATGTGGTCTACTCCTTAGGGGTATTAGGTGGTCTAATTAGTTTCTACTAACAAAAGGGGAAAGTATGACAAAAATATCAGATATGATAGCATTGATGAGAAAACATAAAGGAGTTAATGAAGAATTTTATGGAGGCCTTGGCCCTTTGTACTTGATGTCAAAGGGGTAGAAATTATGGATTGATTGTTGAACAAGAATAACGTGATGGTTAGTGTTTCCATTAGTAACACAGTAGGAGATCATTGGAAGTTGGTGTTGTCATTGATGCTAACCATCTTCTTTCTTGTTATCCTTGGTGTTGTCATTGTTAGCTACAAGGATAAATTTAACCCTGTGTTTAGGATAAATTTAACCCTATGTTTAGCATAATTTGGTGTTGTCATTGATGGTTAGCATCAATGACAAAGGATAAATTACACAAATATAACATCACAATAAACATAGGGTTCAAATAAACATGGGGTTCAAATTTATCCTTGGATTACCCTATGTTTATTGTGATGTTGTATTTGTGTAATCCAAGGATAAATTTAAGAAACCCCCTCGAAAAAAGCTATAAAATCTTGGAAAATGTTTAATTTTCTTGAAAAAAAATTATTGGCAAATATATCAATTTTTTGAAAAAAATAATCTTATTTGTGATTAATTTTGAATCACACTTTTTTTGTAGAAAATACTAAAAAATCTCAAACAATAATAAGAAATTCATTAATCATCATGGATAATAATTATATCTAAAAAATGCATTTCTTATAGAAAGTTATTGGGCTAAATTTTGAAATATTTGATGGGTTTAAGGGATAGAGTCTATAGCATCCAGCTACTGCCATTTATTTAAAATATAATCTAATAACCCTCATTGTATTATATGAGATAAATGTATTGATATTTTTTAATTCTAATGGTACCCAAACTTTCTTCAAGATCATTGATTTCTATTGAGATCAACAATCCAAAGGAAATAACAACATAGTTGTGATCATTTACCTTGCAAAAAAATGTCTCCCGCTCCCAAATGTCATGATCTCACTAGGGTTCCCCCTGTAGGCTCTACATTTCCTACATCCCTTGTTAATAATGCTTCCCCAATAGTGTCATTGGTTCTAGTGATTGTTGATGTCGTCACAGCTAGTTTGAGCCCAGCGTGTGTGCAGTCTCTTGTGGTTGTGGTTGTTTGTGAGCTGTCTACAGGCACTAGTGATGGTCATGCTCCCATCTCATAGTTGTTGATGGGGCCCTTCCCTTTGATACAAATTGGACATACTTTACCAATTGTTAATCATTCTTTGTTGACCTCTGTTCGATCCTTGGCTGCACTAGATACTGTTACTAGGGGCTTGCCTCCACTTGTGGGTTTGGACAGGGCTTTGGAAGTGCAAAACAGGGCCCCTATTCCTGTGAGTAATTCATTGGCCCTTAGGTTGTCTATAGATATAGAGAAGGAGATTGTTCATAATACTTCTATTTTCCTATCTCAAGTTCTGATTTGTTAGTTTTGGGGTTTATGGCCTAGCCTTCCACAATTTCATGCTTGGATTTCCGAACACTAGGAGCCTCTCCTTATAGGTTATGTTCATATTCATCCTATGGATAAAGGTTACTTCATTAAAAAATTCAATAATGATGAGGATAGAATTAAGATTTTATGTGATCACTTCTTCAACTGGGATGATAAGTTTTTGTCGATGGATAAACTGACATCTAGATTGAAACTCCTTTGCTGAAAAGTTCAATATGATTCCTATTTGGGTTAGGCTCCCTAATCTTCCCCTTCAACTAAGGATTGATTCCTTGTTGGATGAAGTGAGTGAATCTTTGGGGGATTTTTTGATGATTGATAAAGATTCTTTTGATATTTTGTATTCCATTTATGCTCGAATTTTGGTGGACATAGATGTTTCCAAGGGGCTCCCTGCTGAGATCTCGATTGAGTCTTCTTTGGATTCATGGATTCATCCACTTGATTATGAAGGAATTACTTTTAGATGTAATAGATGTTTCAAAATTGGGCATGTTCCTGCTCAATGGGAGTTAGAGAAAAAGAGAAGATCTATATCTTGGTTGAAGGGTTCTTGCTCTGAATATTACTCTATTTAGAAGAAAAACTTTTCCTAGGTGGTTTCATAGGATTCTCCAAATGTTGAGGCTTACCGGCCACAACTTTCTGGTATGGGTTATGTGATAGCTCTTCTAAATTTGATGAGGTTCAATTTATTCATACTATTCATGTTATTGTTGGTGGTTCTAATGTGTGTTTGACTGCTAGCACTTATGTTTATTGAGTGATGGCAGATGACTTCTCCCCCTTTCATGTTGTTGGTCCTTCTTCTAGGACTCCTGCTAGACCTATCTTGAGTGCTTCATCTTCTTAGGCTTCTGTTGATCCTTTTCCTTGGCATAATATTGGCCCTGCCATGGGTTCTACTAGTATTTCTTTCTAGGGTGGGGTTACTTCTGTGTTGGACTCAATTTATTGGTAGAATACTACTGCAAAGGTGCAAGAGGGTTGGATCATGGTTAAAAGTATAAAATCTAAATCCCCTTAGGCCGCATTTGATATGACCCTTGACTCTCATAAGGATAAATTTGTAGTTAAAAAATAAATTTTTTTGGTCTATTTGGGCTGCATGTTGGCCTTACATGGGTTTGTTTCCACTTTTCATGTAGCCTCTTGGTTTGGTGGGGAGAGATTTCTAGTTTCTCTCCCCCTTTCTTGGCTTTGTCCTGTACCATATTTGTCCTATTTCAGATAGTGTGTAGTCTTGAATATCTTTGGAATTGGGTTTCAGGTCCCTCCAAAACCTTCTTTGTACAAGGTTTCAGGTTCCCTCAATTTTTTTTTTACTTAATCAAAAACAATCCAAAGGAAAATTTATCCCCCATAAACATTACAAATCAAATGGTAACATTTTTACCTCATGGAATATAATGAGGATGACTAGATTATATTTTAAATCGGTAATGGAAACTAAATATTGATGATACAACCCTAATTTCAACTAATAATTATGATATATTATTGATAAATTAGTTTTTGTTTCTACAATAACTTATAAAATTCAAGCGACTTGAATCTAATTGTTTATCGAATATTGTAGTGAATCTTTGAGTTCAAATTTTTAATAAAATAAATTATTTGGCAATTTAAATATTCCTATTTTTTTATAAAATTGTTGCAATTTAGGTTTCCTTAAATATTGAATTATTAGCCAAAATTGGACTCTTAAATTTTAAAAAATAACCAATTGGCAAATATTAGCCACTAAAATAATCACCGGTGTAATCATTGATATGTGTTATGATGGTGTCATTGATGATTGTGAGGTCAACCCTTTTCCAAAAAGATTGTGACAATGTGGAGAGTTAGATAAATTTAGGGTGTATATTATATATGATGTTTCTTAGATGCAAAAGGTAGAAGATTGTGTAGGTGATTTCAATGGCTAGTGGTGATTGATGATTGATAGTATTCTTTATTGTGAATGTACACCCGCTTAATGTTGATGTAAACATTATGTTATATCTCTAATCATGGTAAATATGTTGTATTTCTAGATATCAACCATGCTTTGTGTTGAGAATGATGCATCTTGATGATCACAGTTGTAGTTGATATATGGTGACAGTGACGATATCATATTGAGATGAATAATAAAATAATTGAGGCTTTGAAATTAGGATTAAAAGAATGACATTAGTGTCAATGGTTGTATGCTACAAGCTATTGCAGTATCTCTCTTTTCTCTCTTGATGGGAAAATTTATATTACAAATTTGTTTTGATCATCGAAGAATGTTGAAGAGTGTGTTTGTAGAGAAGTGTTATATTATCTATATAGAAAAATGCTTTGTATTCCTCTACATTTGATGGTATGGTCATTCACTTTTTAACATAGATTTTATTTTCTATGGATATTGTACTCCTATCATATTAGGTCCTTGGTGTTGTCACATATATCTCTAATGTTTTAAAAGTTTGTTGGTAGTTTGGGTGTCTATTAGGACTAGTCCAAAAACTGATCCACATTTCTCTGCATTGATGTTTGAAGTTTTGTGGCTTGGTATGAATATTAATAATATTTTTTCAATGTGTTAGTTCAATTTTCTTGTAGATAAGTACACCACAAGTGTGTTTTTGTTGATGTACTTCATAAATATATTTTCTTGTCCTATCAATCATGAAGAATTTTATGTTAGAATAGTTGTGGTAGCTTAGATCAATAAGGAAACTCAAAATATGTTCTTGGGAATGATGTTGAATATTCAAGGAATATCTCTGTGTGATTCCTATAATAGTAATTGAGTACTTTTGTGTTATATTGTCAAGAATTAGTTTTCAATGTCATTTATGACTATCTAGCTAATAAGGTTTGCTCTCTTGCTTGTGTTGTGTTCCTAATTGCATTAGATCATGTGTTGAGGGTGTTTTATGTCCCACCTTTCTATGTGGGGTCCAAATTGAGTGATTTCGTGTTTAAGAAGTGTTTTGGGTTGACTAATTATATGCTACATGTTACCTTGTTCCTAAATTTAGAGGATGTGCACCAAGCATGTGCCATGTTTTGAATAACTTTAGATATTTTGTTATGATGGTTTAGGTCATCTCTATGTCCTATATTTGACCACTTTCATGACAATTACCTTTTGGTGGTTGACTTGTTGTGATTCCCCCTTGTCCCTTGTTTTGGTCAACCTAATTGATTCTTAGTGATCATTCAACTATTATGAATAGAAGATCAAACTGTTGGCATAATGGATGCAGATAATATGAGTAAGTATGTTTATGACTTGATGATGTGTTTTATCATTTATGTTGTCATTGATGTTAAAGGATGACTATGTTCTTGGTGTACTAAGTTATGATGTAGAAGATGAATTGATAGTTATGTTGTGAATTGTGGTGTGCGATTTGGCACATAGGTTCTAGAGGTGTGTATAATTATATATGTATCATCACATATGTGTATGATGATTTTTATGCAAGTTAAAGTCAATATGGTGAAGATAGGGAATTGGTTTAGCAGTGAAGGATTAAGGAAGAAAGATTTGATGTTGTGATCAGAGGTGTATGATCTTGATGATATTATTGGATTGTTGGTGCAATTGCATCAAGATTGGTTATTGGTAGATAGAGTTTCTGGATTCTAAATTTCAAACAGTGAAGAAGGAAAGAAAGTGAAGAACAATCAGTTAGATCCTTGATCAGTGAAGGAAGATCAGTTTGTGAAGATGGTTGAGTATTCCAGAACATGTGATGATATGTCTAAGATGATGTGGAATGTTAGGTATGATTCTTATTGGTCAATTTGATTGATAATTCATGAAGAGGTACATGAACCTAGGGAAGTGTAATATGTTTGACCTTTTGGTGTCAAATCAAAGTGCAATTAGATCCTGATGTTGGTGCAAGATGGAAAATGTTTCCAACTTGTTTGGAAGAATTCTATGGAGGGAAATTTGAATTCCAAATGTAAAATTTGGGTGGTTGTATGCCCTAATTATTGTAAATGTACTTATATCATTTTGTAATGTATTTTTTAGTATGAGTGGAAAAAATAAGCAGCAGAGATCATATGTGTGAGATAGATAGTAAATCAAGAGGTGTGATTCAAAGGAGAGGTTAATGTATAAGAGAAGAAGAAGTGTGAGCCTAATTGGATATGTACAAGAAAGGAATTGGTTCTATTTTCTAGATCAACCTTCTTGTTATTCCCTAACAGTTGCAATAGGTCAAAATCCCTTAATCGGGTAGATCCTAATAGATCCTTTTTTAAAATCCTTTAACAGGGTGGCACTTTAGCTAGTTTCTAAAGTCCTCTCAAAATGCTACTCCTAATAGGGTAAAGCTCCTAATAGGACTAGAGGTGAATCCCTTAATCAGGTGTCTCTTAACAGGGTTTGTTCTTAACCAAACTTTATTGTAAGCTTTTAACAAGGCTAAGCTCTTAACCGGGTGTGCTCTAGAAGAGTGCATTTTCCTTAGTGGGTGCCATTCCCACTATGGTTTTTCCCAAGTTGGCTTTTCATGATAACATTATTGGTGTTATGTGTTGAATTTTTGTGGATGCTTATTTCTTGGTGTATGTTTTATCACAAGTAAAGGTTACTAATTGCATGCTTGTAGTGAGGATTTAAAGGATAAGTTTTATCAAACCAAAAAATTTTTATTGGTAGATTACTGATTCAACCCCCCTCTTAGTAATCTTAGGGCCTAATCATTCTAACAATTGGTATCAAGTCCTAGGTCCTCTTGGTGATAATATTAACCACTTGAGGTAAAGATCTTATTGAAAATATGTTTAGAAAAGGAGGCTCTCAAGTTCACAAAAGATAATTACCTATTATGGTTAGACATGATGGAGTTATACATAAGAGGTATGGGTGATCAATACTAGAGGCATATTGAAAATCAGTATATTGTGCCTCGGGGAACCCTAACAGTAGATCAGTTGAAGGAGAAGCAAAATAACACACAAGCACAAGAAGCCATAGTAAGTACTCTTTCTAATACTGAATATATTGATGTAAAAGGACTTAAAACAACTTATGAGGTTTGGAAGAAACTTAAACAAGTCTATGGAGGTGACAAGCATTTGCAAAAAGCAAGAGAAGATAGTCTCAGAGGAAAATATGATGACATGAAAATGGTAGAAGGTGAGAACATTGCTCAATATAGTGCACAAATCAAAGATGTTGTTGCTTCAATTAGAGGTGCAGGTGGTATCATGGATGAAGAATTTGTCGTAAGTAAGATGATGAGAACCTTGTTACCTGCCTATGCCATTAGAGTGTCTGCAATTAATGAGATGAGAACATTTGATAAAGTGACTATTGATGGACTAATCGGTAAGATTACTGATTTTGAGCTTAATAATTATGATAATAGTATTCCAAAGGTTTAAACTTCTTTCAAGGCTTCTATGGTAAGCGTCCCTACAAGAAAAGGTAAAGAGTTGATTACTGAATCTGATAGCTTCTCTTATTTCACCGGGAATTTAGATGCTATTTTGGAGGAAGAGAAAAGACAAGCAGAACTTGAAGCATTAACAGCCAGGAGGTTACCTAGAGGAACCGATTAGTACAAAGGTAAATTACCTTTGAAATTTTTCTCTTGTAACAAGATTGGTCACATTGCTGCTAGGTGCCCTAATGGAGAAGGAAAAAAGGATAAGGAAAAATACAAGAAGTATAAAGGAAAGCCAAAGAAACAATGTTATATGAAAGTGGATGAGGGTATAACCAATGAGGAATTTGGTGACAATAATGAAGAGGATTTTTTTTTTGTTTTTATAGAGGAAGATCATCTCGCAGAAGACAAAGAAGGTGAAAATTCACTTGTTTCACATATTGGACATAATGATGAGTGGATCATAGACAGTGGGTTCTCACATCACATGACCGGTGATAAAAGTAAGTTTATTAAACTCAGTGAATTTTATGGTGGTGTTGTGAGGTTTGGAAATAATTCACCTTGCTTAGTGAAAGGTAAAGGTATTATTTTCTTCAATGAAAAAAAAATAATGCAGATGATGTCTATTATGTTGAAGGTATAACACATAACTTACTGAGTGTGGGTCAGCTTAATGAAAAGGGATATCGACTTGAATTTAAAGGAGGATTGTGCAAAATCATTGGAAGTTTTGGTGATGAGATTGCTACTGGAAGGAAAACTAGAGGTAACTTGTTTAAGTTGAACAATACAGTTAATAGTTGTTTGGTTGCTAAGATTGAGGATAGTTGGTTATGGCATAGAAGATTCTACCATGTAAAATGTGATATCTTGGTGAAGGTATGCAAGACTAATGCAATAAGAGGAATGCCGCAATTTGTGAAACCAGAGAATTTGATGTGTAAAAAGTTTCATCTTGGTAAGTTAACTAGTACATCTTTCAAAAGAAAATCTTATTCATCTAGGAATATACTTGATTTAGTACATACTGATTTGTGTGGTCCTATGAGATAAAGGAGTTATAATGGCGATAAATATTTTATCATATTTAGTGTTTATTATTCAAGAATGATGTGGGTTACCTTTCTTAAGGAGAAATCAAATGCATTCAGTAAGTTCAAGGCTTTCAGAGCACTGGTGGAGAAGAAATTAGGAAAAAGTCTAAAGTGCTTAAGATTAGATAGAGGAGGTGAGTTCACATTGGATGAGTTCATGAAGTATTGTGAAGACAATGGTATATAAAGACAGATGTCTTATTTGAGAACTCCTCAACAAAATGGTATTGTAGAGAGGAAGACCAGAACAATTATTGAAGCTGCAAGGACTATGTTGATACAGGGAGATGTACCAAAGATCTACTGGAGAGAAGAAATTAGTACTATTATTTATACTCTGAACCGAGTGCAAGTGAAGAAGGGAACCAGAAAAAATCCTATAAATTATAGTATGGTCATTCTCCAAGTGTAAAGTATTTCAAAAAAAATTGGAGTAAATGTTATATAAAAAGAGATGACTTTTCTAGAAAATTTGATTACAAAAGTGATGAAGGAATATTTTTGGGTTATTCAACTAAGAGAAAGACTTACGAATGTTTTAATAAAAGGACTAATAAGATGATTGAAAGTGTCAATATGAATATAGATGAATTTCCTGAGAAATCCAAGGAAACAAGAAAAAAGGAAATAGAAGATGAATGAGGAATAGAGTCTATTGAATCAAAAGAGCCTAGACTGGTAGAGTAGAACAATGATGAAGAAGTAGTCCAACCAGAAGAAGAAGCTCCTAGGTCTGAACTACTAATCCCAAGGTATGTGAAAAAAATCATTTTTTTGATCAAATAATTGGTGATAAGAATGTAGGTGTGTTGCCAAGAAGGAAGGTTAGAGAAAGCACATATCAGATATCACAATTTGAGCCCATAACAATAAAGGAAGCAAATAAAAATGATGATTGGGTGAGATAAATTCATGAAGAATTGGATCATATTGAGAAAACTAAAACTTGGAGTCTTGTGCCAAGGCTTGAAGACAAAAATGTGATAGGTACAAAATGGGTTTTCAAAAACAAATTAAATGAGGATGGTGAAGTGATTAGAAACAAAGAAATAATTGTGTGTAAGGGTTATGCACAAGAAGAAGGTTTGGATTATGGTGAGACATATTCTCCTGTAGCAAGATTGGAAGGTGTCAGGATTCTACTTTCTTATGTTGCATTTAGGAAATTAAAAGTCTATCAAATAGATGTGAATCAGTATTCTTGAATGGAATTCTATAAGAAGAGGTTTACATTGAGCAGATGGATGGATTTTCATTAACTAAGGACACAAACATGGTATGAAAACTTCAAAAAACATTGTATGGTCTGAACAAAGCCCCTAGAGCATGACCTATAAAATATTACAATCTTATCTCATTAGGATTGGTTTCAACATGACTTCTGATGATAGTAATGTTTACTTAAAGGTTGAATGTGAGAAGATATTAATTGTTGAAGTCTTTGTTAATGACATAATTTTTGGTGGTGATGATAAGATGAGTATGTCTTTTGTTGATGAGATAAAGAAAGAATTTAACATGTCAATGATTGGAGAAATCAAAATTTTCTTAGGTTTGTAGGTATCACATTTGGAAGATGGAATATATATAAGTCAATCTGAATATGTGAAGGATGTTTTGAAGACTTTTGGCATGGAAGATTCTAAAATGGTTGGTACCCCATGATTACAGGTTGTAAACTATCCAAGGATGATGAATTTGATTCTATTGAGGCCACTTTATACAGGTCCATGATCAGTAAGCTATACTGTGTTGTACATAGTAGATCTGATATTAGACAAGAAGTTGGCATAGTTGCAAGGTTTTAGTCAAACCAAAAGGGGTCACACATGGTTGCAGTGAAGATATTCTTCAAATATAAGAAAGGCGCTAGGGATTATGGATTATGGTATGCTCATGAAGGTGAATTTTTGCTAAGTGTTTTTACTGATGTTGATTGGGCTGGTAATTTAGATGACTGAAAGAGCACTAGTGTTGGTGCATTATTTCTAGGTGGAAGGCTTGTGTCTTGGACAAGAAAGAAATGAAATTTCATACATCAATCTACATTTGAAGCAAAATATGTGGCAGAAGCTATCAATTGCACATAGGTAGCTTGGATTACGAAAATCGTAGAAGGGATTAAGGAGAAGGTAATTGATAATATAGTGCCATAAACATTTCCAAGAACCGGGTTATGCACTCGAAGACCAAGAATGTTTCTATTAAGTATCACTTCTTGAGAGAATAGGTGCAGGAGAAAGCGGTGAGGTTGGAGTACATTCCAACTAAAGAACAAACTGCAAATATATTTACCAAACAACTTCCTAAGGGTACTTTTGAGTACCTTAGAGGTAACTTGGGGTCATGTCCCTACCTAAGCATAAATAAGATGCAAATGTTGCATCAATCCATTGGATATTACTATTTTATTTTTCAGTGGATTGATGTAAAGGGGACTACTCCTTAGGGGGAGCAGTCGGATAGAATAGGTCTTGAGCACTATGGTGCCTTTGGCATTGTTGTCAAAGGGGGAGGATAACATAATAGAAAAAGAGAGATGAACTATGAAGAGAAGATAAACAAGGGGAGAGAAGCTAATGAGACTATAAAGACTAATTAGAACAAAGATTGTGTTCCTATATGTTGGGTGTTTCCATCAGATGAAAATGAAGACAAAGTGTTGTAGTTGAAGAACATGTTTGGTATTGCTTGGTGTGTTGCCATCAATGCCAAAGGAGGAGATTATTGGTATAACTGATGCAAATGAGATGAGAAAGTATGTTGATGACTTGATGATGTGTTTTTTCAGTGATGTTGTTGTCATTAATGTCAAAGGATGACTATGTTCTTGGTGTACTAAGTTATGATGTAGTATATAAATTGAGAGTTATGTTGTGAATTGTGGTGTGCAATTTGACACATAGGTTATAGAGGTGTGTATAATTCTATAAATATGATCACATATGTGTATGATGAGTTTTATACAAGTTACTGTCATTTTGGTGAAGACAAGGAATTGGTTTAGCAGTGAAGGAACAAAGAAGAAAAATTTGATCAATATGTCACACATGAATGGAATTAGGTGTTGCAATCGGAGGTGTGTGATCTTTGATGATATTATTGGATTTATAGTGTAGTCACATCAATATTGGTGATTGGTAGATATAGTTTCAGGATTCTGAAGTTCAGACAGTGGAGAAGGAAAGAACAGTGAAGGATAATCAGTTAGATCCTTGATCGGTGAAGGCATATCAGTTTGCGAAGATGGTTGAGTTTTCCAAAATATGTGATGATGTGTTTGAGATGATGTGGAATGTTAAGTATGATTCTTATTGGTCGATTTGATCGATAATTCATGAAGAGGTACATGAACCTAGGGAAGTGTAATACGTTTGACCTTTTGGTGTCAAATTGAAGTCTGTAAGAATTTGCTTAAGGCAAAGAGTGCAAGCCAAGATCTAGAAGCTCAAGAGATAGCACAAACAAGAGAGACAAAGCAATATGATCAAATGAAGAATTCAATAATGATCAAATGATGGGTAATAGAATGATTACATACAATGTAGAAATGCCTCAATATAAAGGCAATGCAAGATAACTAGAAGTTATGCAAATGATAAGCTATCAACTAGACATGGTGGAATCACATGTCCACCAAAGGTGGATCATCCTCCATTATACATCAAAGTATGTGAAATGGATTAGGATGATAATGTGATAAGAGCACTAAAGGTGGATCTCACATACAAAGAGGTATGAGAAGACAACTATGACCACCTAAAGTGGAGAGTCTCCTAACCATGTGCTAAAAAAGAAATGCAAACTCCTAGGTGTCTCAATCACAACTAACTATGCAAATGCATTATCCTAAGTAAACTTAAGTAAAGTGTAATTAGTAAATACTTAATTACACCAACACCCCCCCTTAAGTGCAACTTAGGGGAATGCACTTAAGCTCACAGTACAAGATGGGTCCCGGCTACTAGGCCATGTTAGGTACCCATGAACAATATGCAAGAGCAATAGAAAGCAATCTCTCATAAAGCGGAGAAAGAGGGAAAACCTCATGGGAAAAACCCTCCCCCAAAAAGAGAGATGAATACAAGAATAGAAGATGAGAGAGAAGACCTCATGTGAGGAAAAGATCCCCCCCATAAGATAGAATAGAGAAGTCATGTGACCCCCCTGATGAAATAGCCCGCACCCCCAAGAGAGCTCGCAACTGAAGAAACTTGCTCTCAGTGAAGGGTTTGGTGAAGATGTCTGCAACCTGCTCTGCTGTAGGACAATACTGCAATGCAATGACCTGCTCATGTATCAAATCTCTGATGAAGTGCATATGAACCTCAATGTGTTTGGTCCGCTGATGTTGGACCGGATGTCTGGAGATCTCTATAGCACCCTGATTTTCACAATGAATGACTATAGGTCGGGGAATGCTGAAACCAAACTCCTTCAGGATATGCTGAAGCCAAATAGCCTCTGTAGCTGTAGTAACAGCCCCTCGATACTCAGCCTCAGTCGAAGAAAGAGCAATAGCATGCTGCTTCTTACTCTGCCAACAAATGGGGCCTGAACCAAGATGAAACATGTAACCTGAAGTAGACTTGCGACCATCAAGATCGCCTGCCCAATCTGAGTCTGTATATCCAACCAACTGAAGTCATGTACCTACTACATAGTGAATCCCATGTGTATGTGTACCCTGTATGTAGTGCAATATGCGCTTGGCTGACTTCCAATGAAGCTCATGTGGCTCTTGCATGAAGCGAGAAACCATGCCAACTGCAAATGATAGGTCGGGGCGTGTATGTGTCAAGTAGATGAGACTTCCAACAAGCTGTCTATACAATGTGGCATCAACAAGTGGTGTAGAACACTTAGCCTCTAACTTGACACCTGATAGAAATGGAGTGGGTGCAGCCTTGCAAGCACTCATGTGAAATCGAGCAAGTAGATCAAGAGCATACTTGGGCTGAGAAAGTGTGATCCCTGCGGAGGACTGTGTGATCTCAATACCAAGAAAATAGTGAAGTAAACCCAAGTCTGTCATAGCAAATCTGTCCTGCAAAGAAGACTTGACACTAGCAATGATGGATGAAGTACTCCCTGTAATGATCAAGTCATCAACATAAAGTACAAGTATCAAGTGTGAGTCATCCTGCCGAAGAATGTAGACATTCGAATCTGAATGACATCTGGAGAATCCTGCTGAGAGAAGGAAGGAATCCATCTTGGCATACCAAGCCCTAGGAGCCTGTTTGAGGCCATAGATAGACTTCCTTAACCTGCAAACCATAGTAGTATCCTGGATGAATCCCTGTGGCTGCTCCATATAAATCTCCTCATGAAGATCCCCATGTAGAAATGCACTCTTCACATCCATCTGATGTACAACCCAACCATGAGCTGCAGCAATAGCAAGTGTCAAACGAATGGAGTTCATCTTGGCTACAGGTGCAAAGGTCTCGGTGTAGTCAATACTAGGAACCTGAGAGAAACCTTTTGCAACAAGTCTTGCCTTATACTTATCCACACTTCCATCCGCTGCAAACTTGGTTCGATAGATCCACTTACATCGAACCACTTTTCGTCCTTTAGGAGGAGGAACTAAGTCCCAAGTATTATTTCTTATCAAAGAGTTATACTCTTCCTCCATAGCTTTGTCCCACTCAGGAACACCTGAAGCTTCCTTGAATGATTGTGGATCGGAAGCAATTGCAATATAAGCATGTGGAAATGATTTATGTTGTGACCTTGTCCTCCTAGTATCTGAAGGATTCCCCACAAATGAACCTGTTGAATCAAGTGTTTGTTGTGCCCAACGAGGTCGAGTGGAGGAAGAAGATGATGAAGGAATGTCCTCAACTATTTCTTGACCCTGTGAAGGTGGTGGCCTATGAGTCGGTGTTGAGGGGTTTTCATCTTCCAAGTCACTATCATCACTATCATTATCTGAAATGGAGGAAGTAGGAGTAGTTGAAGAATCCATGCTAGGACAATTCTCTTCAAAGTGAACACTCCTCTCAAAGAAGATCTCATGTGTCTCAGGATCCATAAGCTTGTATGCCTTAAGAGTCTCGGGATAACCAACAAATATGCAAGGCTTGCTTTGTGGTTCCAATGCCTTGCGTTTTTGTGGAGGTATGCATGCCCATGCTTGACAACCAAAGACTCTAAAGTGTTTCACAACTGGTTTTCTTCCACACCAAGCTTCAAAAGGAGTAACTCCATCCAAGGCTTTGTGAGGAGTTCTATTTTGTATGTGAGTGGCACAACATATAGCTTCAGCCCAAAAGGCCTGATCGAGAGACTTGGCATGAATCATACAAGTGGCCATCTCCTTAAGGGTCCTGTTCTTCTTTTTTGCAATACCATTCTGCTGTGGAGTGTAGGCAACTGAGTGTTGAAGATCAATACCCTCAAGTGTGAAAAAGTCTATAAGTCTCGAGTTCACATATTCCCTTCCATTATCTGTTCGAAGAATCTTGATGGCTTTACTTGATTGCTTCTCAACATGAGCCTTGAAGGTGAGAAATTTATCAAACACTTCACTCTTGTGACCAAGAAAGTAGACCCAAGTGTAGCGTGAAAAGTCATCAATGAAGGTGAGGACATAACGAGCCTTGCCAAATGATGGCACTGGAAATGGGCCCATTACATCACTATGAACTAACTCAAGAACAAATGTTGCTCTCCAAGACTTCCCCTTATCAAACTTCTCTTCGGGATGTTTGCCCATTTCACAACCTGAACATACACCTTCTAAATACTTGATTTGAGGTAGACCTTTGACCATATCCTTGCTGCTAAGCTGTTGAAGATATCTATAGTTGAGATGTCCAAATCTTTCATGCCAAAGTTTACTTTGTGAATTTGAGTGTGTCAACAAGGCATGTGAAGGAGTCTTAGGTACAAATTGAGAAAATGAGTAAAGCCTTGTGTCATGATTTGCTTTTCCTATTGCCACCATAGAATCATCTTTAAGATTTTTTACTACAACTGAATTGGGTAGGAATTCAACTTTCTTTCCACCTCCATAGTGAGTGATTTGGTAAATTGAAAGAAGGTTTGTGCTAAGGTTTGGAACATAGAGAACATCTTTGAAGGCTCCATTTTCCATCTCAACTTCTCCTTTTCCTTCAACATCCACTTGAGTATCATCTCCTACAAAGATGTGAGGTACCATAGATGGTTTCAAGGAAGAAAATTGCTCCTTTGTTGCACCCATATGATGTGTTGCACCTGAATCAAAGATCCATTCTTCTGAAGTAGTTGTACTTGCCACAAATGCTTTCCCTTTACCCTTTGATGTGGAAGGTGATGAATCCTTTCCTTTGTAGGCATTTGGCAACTCAATGTGATGTTTCTTGATTATGTTTGTCAACTCATCAATTTGTTTCTTGTGGCATTGATGCTCATCATGATTTGGCTTCTTGCAATATGCACAAATTTTCTTCTCCTTCTTAGAGTTATCCCCCTTGTTTTTGTTGTTGTTTTTGTTGGGAGAAGACTTTCCTTGTTGTGAGGAGGAAGATTGTTGAGTGTCTGATTGTGATTTGGCCTTCCACTTCTTTTTCTTCTTGTTGGAACCCTTACTATCTTGATTCCCTTGATTCCCATTATTAGCCACCAATGCTTTAGACTTTGAAGACTTGAGAATCCCCATACTCATCAATTTTGTTTGTTCTAAGACCAACATTTCTGAAAATGATTCAAATGAAGGCTTAGTGAAGGCTCTACCCATGGTTAACTTGTGAGTATGGTAACTTGAAACAAAAGCTGCATATTCAGGTGGAAGATGATTCAACAAGTGACTAACCAACTTCGCATCCTTCATGGAATTACCACAATCATCAAGTTGTGCTCTATAGTCATTGACTTTGTTGAGATAATCTTGAATTGTGTCAAAGTTCCTAGGATCTAATTTGAGGAGATCAGTCTCAATTTTGAATCCCATGTCTTCATCCACTTTACCAAACAATTCTTCAAGCTTATCCTAAGCTTCTTTAGCATCATTTATGTTTTTGATGTGATACATGACTGCTTGAGACATATTCTCTCTTAAGACACCTAATGCTTTATAGTTTTTGGTTGACCAAAGTTGTTTTGCAGCATTATCATCATCAACGGGTTTTGTAAGTGTACCATCCACATAAGGGTTTAAACCTCTTAGCATTAACTTGCTCCATACATTATCTTTCCATGTAGCATAGTTATGTGGAGTTAATTTGGCAATTGAACCCATGATGCAGAAATGGAAAGAGCACAAAAAGAAAGACACCAACACACAAGACACCCCCCCAATTCACTCAATCAAAGAAACCCCCCCAAAAATGATGATTTTGGCACTTTATAACTAGTGCGTGTACAATTGCCACTTGACAAAATTGATCAAAGTGGACTTCTGATTTTGAGGTAAGACTCAAGAAGATAGGACAACAGATCACTTAAGGATCTGATCAATTACAAGTGTTACAATAGGCCAAAATAGACCACTTTCTGAAAGTACAATGTCTACTTATAATTTATCCAAACTGATATCAGATCTAGAAAGTAGATAAAAAATTATGCACTTTCAAAAAAAATTTCACCTGAAAATGTGTCCGTATGAGCCCATACGAAGCCTCTGAAGTTGCAAAAACAGGGATCAGACAGGTATAGTCACCAAAAACTGCAATTTCTACAAAATCAGTGATCCAAAACCAGAAAAGAATATCACCACTGAAAAGTTTAGGAAATTTTAGCCAAAATAAAAAAAAAATTGGACTCAATTTGAAGTCCGTATGACCAAGTTATGGCCTTCCAAAGTCAGACTGTCAAATCCAAACTGCAAATGGTGAGGGCTTTGAAAATTTTTGAAAGCTGCTGACGTCACCTGTATTATAGGCTTAAATTTGACGATTAAATGACCATCACAGAAGTTTGAAAGCGCCCAGATTTGACGGTCAAAAGGACGTCAAATTTAACTGCATGAATTGCTGGTGCGAGCACTAGGTTAAATTTGACGTCTTGGGGACCGTCACCACAGGAGAAAAAATGCCTCGTTGACGTCCAAATGGGCGTCAATTTTAATCACTTGAAAATTGCCGAAAAATGCAAAATATTTTAATAAAAATACCCGTTGTGCCCAGTCTGCCGCGTGTCGGTTTTTGATTGGCCCGCGTGGAGAGGAGAACCGGTGGCGATGCTGGCCGCGAGCGGTGGCGGTGACTGAGTGTTGCCTGCGGTGGCCACTGTGGAGGCGTCTACCCGCAAGCGGAGGTGGCTCGTAGAGAGGTGGAACCCCAAGCGGGAGGCGCGGTTGCAGGAGGCGCGGGAAACCCCAAGCGGGAGGCGCAGCTGCGGTGAGGAGGCGCAATGAAGACTTTGCGCGGTGTGAGCCGCCGTTGTTAACCCGCGGTGGAGGTGTTTTGGAGGCCTGCGGTGGTTTGGAGGCCCGCGGGTGGTGCTGGAACTTAGTCCCACAAAGTGCTGAGGGGGCTGAAGTGGTGGCGGGGGTTTGGAAGCTCTGCTCGTCGAAGCTCTGGGCGGAGTTGCTGGGCAGTGAGACTAGTGGAGAGCCGCGCGGGAGGTAGCCCACTGCGATGGAGAAGACCGAGAGGTGTTTTATAATCCCACATTCAATGGGCAGGGGCTTACAAAGCCCTTTTTATATGCGAATCTCCCTCTAATAAAATAAAAGCTCGGTTGGCTTGGGTGATGTGTGCTCTAGTATGACAGTTAACTGTATTGCCTGTTCAAGACAGAGGCTGTATAGCCCAATATTTTGCACAAACTATATATTTCCAAAAAAGGAAAAAATTTTCAGATTCAAAAATTTTCCAAAAATGGAAAATTTATCTAAATCTTAATATATATCTGAAAATAATTAGATTCAGAAAAATACCACAGATCTGAAAATACAATAAATATTGCAAATTCATAAAATTGACGAAAATAAGAATAAATTTCAGATCTGAAATAAAATTGGTAAAATAATTACCCACTTTTGGAGATCGGGCCTTAAAGGTCCGGTTTGCAAAAAAAAATTGCCTCAAATTTGACTTTTGTCTAATATAGACAAATTTATAGTCAAAATTTATGGAAACAGCCACCCGGATGCAATGGTGAGGTCCGATCTTGCTCAAAACGCTCCCACAAAATGCTGATCCCGGATTTGGTTCATGGCCCTCCAAGAGTTGAAGCAATGAAATGCTCTCCAATGGCTATGCAATGAAGACTCCTTTGGCTCTGATACCATGTAAGAATTTGCTTAAGGCAAAGAGTGCAAGCCAAGATCTAGAAGCTCAAGAGATAGCACAAACAAGAGAGACAAAGCAATATGATCAAATGAAGAATTCAATAATGATCAAATGATGGGTAATAGAATGATTACATACAATGTAGAAATGCCTCAATATAAAGGCAATGCAAGATAACTAGAAGTTATGCAAATGATAAGCTATCAACTAGACATGGTGGAATCACATGTCCACCAAAGGTGGATCATCCTCCATTATACATCAAAGTATGTGAAATGGATTAGGATGATAATGTGATAAGAGCACTAAATGTGGATCTCACACACAAAGAGGTATGAGAAGACAACTATGACCACCTAAAGTGGAGAGTCTCCTAACCATGTGCTAAAAAAGAAATGCAAACTCCTAGGTGTCTCAATCACAACTAACTATGCAAATGCATTATCCTAAGTAAACTTAAGTAAAGTGTAATTAGTAAATACTTAATTACACCAACAAAGTCAAATTAGATCCTGATGTTGGTGCAATGTTTCCAACTTGTTTGGCAAACTTATATGGAGGGAAATTTGACTTTTAGATGTAAAATTCAAGCTCTCATTTTCTAGATCAGCCTTATTATTTTCTAACAATTACAGTAGGTCAAAATCCCTTAACCGGGTAGATCCGAATAGATCTTTTTATAAAATCCTTTAACAAGGTGTCACTTTAACTAGCATCTAAGGTCCTCTCACAAGGCTACTCCTAACAGGGTAAAGCTCCTAACAGAGCTAGAGGTGAATCGCTTAATCAAGTGGTTCTTAATAGGGTTTGTTCCTAACCAAACTTTATTGTAAGCTTTTAACAGGGCTAAGCTCTTAACTGGGCGTGTTCTAAAAGAGTGCATTTTCCTTAATGGGTTCCATCCCCATTGTGGTTTTTCCCAAGTTGGGTTTCCACGGTAAAAAAAAATTGGTGTTATGTGTTAAATTTGTGTGGATTCTTATTTCTTGTTGTATGTTTTATTACAAGTAAAGGTTACTTATTGCATGCATGTAGTGAGGATTTGATGGATAAGTTTCATCAAACCAAATTTGTTTTTATTGGTAGATTACTGATTCATCCTCCCCCCCCCCCCCCCCTCTTTGTAATCTTAGGGCCTAATCATTCTAACACAAACTAGTTGCAAAGTGTGGAATGTGTGAGAGATGTGGAAGATGCGAGTTTAGGGAATCAACAATGTGTAATGGCAGAAGTTGTGTAATTATTGCTTGAGACATCATGTTAAAAGAATCAAAATTCTAAGGAGAATATTAGAATTAGTATTTTGAAGGTTAATTCATTGTAATAATTTTCATGTATCTTGTGTTGTGACAAATAGTCTCCTCTACAAGTCTTTTTTTTATCTTGCTCAAAGATAGTGAGTCTGTATAACAATTCATTTGTATCTTTCCCTAAAATAGTGAGTCTTGGTTGCAAGTCCAACAGTGAGCCTCTTGGTAATAATTTTCTTATATTGTGAGATATTCTCACTATGGTATTTCCCTCATTGGGTTTTCCACATAAATCTAGTGTTCTCTTAAGAAATGGTGTTATTTTTTTTATATTTCATTATTGTTAATTAAAGTTACATGTTTTGGAATTAAAGTAAAGCTTCAAGATTTTTAAAGATTAATTTGCCCCTTAGCCTCTATGTGTGTTCAAGAAATAAGAAATGAGATTTTCTATGATATTAATGGTTATGTGGATTCAAACTAGGAAGGTGATGTTGATCAAAGAAGATCCACCAGTGCTTATGTGTTCACATTATTTGGTGGTGCAATCAATTGGATGAGTAAGTGACATGTTGTGGTTTCTTTGTCCAATACTAAAGTAGCGTATATGGTAGTATTCATGCATGAAAAGAATCCATTTGGCAAGATACTATATTTAGATATTGGAATAAAACAAGATGTAGTGATAATTTATTTTGATAGTTAGAGTGCAATCTGTCTAGCTAATAACCAAACTTTTCATGCCAGGACCAAGCACATTGAAATCCAATATCATTTTATTAGAGGTTTGGTTGAGGATGGTAGAGTGAAACTAGTTAAGGTAGAGACTTTGATAAATGTTGTATATTCTTTAACTAAGGTGGTAAGCATAGAAAAGTTTAGATGGTGTTTGAATTCTATAAAATTCTTTGCCACTAGTAATTAAAAGATGATGTTGGTACCCCTCGTGTTGTTTGTGCAAGGTGTTCAACGAGTAGGAGATATGTTGGTAAATGGTGTTTCAACCTTGGAATAATAAAAGGTTACTATTGATAAATGAATTTACTGGTTTGCAAGCGCCCCCCCCCCCCCCCCCCAAGTGATGATTTATGGGGAAACAGTCTTGTAGCCATATTTTATGCATTATGCATCATTGTAAATCTTGATCATTCATCATTTTTTATTTTTTATTTTTTTGATCGGTAAAAGGTCTAAGCCAAAGATTTTATTAATCAACTAAAAAATAGTACAAACATTTCATTCTGTGTGGGCATTGGTAGGAAAGAATGGAGAAGAAAACCTCCAATCTAGCCCAGGACCTTGGTCCAGAATTTTATTACAAACAATTTTATGAGGGCATTCCCTCATTTACATCAAAAGATGAAGGCATTCCTTCATTTACAATTTCATTTTAATTTAACTCCTGACTCGGTTCAGGTTTGGTAAAAATTCTTGATATATCTTTGTACCGCTGTAAGGGAGATCTCCTCCTATACATCGAGATTTTAGAGGTTTCGATTTGCTGATAGTTATGATTTTAAATTCTTCCTCGTACTCAGTTCTATCTTGTAGACACTTATCTTTATATAATTTGAATCTATGAAATGAAGATCTTGTCTTCTCTGATCCCTTTGTCTTTGCTACCCTGTATACAAACAAATACTATTTGCCAAAAATATGCTTGTTTTGTAGTTAGAAAATAAGATTCCTACTATCTCAAAAGTTATATATATATATCTGATACTTCAATATTGATATTGTTTCTATCATAAAGTATAGCACATACCACTGAATTATGACTTAAAACCTTGTGTTCAAACAGTAAAAAGAAAAGTTTTATTACTGAGAGCTGATCAGAATCACATGAAATTCATAATTCTGTTTAGCTAAAAAGTATTCGTGTTTAGGGTAAAATGCTTATTTTATTAAGGTTTAAAGGCCTAGGCTCTACACACTACAGATCTTTGAGTTATCTATTAAATACCTTCAGATAAAGAAAGATGATATGTACTAAGGTTCTAGGTGATTAGCGTTCAGATTTATACTATAAGGTCATATTTAAAGATGATTAGGTTATGAGGCAGGGATATAGACTAACTCATTCTAGTAAACTTACTCCTATACCGTTTCACCATTTGCTCCCTGGTTAGCAAGCTGATCTGCGGTTGTATTACCTTCTCTGTAAATATGCTTAATTTCGTACTGGGGATAGTATCCAGAATTATACTAATATCTTCAATTCTCGAATTAAGTTTCCAGTTAGGGGTCTTTCTAGTTCTGATTGCATTGATAACTATTTGAGAATCACCTTCAATTACTAGTTTAGAGATGCCGAGTTGTTTGCATAATTTAAGTCCTTCTAAAGCTACCTTACATTCTGTCATATTATTAGTTGTGGGTTTGATGGGTCGGGCATATTTATAGATTATTTCCTCATTCCAGTTACGAATAACCCCACCAATACCTGCTATACCTGGATTTCCCCGAGAGGCTCGATCAAAATTTAATTTATACCATCCTTCGCTAGGAGGCATCCATTTACATGTACTTCTATCTAATTTTGATTTGATTCCTCCTCTACCATATAGTGGTGGAATTGCCAATTTAGGCCATTTGAATCTGATATTATTATCCCATAGTTTAAAGGAATTTTCAAAACTAATTTTATCTCGAAGTCTATTATTGGTTACTTCAACAATTGATGCTTCTATTTGTTAACAATTGACTTCCAATCAAACTTTTGATTTGTAAATATCCTTCTGTTTCGTTCTTTCCAGATTTCCCATACAAGAATAGAAGGAGATTGTCCATATATCTGTGTACAAACTATCTTTGTTAAGGGCAGGCCATGCTTTAAGGTGATCTACCAAATCGAAGGGCATGGCTGAGTTCCAATTTAGGCAATAACATAACCATTTCCAACATTTTTGGGTATAAGTGCAGTTTAAGAGAAAATGGTTGGCATCCTCTTCTTGGCATTCACATAGGGGACATCTTGAGGGGCCTTCAAACCCTAGCTTTCTAAGTCTATCTACAGTTAAAAAAAAATTTTGCAACGCTGTCCAAAGAAAAACTCCTGCCTTTGGAAGGCATACCTTATTCCAGCATAGGTTCAAAGGGATATCTAGGGTATCCATGTTATGTTTCTGCACAATAGTTTTGTAGCCATCTTTCACAAAATATGCTCCATTATTAGAACCAACCCAAATCAGATTATCTATCCTATTTGTAATAGTAATAATTCTGTCTTTGAGGATATCAATGAGTTTTTGTCTTTCTTTTTACCTTATTGGAATATCATTAACTGATTTCCATACTGATTACTCTTCATTAATGATATAATTCTCTAAATATATTCCTTTAATGTTTTTGCAATCTTCAATAAAGCTTTGCGAAAAACCCATCTTATTGAGGGGCGTAAAACCACCCCATGAGTCCTCCCAAAAGAGGGCCTTGTCCCCTCTACCTATATCCCACATAAGAAAATTATTAATGACATCTCTAGATTCCTTAATAAAGTTCCAAATACGAGAGCCTTTAACATGGGATCGCGATCTAAAGATATTGATGGGATCTGCATCTAGGATATATTTGTGCAGTAGGATTATGGGTCATTTACTGTTTGATTCCTTTTATAATCTCCAAATGAGTTTGGCACCCAATCCTTTATTTTTCTATTGTAAATTTTTAATACCCAGTCCACCTTGGGATATTGGTTTACACAAATTCTCCCATCTTATGAGGGCTAACTTGTTTTCTTCTGTCGTACCTTGCCAATAGAAATCCCTAAAGAGTTTGTCTAAACTGGCTTTGATATTGACTGGAAGAGGGAGTATCGACATTTGGTACATGGGGATAGCAGTCAATACAGATTTAATCATTGTGACTCTACTAGCTTTAGTAAGCCATTTACCTTTCCATGTGCCTTTTTTAGTTTGAATTTTGGAAAGCACTTGTTGCCATAGCTTAGAGCTATGTAGACCCTTGTCAAGGGGAATCCCTAGGTATTTACAAGGAAACTTGCCAATTTTATAACCTAGAATTTTACAAATTTCATGTGCTTTGTTTGGAGGGGTATTGACGAAAAAAAATTCAGATTTACTAGGGTTCACTTGCTGTCCTAACACCTTCATATATATGTCCAGAACATCTTTGAATGCCTTAGCTTCTTTACAGTTGGAGGCTCCCGGGAGTATAGTATCATCAGCAAATTGTTGGTGAGTTATGTTCAGGACATGTTCTGTAACTTTTGACTCTTGAGATTTCACCTTCTTGGTGGGCCTTAGTTATGGCTCTACCTAAAGCTTCAGCCATGATAACATATAGAAAAGGAGATAGTGGATCTCCCTATCTAATACCACGAGAGATTTCAAAGAAACCTTCAGGGGTACTGTTGATGAGTAGTGATATTTTAGGTGTGGATATACAGTTGAAAATTAAGTTAATCCATTTTTTAGAAAAGCCAAATGCTTCTAGGCATTTACATAAAAACCTCCAGTCTACTTTATCATAAGCTTTTTGAATATCAATTTTAATAAGCATACAAGATTCTTTATTATATTGAGTTGTATGTACTATTTCTTGGGCTATAATAATACCATCTAGGATTGATCGGTTGGGGACAAAATTGGTTTGTTCTTCTGAGATAATTGCAGGTAGGATGGTTTTAAGTCTATTTGCTAAACATTTGGAAAGGATTTTATAAATGGTATTACAAAGGGAAATGGGGCGAAAATCCCCCGGCTCCGTATAATCATTTTTCATAGGGATAAGTGCGAAAAATGTATTATTGATTTCAGTTAATAGTGTACCAGAGTTCCTAGTAGCTTCCACTGATTGCCATATATCTTCTCCTATAAAATGCCAACATTTTTGGAAAAAACCTTCCTAAAAACCATCTGGTCCTGGGGCTTTTTCTAGATGAAGATGAAATAAGGCATTTTTAACTTCTTCCATGGTAAATTTGCTATTAATCCATTTATTATCTGCATTCGAAACTAATGTTGGAATAGCCTTCAATATTTTATTTTGTGCTTCGAGGTCAGCAGCCTCCTGATTGTGAAGAAGAGAGTGATAAAAATGGATGAATTGTTCTGAAATAAGTTTGGGATCATCTATGAGCTATCCATTTTCATCTTGAATATTCAAAATTTTGTTTTTATTTCTCTTATTATTGGTGCTATTATGAAAAAATTTTGTATTGCAGTCTCCTTCTTTCAGCCATGTTTCTCTGGACTTTTGTTTCCAAAATATTTCTTCTTTTAATAAAATCTCAGTATGTTTAGCCATAAGTTCTTTTTCTTTAATATAACTTATTTCATTCATCCCTTGTTCTATGACTAATTAATTAAGGCATTCTATATCATGCTCAATTTGATTTTTTTGTTCAAAAATATTATTAAATTTGTTTTTGTTCCAATCTAGGATCTTATGTTTAATGATCTTTAAATTAGCTACTAGGCAATACATCTTAGATCCAGAGACTTTTATCTGTTTCCACCATTGTTCTAATAGCATCATAAATTCCTCATCTTGGAACCACATGAATTCAAATTTGAAAGGGTTTCTAGATGGTTTACAATTTTCCGTAATAGAGAGCCTAACTGGGAAATGATCAGACCCTACATTGGGAAGAACTTCTGCACTTAAAAGATGATTAAAATTTTCAGTATCTCCGATGATCATAAATCTATCCAATCTTTCCGCTATGTGGCTGAAACCCAATCTTCTATTGTTCCACGTAAACACGCCATTGTTGGTGTTAATATCGATTAAATTATTGTCCAGGACCCATTGTTTAAAGTCTTTTTGTGACTGCGGGATATACTGTGAATGACCAAATTTTTCTTTAATATCTAAAATTGCATTAAATTCACCTCCTAATATGTGTACGTCTTCGATATTAGATGACAGTTGGTTTTGTATTTCCAACCATACTTTCCTTTTTTCTTCATTCTAAACAGGTCCATATATATTAATGAGTTTAAATTTTAATTTTGTCCTTAAACTATTGACAACTAACATCATCCAATTATTGTTTTTAGATACTACCTCAGCCGTTATTTTCCTAAGGTCCCATAAGGCAGCCAAACCACCAAAAGCTCATGTGGATAGGACTATCTCTAATTTCCAAATGCCTAATTTAAAACTAAACTTTAAACTTTCTTTCTTATTTAATTTAGTTTCCTGTAATATTATAATTTTTTATTCAAATGAATTAAGATGTCTTTTAATTAATCTTTGTTTGTTAGGGGCGTTCAAGCCCCTAACATTCCAGGTTGTTAATTTCATTGCCCCTGAGGAAGGCTCTTCCCCTTCCCAGCATTCAGGATATCAGATAATTTTTGTTGATTTTCGGCATTGCCGTTTATAGATCTCAATTCATTAATGGATTTCCTACCTCTCTTTTTCTTAGTCTTAAGGATATTTGGACATGAAAGACCTTCCCTATTCATGGCAATACCTAACTACCTGTCCTTATTTGTTATCCCGTTCATACATCTGATAGATTCTTGTTCCACCTCTGTTAGATCATTGCTTAAAGGAAAATTCTCTGTATTGACGTTTTGTTCATATTTGTCCTACCCATTCACTAAATTAATAAGAGAGTCTTCTTGATCTATAATGTCTTTGCCATAATCTTCTAAGATATTGTCCGAGTTAGTTCCCAATTCTTTAATGAGGGATTCAAGTTCTATAGGCAATGATATAGATGGAATAGGTTTATCTTGAGATTTGGTGCCCTGTTGATTCACTACCAAAGCTTCTATTTTGTTTGCCTTAATATTCTTATTAATCACAATATTTTTTTATTAAGAGTTCTCTTTGGAGGGCTAATTCCTCACTGTCACAAATCTCATCCATAAGTAAATCCATCAACTCATTTGTAACTTTTTCACCTAGATATTCTGAAATTGTATTGACTTCTCAAATACACTTCTCTTCTTTAGTTTCTATGTCTGGTATAATACTCTCCTTCTAGTTGCTTGTACTATCCACTATCTTATTTTGTATTGTTGAGGGTATATCAAGGTCTGAATCACTACTAATCTTGATGACTTTCTCCATAGGTATCTTTGCTACCTGTTGTTGGTCATGATTGTTTTCGTCTGCACTTTTATGCATGTTACCCAAATTTAAGTTGGTACTACCGAATTTAGCTTCTGGAGAGACAATTGGCACCGAATTTATCTTAACTTTAGCATCTCTATCTTTATTTTTACTGTCTAAGGTTCTATCTTCTATTGGATCAGGGACTAAAGCTATGTTGGCACTGTGCTCCACACATTGACCCTTCCACTGACAATCCTCCGGAGTTTCTATGGATTGGGGCTGGGAGTAAATATAATTATTATTTGGTAAAGTAGTCCTTACATTGTCATGAGTGTCTATCTCCCTTGTACCATTGTTACTTTTAAGAAAGAAACCTCCCTTATTTTCAAAGAAGATAGTCTTCATATCTAAATTGGCTATATTAGATTTAGGGGGGGGACTGGTTTTCTAGAAGGTTGGGTGAGTTATCCAGGATGTCTACAAAATCCTCTAAAAAAATTTCAATTATTATAAGATTAATAACCACCGAACTTGATTTGCAACATAGTTTGATAGGGGGGATATTATTCTTATGAAGATTCATTTTGACTATGATAATTTTTTCAGCTTGATTTTGCTCTGTTGTAACCACCCCTACATATTTGCCAAAGCTATTACCTATCTTTCTAAGAATTTCTTGCCATGTGCACTCCAAAGGGAGGTTTTTAAGTAGAACAACTTTTTCAACCAAGAAGTCAGTAACATTTTCGGGATTAAAAGAGGGGATCCAATTAAAAATAGTAAAATCTACATTTTTGTACTTGGGGCAACCGTGTGATAGTATTTGATTTTTAAGTGCTTTATTACTAAAATCTAAATAGATAAATAATTCTGTAAGGATTGAAACAGCTACCTGATTTTGCCATTTCGATTTCAACCACGTTATTTCATCAATGGAAGCTCTGAATCCGTTCCATCTACATATAATTCCAGATCCTGCACAAACCTTCTGCATACTTTCTATGCACCCATCTTTTAATTCTAAATTAATTGGAGTCATATTAGGGCTTCTTTGAAATGGAGGATTCTTATCATATTGGCGACTTTCAGATCCCACAGTATTGGATCTTTTATGGGGGGGGAATAAAAAAAGCTTTGCTTATCTATGGTATGCTGGCATGGTACCTTAGATTTATCTATATCATTAACTGCTGAGTTCTCAACACAAAAATCTGAAGCACCTGAAAGAGAATTATATTTACCTTTACCGCTGCGATGGGGAAGTGAATAAGCCTTCGCTACTTTGATGGAGCTGATTATCAAAAATGGGGGGAGAGCTAGAATTAGTGGAATTGTCTATTTTATTCTCCCCTAGATTTAGCCAGGATGGATTGATATGGGAGTCGATTTCCTTCCTTAGCATATATTCAGGGTATTGAAGATGCATTTCTAGCATGAGCACATGCTTCCTCTATGGAGATGCCCGAGGTTTTTTGTTCTGCAAAAAGTCCATTGCCCGCCCTCGCCTATGCGGTGGAGAGTAAAGATTAGGGTTTTGGTGAGGTTCCTCATCCTTGAGCAGATCAAATTTATTTCGTAGTGGCACAGGCTTAGCATAAGACATACTGGAAGTTGAAATATTTGGGCTACTTTTTCGCTTTCGAACCTCCTGCCATTCAAAGTCCTTCGGAATAGATTTCATTTTTTTAGGTTTTATCCCAGGACGTCTCTATTCTCTAGGCAATCCCCCTCTACTCATAGCAGGCTGAGTGTCATTGGAGCATATTGTCGACATTACCCTGGATTGTGGAGCCCTTTGTGTCCATGGGAGTAAAACACCCGTTCGCTGTTGCAAATCAACATATTTTGTTTTCGAAAATACCCAAATTTGATGATCCAGGGTTTCGACACTGTAAAAAGATTGAGAATTTCGCAAGTGCAGAGCCATTTCACTCTATCCTTGATCGTTCATCATTAGGTCACATATCTAATATTGAATATTTTTTGTTCTTTTCTTACACTATAAGGAAATTGCATTTTATGGTATTTTATTATGACTATGTATTGTAATATATTTTGAGAGTCTCATAGCTCTTGAGTTGGTTTTGTATCTCCATAATTCTATGAGAAGCTTGCTATGAAAGTATATTGTAATTTATTGTTAAATTATGAACAATATATTGAGAAGCCTTTTGAGTGTGGAGTTTTTTAGTTAAAATAATTTCCCCCAGGTAAATCACTATGTTGTGGTGTACATGTTATTATATTTATTTTATTAAGTTTTTGTAACCATTGTAAAGATCTAAAAAAAATTTACAAAACCCTCCTCTAAAGGTTAGTGTATGAAGTTTAAATTCCACTACCTTAACTTTTTTTTTCAGTATATACTTGTGTTTGACATGTATGTGGGCCTTCTTTCAATGAGTTTGGTGTGAGTGTTCTTGTAGCATGTGTGACCATCTCCTAGCACATTGAGAAAGCATTCTTTGATCTCACAAGGTTGGGTCATGTGGAAACCTCTATTAAGGATTGAAGGATCATGGCTGATTATTGAATATTTTTTAGCCATTCGTACTAATTCATTTTTGTTTATTTTCCTATTATTTATTAGTAATATTTGGCTATGAAGGAAGATTGAGTCCTAAATGTTGTAATTATAATATTGATATTTCAACTTCTCATAGTGAGATGGATTCTAAATGATAGTGAAATGAAAATTTTGTTTATGTCTTGATGTTACAGTCAAGCATCAATGTACCATTGTGGTTCTATTATTATTTATGGTGCAAATGGTGAAATGAACTTAGTTAATTGCTGATTTGAGTATAAAAGGAAATTCAAAATCTTTTAATTTGGATTTAAAATAAATGTAATATTTCTTGGATAGGTTTAGGACAATGTGGTAATATTTTGTTTGGTTGTCAATTCTCTAGGCATTAATCCCTAGGGAGTTGAGTCACTTTGACACATTTTGGGCCCTCTTTTGAAACATTGTATAGGTTAAAATGTCATATCTCATTTTTTAAGGTTTTTTTTCTTAGAAAACATGTAGAAGTAGGGAGGTCTTTTTACCCCTCCTTACCTTCTCCCATGTGTGTCAAGGATGTTTAGTACTCAGTAGATAGAAATATGTGTTTGGCCTTATGTCATTTTTTTAAGTTTCTAGGTTCAAATATTGTCATGTTCCATCTTGGGTAGTTTCAAGGTGTAGACACCTAAAATTGTCCTCACTTGATTAAATAAATATTTTAGTTATTTAATCATTTTACCACAATTGCTCTATTAATTAATTAAATATTTAAAATTTATTTATTTCAGTTTACATCTATTATTTAAATAAATATTTATTATTTATTTATTTAATTACACTTTTCTATCTCATGATTAAATAAATATTTATTTATTTAATCATTTAATTTCCCACTTTCCCTTTTCCACTATTAATTAAATAAATACCTTTATTTATTTAATTAATTCATGATCATTGTCTTCTAATGCAATCCTGTATCGTCTTAAAATGGAAGCACTTCCATGATAAGAGCATTTAGCCCTCCGACTAAGTGGTCTGGGGTCATGTTAACCGCCTTGATCGGGTCTTTGCATGTATTTGGCTTTCTCCCCGCTTTCCACTTCTTTTCTGCTTCGTTCTAGGTGAAATTAGGGTTAGGATCCCGACGATTCTCCTTAATTTCCCTCTTCCATGGCTCTATTTTCTAGGTAGGACTTAGAAATAGATCCTCCTGGCCTTCATCATAGTCATCATAGGATTTTGTGCCTATCCTTGGCATTCTGTCCCATTCTGATATCATCTCTAGGTATCCAGGCATCCCCAGGACCTCCTGACTGATTCTGGCTGGATCTGGGCCCCAGTGTCAAATTCGAGGTTGATCCTAACTAGGTCAAGATCGAGCTTGAACTTGACTAGGTCATGATCGAACTCAAACCTGACCAGGTCAGTCCCAACCTCGATTTTTCCCCCTCTTTCAAATCTTCAAATTCCTTGATTTTCGGGCATTGGGTTTCAGGGATATTTGTTTTTCCGCCTCCGGGTTCGCTATTTCGGGTTTCGGAATGGTAAATCCTCTAATTGCATTTAATCTAGGTATATTTTCTAAAGGTTAGGACCTAATTGGGATTTAATTCTCCAAGGTGGCCCCTCTAGAGGATTGTGCCTTAGTTCACTATAAAAGGAGGTCTTCCTCTCTCATTTTCTCCATCAAGTTTTGTGAGAACATCCATTATTCACATCTCATCTTCAAGCAATCTCTCCATCCTTCTACATTCATCCAAGCCTCCTCATATGCAAAGATCAATTCAAGATTGGTGTTGAAGATCAAATGTTATTGATTTGAGACATCCTACATCCATTGAAGCATTCTTACTTGTGGATTTGAGGATTTGAATCCTCTACAAGGACTTTAAAATAAGCGAGGTGATTTGTTCCAATTGCTTTGTTTATGCACACTACATTTCAATTCAATTTCAAGGTTAATTCCTAAATTGGGATTTGACCAAGGCAAACCCCCCATTTTCTTGCAGGTACATGTGCAGGATTTTGAATCTGAGAGCATATTTAGATACCCTTTTTGGCGAACTTCCTAGATCTGCGAACAAAATCAGAATCGACCTTCAAATAAAGAATCTAGCCTTTGAACTTTTATGAGGGTCAAAGTCGACCTGAGCTCATCTTGGAAAAAGATTTCTGGGTTTTCTCCGTCTCGGCATTTCCAGTCCAGAGCAAGTTGCAGATTTGCCTAAAAGTATACATAGACTTTAGAATTTGGCATTTTCTAGATCTGCCCTAATTTGAGGTTAGTACTTGCATTTCAATTACTTCAAATTCTAAACACTTCAATTCTACCATAAGGAAATATAGGGTTTTTCTCTCTCTTTCATATTCTCCATAGATTGATTCGATTGTGCATTAGACTTTTGGTTGATCAAATTGGATCTCTCCTTTGGGAATTTGGATTTAGGAGTGGATCCCATATTTCCCCTACACATCACACATACACACACATTACACATTTGAATAGGTGTGATTCAATTTTACCCCTATTCAAATCCAATCATTTTCCACTCACATGGATCAATTCTAAATTCATAGACATGTGACAAAAAGTCTAAATCCATTCACCTTTTTCCTCTCAAATCCCCCAACATGGCTAAATCCAATGCATCAGGTGATGTATTACTAAAAATTGATATTTTCTACGCACCACTTAACCTCATCCATTCATTTTCATTTACCTCTTAATCTCATTTATTATGATTATTTCCTACCTACCCTTTTATCATAGCTATTCATATTTTAACCTCTTAATCTCAACCCTTGCTTTTCTTGAGGACTTCTATAAAGGAAGACATTTCCTCCTCATTTGAAGGCAAAGGAGACTAATGTGATCAATCACTCAATCAAGGTGAACGTACCTTTGGATTTTGGAGAACTCTTTCCATATTCCTATCATCTTGTTATCATTATCATCTTTATGTCATCATTATCTTGCATCAATCAACCATACTCCATTCTTTCAATGTCATCTTGTGTGTGTTCTAAATATCTAAGAGAAAATACCATTCAACACAAGTCTTTGAAGGATAAGAGAGAAATGGAGTCAAGCATTTCATGAGTGTATTGGCTATATATTTATTTTATTTCATTGTTATGCATTCATGAAGAAAGTACTATATTGATATTTTGTTGAATTTGTTGTAGATCTATACTGGTGGTTGTGTTCATTGTTAGGATTTACAAATAGCTTTTCAAATTCAACATACATCACAAGGTCATTTCCTTGGGATCCATCAGTATCTTTTTTCTCTCTCTAGTAAAGACACTAAGGTTTTTTTGGGATTACAACACATTGTTAGGACTAAAACATTAGGATTGGACTCCAACACTAGATTAGAACTCTAGTGGTAGAGTGTGACTACAATTTTTTTGGATTAGTGTACTCTTTAGGTGCTAGTGTCCTTAAAGGTTTAGTTTTTTTTACTATATCCTAAGTGTTTGTTTTAGTCATTCTTCAAGGAAACCATAAATGTAAAAGTCATGCCCCTTGACCTAACAAGTCCTAATATGTCATTTTATAGATAAGTGACATACATCAGGAATAATGGAAAATCCTTTCTCCAAATTTTTAAGGGCATAGAATATTATCATACACAATTGCACACACATGTTTATATCCAAAGTAAATAGTCAAAAAAATATCTATCATTATATCATAAAACGTAAATAATCTTATACTATATTCAATTTATAGAAACATAATAAAAATTAATGAATTATAAATTATCCATTTAACACATATTTGAAATGATTCCTATAATAAATGAAATATTAATCATACCATAATTTCATCTTTTCATGATTAATTTTCTAATCTTTTATGATAAATTCCATATTAAATGGTATCTATTACAAATATTAAAATCCAAGTCTAACAGTTATTAATACTCCATAACCACGGCTAACCAGATCATCATCATCAAACCGCAACTACTTAGATATAACATCACTATATCTTATTATATAAACATCACTAGCAAATTGACAGTTCTCATAAGCCATAAAGTTTTATTAGTTATGAGTTATCCATATATTAATATATCAAATTACCATGAGTCCATAATCTAACCACTATTATAACATAATATAATTTTACACATTGCCAATGATCATTACATGCTTTTGATATATAAAAGAAGCAAAATCAAGGGTGTTGGCCCATACAAAACAAGCCCAGAAGGCTTAAAAAGGATAACTAAAGGAGAATTATAATACAAAATTAATAGTACATTAAGAATAAAAAAAAACTTTAACAATATAGTGATAAGTATTCAATAATTACCTAGCATCTACCATCATACAAACTATATAAATAATCACATGGGTAATATTGTACCAAAACAAAGCTATCCTATCTAGTAGAATTAATATACAGCCTTTAACATCAACATAGTTTTAAAAAATGACAAAATAATAGAAAATATAAAGGCACCAACGGTCTTAAAGAGTTTCGACCCAAAAAATAAAGAGGACACCATAGACCAGACTACTTAATTTTGCATCCCAATTGGGAAATCGCGCTAGCCTAAACATCAGTGAGGAACTTTAAAAGTTCCTTGTAATTGTCTTCCTTTTCTACGTTGGGCCCCAACATATTCTTCTACAATAGATAGATGGAGGTGGTCAAGCTATGAATCACTCATAGGCTAAATCAAGAAATAATAGTAGTCATCCTGTCAAGGGCCACAACTTTGGTCTTCAACTTGTCCAAATCATCTTTCAACAGCATGCAATTATTACAGGTCTCAGTAGCAGTTTCTTTACACGTCCCTATGCCCCCATACTCTTCCTTAGGCATCATGTCATTAGTAATCTCAATAGGCCTCAATTTCCCACTATTAGAGACATGGGTAGATGAGTCATCATCTGAACTCTCGACCTCCATAGCTCTCTCTATATTAGTATCCTTTTGGTATTTATCACCATTGTCCTCACTCTAGTTTCTTATCCATTCTCCTCCTTCTCGAGGTCTTCATTTTCTTCAACATCAAGATCCTCCACCTCCTTGTATTTACCTTTACAAGTAGAACGAGTAGAAATTTGGTGTGAGCACCTATGGATGCTTGATTCATCGACCACATCATCATCGGACCCTACTACCTATATGATATAGTTGGATTTCTTATTCCCAACTTTACCTTTCAACTTGGAAATGATTTTTCTTTTTTTATTCATGGGTTCAATCTTAATAGTGGGTTCCATTTTAATAGTGGCATGGGTAGGGTTTTTGGGCTAGGTTGGCAAGAACCACCTTTAAGGATAGGGTTCCACATGCATTTGTTCCTACTAGGTCCAAGTATATCAAGGATGCTCATAGAGGGTGGAGAATGAGGCTAAGGGGCTTCATGGACCATAATTTTCCGCGGAGGGCAGAGAGCAAGGTGTAAGTGGTAGAGATGGAAAATAAGCCCCTAGTGGAACGGAATTGGCCTTCTACCATGGCTTTTGGAAAAATCAAGAACCTCTTTAACAGAGTTTTCAAGAGAGTTCAATAAAAAGAACAGGAAACAAATTAAGCTCCTATTACAAAAATAATTCAGAATAGGCATGTGATAATAGTCAAAGACCTTGAATCGACCTTCCAAAGTGAAATACTTCATGACCATAAGGCATACATGGTCCCAGGGTTCTAGAAGTTTGGCCCTCTCATAGGCCCCATGCATTTTCACAAGGGACTCATCCAGATAGAAGAACTGATTCAGGCTCTCCATGTCTGAAACCCTACTCTTCTTCTTCCATTTCATTCCATTCATCAGGAGGCCAGTGGCCTTCACAATAACATCTTAATTGATTTCAAAATGGATGCCAACCATAGTAACCCTTCTCTCTAACAATGAAATGATGAACTGAGTAGAAATATTTTCATCATAGCCTATCATATTCTCCATGAATTGAGAAACATCACCCTCTCTATAGGTATGCCAAAAAGTGGCATCATTTTTAAACTCATCAACGTTGTTGAGCTTAATTCT
Organism: Chamaecyparis obtusa; assembly: GCA_027943335.1. Lineage (NCBI taxonomy): Eukaryota > Viridiplantae > Streptophyta > Pinopsida > Cupressales > Cupressaceae > Chamaecyparis > Chamaecyparis obtusa. The sequence goes on from BSBK01001227.1 coordinate 391,693, forward strand.
CACACTGTCACCACCCCTCATAAGAAAACTAGAGATACCCATAATAGAAACCCACAATATTTTAGAGCACACAGTAGAAAAGAAAAGTTTAAAATACCTTTAAAATGCTCATTTGTAAATAGCCATAATTACTCTGCATTCCCTAATGAAAATAATAGCTAGTCAGGACATCTTGCTCATGCCACCATTCTTTTTTACAATGGGAAAAATCATCGTAAATCATAAAATCTTTATCTTCATTAATTTTGAAATTAATAAGCCTGTTAATTGTGCAAAGGTGATAGAAAAGATAATTTCCAATGTACCATCTCTTGATCACATGGACAAGGTGAGAGTTTAAGAACACATCATCGACCGCATTGTAATTCCATGTGAAATATAGTGACAAGGTGATCACCAACATAAAGCCCACCTTCATAAAATCAAATTTAAAGATCATCATAACCTTGCAACACATGTTATAAGCCTTAGACCACCCAAACAAATAATTTAGACTGATAACCATAGGGACTAATGATGCTTTTTTTCTTCTTCAATAAGAAGCTTCACATTAGGAGGCAGAGCCTCCAATTTTCTCCAACATCTCAAACAAGTAGTCAGGTGCCCCAAAGCTGCTAAAGCATCAACAACCCCATTTCCTTCTCTATAATTGTGACAAATAGAAAAGCCTTCAAATCCAAGAAGCATCCTCTTTATATCATCCATCACACTAGTAGAGGACCAATTGGTTCTGGCATTTCCTCTAGTAGCATCAACAACCAATATAGAATCTCCTTCAATAACCAGAGCCTTATCCGCAATGGATAAAGCAATCTTAATGTCCTAGAAAAGTGCCCTACACTCTGCCTTATTGCCAAACAAATCCAAGAGGCACCTAGAGTAATCATCACATGTTGAATTAGCACATCCAATAGTCTTTTGTATAACTAGCCTTATTAAAATAAGGTGTAAGTATCAAGATGAGGGATGACCTTATAGAGAAACTAATCTTTATCACCTATAAAAAGATGTTTTATTTAGTGATATGTGATAGGAAATAATTTATTACTAAAGAGCATCATTGGGAGCCTTTGAGAGTGTTGAAGTATGAGACTTTCTTAGCTTTATGTCAATCTATTAGAATGGTTAATATGTATTAAAAAGACATAAGAGGTGGTAATATAGTTATTGAGATGATAGATGTGTTTAATGCAAGATGTGAATGATAGATGACTTTATAGAGGTAAAAATTAATATTGATTTCTTAGTTGTTGGTGTTCAATGCTTATTAATGAATGATTCCTATGAGAGAAGATACTCTTGTGTGATATTTTATTATTTTCTTGACTATTTATGATTATGTGAACTAGAATAATGTTTTTAAATACACAATTCTGAACAAACAAAAAAAAAACTTTTAGCATGCATGCTAATAAATAATGGTCATATCCAAACATTCTTGACTCTTAAAAAATTATATTTTAAAAGTGAAAATCCGATTTTAAAAATGCTATCATAAATGCAAGAAATTAAACATATTCTAAGACAAATATTTTATCTATTAAACTATTACTTTCAAAATCAAAATTATTAATTACTATAAAAAAAACAAATCAAATTAGAATCAAGCATCAAATATACCACATATAATGGCATAAACCATTAAAAAGCCATAAATCAAAGTCTATACTTATCAAGAAACTTCCAAGCTTATCTTGATAAGAGGGAATGAAAAATATCTTAATGGAATTCCACCCTAGATCAATTAAGTAGTGGGAAAAGATGTAGCAATCAAATAATTTGACCTTCACCAATTCCACTTAATCTTTTAATATTGATTTATATGCTTCTTTTCAATGACCAAGATTAACCCTATTACATCTTTTAATCCACTCATTCCATTTCACTTTTATATTAGAAAAGAATAATTATTCCATCAACTTTGAAATAATGCATGCTTATAAAGAAATATATAAGACAAATATTCAAATGTGTAATGCCTTTTTGCCTAATTAAAATAATTAGATAGTATAAACAAATAGAGTGAAAATGACAAGCCCTAATAATGGAATTTTATACCAACTTTTCTCACATAGAAACAAAATAATCTACTTAAATTAAATAAAATGGCGGTGAATAGAAAATCTAGAGGATCATAAAAGCAAACACAAATTATTTTTTTATTTAAAAGGACTTCTAGATTATTCACACGGACACACAAGAGAAATAATTGATTTCTTATTATTAATTTATTCAAAAGGTTTGATTTAACTTGGGAGAAACAAATTCTTTGGTACAAATCAACTCACTTTTTTCAATTAGAAGTTGGTTGTCTCTGAACACTCTAACATATTGTATTCATTAACTCAATTAATCAATTAAATTGAGACTTCACCTTGAAACTTTTTTGTTGATTGATGGTTTATATTGATATTAAAAATTGGAATGCGAGATGTGTCAAATTTATGAGGATCTTATTTTGTTTTTAACTTTTCATTAATATCATGGATAGATTTGAAAGTGATATGAATGGATAGATAGATGCAAACTCACAACAACATCAACATCAATTCATGTGAGTCATAATTTTAATTTTGTTTTAATTATGACCATAGATAAAGGGTCAAGAGTAAACTTGTTTCTCTTAAGAATCTTTTTGTTCAAATGTTTATAAAGGTTTATTCTTCTCTTGAATCATAATTCTTAAGAAAATAAGAAACTTAGTATTATATTTAAAGGTATTAAATAAATGTAAATATTTGTGTAAGAGAATAAATGATATCTTTTGTATGAAAATTAGGTAAAATAATAATTACATAGTTATTATAAGATTAAAAATTAATATATAATTGCTTAAAAAATGTATTGAAATAAATGTTTGAAAATTAAATAAATAATATAATAATATTTAATTATAGATTTATGATAAATTTATTGTAATAGATTTTTTTAAGTGATTCATTCGAATGAAAAATAAATGCAGTAAAATTCATAACATAGAAAAAAATTTATTTTTTTCTCCCATTTATGATTAAAAAAAGTGATCTCCAAACCTATTGATTTGGCCTTTCATCTCTAGATTGTGTTGAACACCTCTAGATGCTGAGATTGGTATAAACAAATAATTATCAATTCTACTGTAGATCTCAATTGTTAATTACTGATACAACTAGTTAACAACTAAAGATATAATAATGAAAGCACACACACATGAGCACCAAATTTATATGGAAAACCCAATGAGGAAAAAATCATGGTGAGAATCTTATTCCCTACGTGAAATAAATTGTTTAGAAAGTTTTAGGCCAAAAGCCAAGGAGCTCATTGTCTCTAATTGTTTAGGCACACTACCAAGGAACTCACTATTCCAAAGAGAAATTGCACAACAAATATAGATCTTCACGATAGTGCTAAAAGAGCGCTCAACCTTTCAATAGGCACAAAGAAAATATGAAAAGATGTAGCATCTCCTGATCAGCTTATATAAGCTCTCTATCTGATTCAACAATTCACACTTCTACTCTTTCTTATCTGCATTACTCGGTCTTCACATTTGATCCACACATACTTCACAATACCTCACACACTCTCTTGCATAAATCATCCATTCTCGCTCATATATATAGTGATTTGTCCATCAAAAACATCAAAAAAGGTCAACCATTAGAAATATAAGCATTATTAGTTCAAAGTTGGCCACCTCAAACACAAATACAAAATGTGGTCCACCCCAAGAGATAAAGGGGACCCAATTCCATTGTATTAAGTCTTCCTCAAATGATATAATTAAAGCATGCACATTGAAACATCCTCCAAAGATGGACCCAAACATAACATGTAGAAAAACATTAAAAACATATTATTGGTCGGCCCAAAAAAAGTCTCCCATCCCAATCATGACACGTCATAACACAGACATCCTTAACCTCTTAACTTTTTTATTATTCTATATCTAGTCTAATAAGACTCAAAAATAGTCACCACAAACAGTTGAGTCAGCGAAGAGCCAACACTAACAACAATATTGCACTTGTGACAACAAATATTCACCTATGAAGCCAACCATCAAAAGATATTTGAACTAAAATATTGCACGAACCATTTAACCATGTCCACCAAACTGCATACTCTAAAATGACAATGTGGAGCCTTCTCCAAGCCTGTCCAATCCTCTCTTGATGGCTAGCCTTACTATTAGCCAATCAACACATCGTAACTCCTTCAAAAGAACAATTGGGGACCTAAAAACATGATAGTGTAATATTCACAAGCCATTATAACCAAAACCATAAGGCTCCATCATCTTATGTGGAGGAATGCAGAGCATTCTCTCATAAGGTATTCAAATATCCTTTCCCACATATTTTAGCGTGTCATACTTTCATCTTCCAGATATACCTTATAATGTCTTAGAATCATCATCAGAACATTTAAGCTTTGAAAACATCATTTGAACACAACATGCCAAACACTTATTATCCTTGAAGCATGCATCCTAGCATATCAATCATGAGATACTCTTTTCTACATATTATTCTTCAAATCTTCTTCATCAATTAATAATCCTTCAATTCGTCCTCATCAATTAACATTAATATCATCTAGTTACACACCCTTAACAATTCATCAGACTCAAAAATTTGACATCCATAACAACAAAGAGCGTATAATATTGTCATTGATGAAGGGGAATATTTTTTCAGTTTCCATTGATGTCAACACACTGATGTTGATTCATTTTGTCAGACATTCTATGATATAGTTAACATTATTTTTCTTTGTGTTTCTCCAAACAAATAGTTATGGTTATGCACTTTAGACAATATGTTATTGTATCTATGATACACATCTTCTGATGTTCATGAGTTTTGGTGAACCTAACGGATTAGTTTACTGATCTGGTAACTCAATCTACCAATTACTCTATTTCCTCATAAGGTGGAAATTGGTTAATTGGTTCGTACTTCATCATGTGAATGTTTTTGGATCTACAAATTTGGGACAATATTAAGGTCTGGATGAAGCATGTAAAATTGTTAAAGTTTTAGGATCATTGCAAATATAATAGAAATGATCCTAAAACTTTAACATGGTATCACAGAAAAAAATTTGTCCAAGCACCAGCACTGATTCTCTTAGAGGGGCACCTATCCAAATGACCCAAAAGGTCTACGCGGCTCCATTCACAAGCCCAGAATTGTTTCGGTCTGACTACTAGTGACGGTCGCATCTCTTCATTCCACGTCGTGCAAGAGCCAATGCATAGCTAATGGGTACCAGGATAGGGTTCACGGAGGGTACATAGAAAATCACTTGTACCAAGCAACCCAAACGCTAGACGAGGGCTCACCCTTAGATCGCCTTTAATGTTACTACGACAAGCTTTGGATCAACTACCACTGTCGAATCATTTTCCAACTTAAGCCTGTCGCATGACCCAGAAGACTTGACCCTGGGAGCCCCCGCATAGCAATCGGGTAGCTTCATGCCCCTCTAAGAGATAGGTGTTGATGATCCAACTTAAATCTGGTCTTCGCATCCGTCCCAGCACTAGCACCAATTCTAATACAATGACATCCATAACTAATCGCCTACAGCAAGAGACCCAAGAGCTAGATGGGGGCTCGCCCGCAAATCAACTTTTGTGTCACTATGACGACGCGCTGGAATGACTACCGATGTCGAAACCTTCTCCGACTTGCACCATCGAGTGACCCAAAAGACACGACCCAGGGGAGCCCCCTCATAGCAAGCAGGTGGCCTCATGCCCCTCCAATATAATCAGTGCTGGTGCTCACATTTTTAATCTGACCTACTCATCTGTCCGCGTACCGGCACTGATTCTACTAGAGGTGTTGTTCGCGGAAGCTCCCCCATGCCCAATGTATGGAAGATGACTTAAAATTTATTGCCTCAGCGGACTGTTTGGTTCCTACATGTTTAGCTTCCTTTAGATAGTGAGCCCTTTGACAGTGTGTTGTGTAGTGAGAATGGTAATACTTTATAACTAGTTATTCAATATTGAGAGATAACCCTCTTTGTGGTTTTTCGCTTTTGGCTTTTTCATGGTAAAAATATGATGTTCTATTGTGTTCATTTATTTTTTGAAAGGTATGATTGATGAATGTTGCAATAAAAAAGTAAAACTAAAAGTTTGTAAAAACACTGGTTCACCACCTCCCCCTCTCAGTATTTTTCTTATTCAACATATAATGGTAATAGATTTAATATATGCAATTCAATTTTCCTTGATGTGTGTGATTTCTATTTTTTTAAAATTACAAACACCTTTTAAAAAAATCCTAGGAAAGGATTGACTCTTGTTTGATAAAACCCTTAGATAAAATGATTTTGTAATTAAGACAAAAGATTGAAGACATTACGTTGAGCTAGTGGCCTAGTTTTATTGGTGTGATCTTTTTGTGGTAGGAATGATATCAGGAGGTCTAGTCTCTCCCTAGCCTATTTATTTTTTGGTTCATCACATAGTGTGTTGGTTAAGTGGTGGTGGTGTTATTGTGACCAACAAGGTTCAAAATCTTGTTAGACCATTGTTACCAATGGCTTGTGCATTTTTTGATCCAATGTGCTCATGAGTTTGAGCCTTAATTTTGTTAATTGGGGATGAGGTCCCCTATCTGTGACCTTGTTGGTTCATAGCTCCAGGTTAAAAGTGTTTCATGTGGTGTTGAAGGGCATGCCATGTTAGCATCACGAACTACATTAAAATATTTACTTGATATTTAGGAAAATAATTGAAGAGATTAAATAAGTATTCAAGAAATCCTGGTTGGATTCCAATGCAAGTAGGTAATGCAACAAATATACCGATATTAATGTTGGATTATCTTTGAATGGTATATATGGGCTATACTATAGATATATTAAAATAAATTTGACTATATCCTTAAATATAGTTCTAAAGGTGGAAAGTGAAATCTTTCATGCTTGGAATCAACAGAATGTTGGGATTCAAGTTTCTTAGCCTTTGAGTCATAGCATTAATTAGTTGATAATTCAATGAATACTTAATTATTCTATTGTTGTGAATTTATTAATCTGTCATGCAACTTGTGGGTCCTATTTTTTAGGTGTCATCCTAAATGGTAGATGATTTAATATGACATGATCTCTATTTTTTATTTCAAGAACAAATGCCTAAGGATAAGTTATAAATTGTTTGAATAATAAATTTGAAGCTTGAGCCTATGAGAATTGAGTATTTTCAATTTTTTTATTCCGTTGAAGATATAGGATGCTTCTTTTAGTACCTAGCTTGTAAATTATTTCATACTTGTTTTGTTATTATTTATTGTATGTTACATTGATGAATTTTATGTTACAATTATACTACTTAAATTATTCTAAATTTCAAAGACTCTCGAAGAGCATAAGGCCTATTAGATTTTTTGTACTACCATTTTCTTGAATAATAAAATTTGAGTTGGGTGATTTGGAGTGTGATATTTTTATCAAAATCTTTTTCCTACATAAATCGTTGTGTTATGGTTTGCATATTTTAATTGTTTAAGTTAGAAATTTTATGTGCATCTTTTTACTTTTGTAATTGAACAAGGGTTTGATGAATTTTTTTCAACTCTATCCTATGTTAGATAGGCATAGGGAGTTCTTTAAATTTATCTAGCTTCCTTTCACAACAAAAACTAACAGGAAGGGTTGGGTTGGCCCCAAATTTTGAATTTGAAAATTATAATTTTAGCCTTCATTTTCATAAAATAAAAAATGAATCCATGTCTATCTTTTAAATTATAAATCAAAACATAGGAAGGAAATGTGAAATTTGAGGAATATTGCATGATTGTAATCTTGTAAATTACGTCGTGTATAATTCTTTAGTGCATAATGCCTCCTCTCTAGCCAAAAAATGAAATTAAACCTAAGCTTCCACATCGCCCCATATACCTTTCCATCCCCTTGTCTAGATTCTTAACCATGCCCATGTCTAGATAAGGGTGCATCCACACTATAGAGACATCTGTGCAAAGTGCACTTATCTGAAAAAATGAAAAAAATAACAAGTGATTGTTGAGATGTGTAAGGTGGGAAATGGGGTTCATTAGGATGCACAAACAAACTAGGAAGCTTAGGCCTATCTCCCACTAACATTAAAATAAAGATGATCCATTATGCCTCAAGGTGGATGAATTTATAGAAAGGTGCAATGATCCTTCACTATAATTTAGGCTAATATGGAATGGTGGATTAAATAATGTAAGGTTGGACGTCAAATGGAAGAAAGTGAAGGTTTTTTGTGTGCAAAGGGAGACTAAGAATAGATAGAAAAAAATCTGGAAAGGATATGGAACCAACATATTGCAACTAACCTATGATTTAAATATGAAGCTGAAATGATGAGAACGGGTTGTCCAAGTTGACCTGTTCCTAAGAACAGGGCACCTAGCTTGACTAGGTCCTAGAAATTTTTGACAAAACACCTTGCAAACTATAGCTCTTAACCTGATCCCTTTGTATCCTTTTATGCACATCCATCACCTTTACCTACACACAAAATAGAGGGAAAATGTTGTGTAGAAAGGGGTTTGCCAAAACAAACCTTGATTAAGGAATTAACCTTGAAAGTAAAATGAAGTACATATAATATTTGAAAAATGTTGATGTCTTATACCTTGATGATGCAATTCTCTTTGAAGGTGATCACAAGTGTTGGTGTAATAACATGACTCAATAAACACATAAAAGGAAATCATAAAGAAATGATTGCATGGAGGGTGTTGAATCTTGCCACAATGAATAATACGGTGGGACGATGTGCCTTAAATGCTAAAAAATTTCTCCTTAAATTCTTAGATGGTAAATTATAGTTGACAACTCCAATTTATGCTTGTTTGTTTTCAAAATGAGGGAGGTAGCATGCTTTTATACCTTTCACAATATTTTGAGATGCAAAACTCGATGAAAGATGGCACGGGATTAAAATCCCTGCTAAAACAATGTAACCATTACATGATTTAAATTTGGGCCCAATCATTGAGGAACAAGTTCCCAAATTGTCCCATTCATAGGGACGAGGCACCTAAGGCACCTTGGACCACTCAATGCAACTCAAAATTAAAACCAAAGGTCCTATTTAGAAAAAGGAAACTAGAATTATATGTGGAATTGACATAGGAAATAAAGATTGGGTGCGGGAAGCTATACATTCTAAAAATAAGGCCTATCTAAGAAACAAATTGACTTTAGGATACTACAAGACATGACAAGTGATGTATCTACTATTGTAATCCCTCCTTACACTGCCCACCAACATCAAATAATTTCACCCATATTTAAACCCTATAGTTTGGCTTCATCTTCCTTATCTTAAATATTTTTGAGACTCTCTTGGACTAATACATTTGGGGCAAATTTATGATGATCATTTCTTATGCCTATGGTATTTCTTTTGCTCCATCAAATTTTACAAAGGGAAATTTGATTTTTTTTAAACATTGTCCGTGTTTGTCGGAATGTCGATGACAGATGAGGACGTCGGAATTACGACTCACAAGGGCATTACTTATATATAAAAAAAGGTAATGTTTTCTCATTTTCTTGATAACCCTTGTAAGATCGAGATCGAGCCCTTTGTGGAAACCCTATTCAATAAATGTTTTTGTAAGACTTCAGCTCGTGGCATTTTGGGCAATTTAGGGAAGAGGACCATAAATCATTGTCTGTGGGGATTATTGGGTCACCCAATGCTAGAAAATTGACCTTGAAGAATTTCATGGTTTGTCATTAACTTTTCCTTCCAAAATTTCATGGATTGTAGATTTCAAATATATAATGTGCATAGTATGTTAAGTTTTATTTTACAAGTAGCTTCCCCTTCTAATTTGAAGAGCGGTTCTACCACGTTTGTTCCATTTTAGATTGCACTAAAACGCGCAAAGTAAGACATTAACTGTTAGGAATGGGAACACTGAGAGTTGGGGGGGTGAATCAGTGTTCACTGTATTTTATCTTTTCACTTAATCTTTAAACTGAACTTAAATGCTTAAGTATTGAAATGAACATCCACATAAACATAAAACATGAAATCAACACAACACGAATATGGTTACCGGGAAACCCAAATAGGTAAAAACCCCAGTGGGAATTGACACCCACTAATATTCTGTACTAGTGTTTTATGATCCTTGTTAGAAGATCCTTAACCTTGTTAGGAGTTTCTTTACAATATATTAAGTACAGTAGACCTTGTCAAGGGTTGGACCCTGTTAGGAGTCTTTTACAATAAACCCTGTTAGGGGTGTGGACACACTATGCTAGAGCTCACTGCTCAAGTGGTGAAGGCTACAACCTTCTGATCTCAAATAAATACTATATCTGTTGGATGAACTGTCACTGTGACACTGCTTGTCTAATCAGTTCCTTTGATGCGTTGATGCTTTGACCTCTTGCAAAGCTCTAATACATCTTATAGACACTTCGCACACTTGTGCTCTGCTTATCTCAACTCTATATCGACTTCCATAGAAATTACAATTGGTGCTTCTCATATTTATATGCGCATACAAAACAAATAACTAGGTCATCCCTTTAACCGATTAAATACAATGGTTCCAATTGAATTGGCTCAAGCGTGTTTACAAAAAAACATATTTACATGTCGGCAACCTAATTACAATAGGCGCATAGCCTTTACAACATTAGAATATAACTGCAAATCAAAATGCTAACAGATGGTTGCTTACTCTGTTCTACACTGGTTGTGTAACTTCAATTGTCTGTAACTTTGGCATACTTGCATATCTGATCATGCGCTCATAGACTAAGCATGAATATAGTCTAACCAAATTATCTTCTAAGGAGCACACCATAACTCGGTCGTACGCATGTGCATTGATGCTCTGAGCTTTAGGTACTCTGTACATTGTCCAGTCTTCAACACTTAACCGATTTCTGATCTTCTCATCAAGTGCGCTAACTCCAAACTACTATATGACTTTGTTTCCATAATGACAACACTATATCAAGTCATATACACCAGTATAGCCAACTTGCCATCAATCTCCCCCTTTGTCATTGATGGAAACAAAGGAATATGGCCAAGTTGCTAATTGTTCCTTAATACAAAAAACTTTTGTCTTATATCTCCCTATACATATCTTTATATCTTATATCTCCTTATATATATCTATAACCATATTTTGTACATACTCCCCCTTTGACATTAATGACAAAGGTGCTTCAAAACTGTATCCACAAATACTTACTGCGATAGAACATCCAGATATGCTATCTGCAAGTTTTGGATCTCCTTCCAAAATGTGATCAGTGAATTTACAATCTGTAGATGTGCGCATAATGCATATTGTATCTTCTCCATCTTCTCCAAATCTGTGCTAGGACCTTGATCATATTTCACCATGGTGGCATTGATTTCCTTGATATTCTGATTAAGTATGTCTAATGAGGGTGCAAGAGCATTCCTTAGTTGAGTCTGCCTAGCCCTTATCTTGGTCATCTCCTTTTCTGCCTTCTCTATCTTATCTATTTGTCCTTGGTAGACATTATTGCACATGTTCACATCAACTGATGGATCTTCCATTGATTTCCTTATGCTATCTATCATAACTTCAACCTCTTGTATCTTTTTGTACAGATCACTAGTCAGCTTGTCTTGGTTCATACAATCAGCAATAATCTTTCTGCTTTTTGCTCCAAACTCCTTCAAGCATGCTTGACCAGCCTTTAGTGAGCTCAGGTCAAGTGCAAAGTTGCTAACCAATTCACTAAGCCTCTTCTTCAAATATTTATCTTCTGCAACTAGTGATGTAGATTCTTCTAGGCTAGAGAAATTGCTCTTGAACTGTGAAATGACTATACTCACATCATCAACGGAGTGTACCTTAGACACTTTTTTGTCTGCTGGTAACAAGTTGTTCAAGATGTTTACTGATTCTATAAGGAGGGGATTTCTCATCACTTGTTTCTCCTTGGCTTTCTCCATTGCTAAGACGTTGAACTTTATCAGGTCTTCTTCTCCCCATGAATCCAAACTAGTTGTGTCAAGTGTCAAACTTGACAACAATGCTGCTAAGGGAGTGATAGGAGTGTTATCCATCACTTCTTGTTTTACCTTGATCACTTCAATTGATGATTCATTTTCTTCTCTCTAGTTCTTCTTTTTGGTTTTCTGCTTCTTTTTCTATTTGTTCTTCTTTTTGTTTTTTTGCTTCTTTTTCTGTTTGTTCTTCTTTCTTTTCTTCCATATTTTCTTCTTTCTTTTCTTCTTCTTTTCATATGTTATATCTTCTATCAATATTTCTTCTTGATGAATAGGAGTGTTGCTGCATAAGTTTTCAGCCTCTTAAGTGCTTACAAATGCCTCTTCAAACTTGTCCAGATCCATATTTGTGGCCGCCATAGTAACTTTTATATTTTCAATGAAGATTGAATCATCCTTAGGTGTCTCTGTCATTGGCGCAGTTTTCTCTACCTCTGTGGATGTATCAACAGAATGCGCTGAATCCTGTGGACCTGTAGATTGTACATTGATGGTCTCTGACTCTTTGGCAATCATTGTGGGTACTTGTGATGTAGGGCAGTAGATGGATACATGTGCCTATTCATAAAGACCTTCTCAAAGGCTTTCTATATTTCCTTTGCAACTAATTCATAGTTCTTGTCCATAATGTGCAAAGTCCTTGACTTGGTTCTGAGATGTGGTTTTACCAGATCTAACAATAGAGATTTCCCTTCTAGAGAACATACAGGAAGGGTTTCATCTAAAATCTTTTCTCTTATCCTTAAATCCTCTTCAATGGCATGTCTCTTTTGGAACTCTAGGATGTTCCACACATTATCAGGGATCATAGTCTTAAGTTCTAAGACTGTCTTCTTAAACTTCAACATGTGTTTGACAATCATTTCATGTATCTCTGATCTGTCAATCTCACCGTATTTCTCATAAAACTTTGCTACTTGATCAATTCTGCCTTCATCAACAATTCTTGTACTTAGCACACTAAGACTAGGTTTGAAACTTACTTCAAGAGGTGCTTGAGTGTTCCTTATGTTCCTTGTTACTCTCGAGGATGGATGACCAATGCTGATTTCTTTCTTCCTCTTAGGCATTGCCTTATACTCAGGAGGAGCAGTAAAGTCAATGGTTTCCTTGGGCGTAGAAGGGGTAACATCAATTTTACTCTCATGAATATCAGACTTTTCTATCTTCACCTTCTTCAACTTAGGATCTTTTGATTCAGTCTTTGTTGTTGTTGTGCTCTCAATTTCCAAAGCAATCTTTTGTTCCCTTGCTTTGTCTAGGTCTGCTTGAGACACTCTATGAATTCTCAAGATCTCTAAGGTAACATTGGAAACCTTTCTTTTAGTTGATGCACTGTTCAAGATTGCATCAATTTCTTTTGTTTTTACTTCATAGGTTCCCCATCTTGGCTCATTAGGGTCTTTAGGGGCTGAAAGAAATACTTGTGCATATGCTTCTAGGACTTGTTCATCAACCTCATAGCCAAGTGGATGAATCCACTTTGTCCTTGGTTCAACTGCATCCATGCATGTTGTGTCTGTCTCAACCATAAAACAAATAGTGTCCTTGTACTTTTCAACTATCTTTTCTGGAATTCTGTATCTCATCTGCATCTTGACTCTAAATGTCTTCAACTCCAAATGTCTTCAACTCCAGTGTCATGTAGTCTCTTAGAGTGCTCTCAGTAGATGCCTTGAAGGATATCTGTGGCATGGTGGGAATAGTCATGTCAAGGTATAAATCTGACACCTTTCCAACAATATGGAAGTACATATAAATGATCAAAGACCCAAATATGAATATCTTGGTCTTATCATGCTTGATTGCCTTGATGTTATCAATTAGTTGTGCACGCAAGATCTCACACAAGTTGAACTCTCCATTTTCTTTCACAAGTCTCATGGTTGCAAGAATTGTGGCTGCAGACACACTGTTCACCCTGCTGGTGTGTTGGAACTTGTAACCTAGTATCATGGAAATCAATTTGATGTCATCTTGCTCAATAGACTCAATGGTCATTTCACGCCTATCACTTCTTGACTTGTAGGTTTGCTCCACAAGCCTCCTTACATCCTTGCCTTTCTTAGAGAGGCCTATCATCTCATGAATTAGGTCACTAGTAATTCTGACCGGAACTTCACCTATCAAAAATAGGTCATCATGAATTCTGCTCAGTAGAATCTTGATCCATTCTAATTCATAGAACTCATATGTCATAGCATACTCCACTATAGGGTGATTATTCCACTACGCATACTCATCCATGAAGGTTTTGTCTGGTTTCAACATAGTTTCCATCTGCGCTCTTAATCTATCCAATCCTACTGGTTCTTTCTTACAATGAATGTATGTCCTAATGTCCTCGACATGCATAACACCCATAGGCGTGCGGGAGATGTACACACTAAGATGTGCACTTCTCTAAGTCATTACTTCCAAGAGAATCTATGAATGGGAAACTTTGAGAAAGTGACCTAGAGCTCCCTAGGCATGGAGTCACAAGGATATTAAGAATGCTCTCAACTAGAGCTATTAAACCTATAACCTTGCTAGTAAACCACATGATGGGAGATTCAATGAGACAAGGGCAAGAATGCAAATATCTTCAAGAATCAAGAATGAAGATGCAATGCAATGCTAGAATGAACAATGCAAACTAAGCTATGAAAGGAAAATGAAAATATTACAAGCCTTGCTAATTAAGCTATGTGAGCTAAGCTAGAGCTTGAAAGGAAATCTAAGCTAAGAAAGCATAAACATGAAGCGATGATGCAAGAATGAAAGCTAAATGCAACAAGGTTTCCAAGCTCCAAAGTCACCAAAAAATCCTGCAGCATAAGATTAGCATAAAAAGTTGGGGGTTCTAGAATGAGAAGAGAGCTCTTCTTTTATAAAAAATGAGAATCAACGGATAATGGAGATTAAGAGGCAAAAGATTTAATCAAGGGTGGGGTTTGAAAGAGGAGCAATCCATGTGCACAAGTTTCCTCCAATGAGAAACAAGTGTTGACTTTTGAGCCTCATGTGAGACAAAAAGGCATTTTCTCTTTTTTATAAAATAAGAATAATACTTTATTTGTGCAACTTAGGATAAGAGGAAAAGTGGGGGCTTTTTATTTAATAAAAGTGGAGGGAATTCTTTTTAATTAAATAAAGACTTAGGATAAAATGGTTAGCCCATAGAATATAATCGAATAAATGATAGAATTAGGATTTGATCAAGAAAATTGATTTAATTAAAAATATTGATTTTTGAAAATATTGACTTAGGGATTTGATAAATTGCAAGAATGGGGCCCAAAGTCTAGGTGACCATTTTAGGGTGCATACATTTGCCCCTCTTTGACTAATGTGAGATCGATTTGGGATCACATGTAGTCAAAGAATGAAGTTGAGGTGTGAGATCGATTTGGGATCACAAAACAATCCAGACATGTGTTCGACGAATGAGAACATATCAGGACAAAGGTAAGCTGATTGAAAAAGACAAGGCCAACACCCCTGTAAATAGGTGATTGTCAAGTCTGAAATAAGAGATAAGAATCTCAAGGTTCGATTGATAAAGCTGAATCTAGAATTGAAGTTTGATAGGTACTGCCCCCTCGGAATCAAAATCGAAAGGAGAAACAGTAAATTGATAAATCTGATCAAATCACTAGAAATCATAATCGAAGGTGAAAGATGATAGAATAACCATCAAGTAGTGAAAATATGCCCCACTTTGACTAGGTTTGACTGAGAAAGATAGAGAATAAAGATGACGTCAAACCTTAGAGAGATGAAGCGAACGAAAATGAATGAAAGACTAGAAGGTTGAAATAGATGGGGATGAAGAAATGAAGATGCCCCAGCGAAGATCGAAGGATCAGGTCTCAAAAGGTCAGCCAACTGCGCAGAAGGAGGAGAAATTTTTAAATGTGATTTTGACTATCAAGATGAACTCGAATTTCGATTTCGATCCTGAAAATGGATCCAGGACGTCGAAATTAGCCAGGGGTGCAATTTTTGCGTAGTTTCAAGATGTTTTGAAAATTAGATCAAAAAGTCAAAATGTTATATAAGGGGTAAAAAGGTCATTTTCAAATTCATTTGTCTTTTGTGATTTTGAGAACTTTGAGAGCTCAGAGAGAGATTATGGCTCAACAAGCAGTGATTCTGATCCACACACATCAATTCGAGCACAGACGGTTGCACAACCGGCCTCCTTAGTATGGTGCCCCAGTAAGTTTTCAGAAAAACTCACCTTTTGAGTCATTTATGAGCTATTTATGCCATTTTAAACATGTTTTTAATTGTTTTTTAATATTTCAAATTTTATTTGTGCGAAAGTTCGTATGACACTTGGAAAGTATCGCACACCTCGATACTTTTTATCATGCGATAGTTTGCGAGTCCACAAAGTATCACACAGGTGTTTAATCCAGTATTGCACGATACTAGACAAAACATCGTGCGAGCTTGTGCAAACTATCGTACACGAAAAGTGTATTGCACCACTATGAAGGAAAGTATTGCATGATACAATATCCAAAAATAGTATCGCACTAGTGTAATAAGAAATATCGCAGTGTTATTTTGAACAATATAACATGGGTCTAGACAATTTTTGCATTTAATATTCCTTGTACTAATTTTAGACATCCATCATGATATGTTCTGACATCTGGTTTGGGGATATGGCTTGCAGGAGACTTTTCTGGTGTTCCTTATCAGGGCGCCGAGAGTGACCGGACTACGCTATGTCAAAGATCTTGATGCCCCTGGGAGAGATGACCTCATCAACTTGGGATTCTAGTTCTTGCTAGATATGCCCCATATTCGGGCAGATCATGGGTTACTGACAGCGTTGGCCGAGAGATGGCATAGTGAGCACAACACCTTTCATCTACCTACTAGAGAGGCATTGATCACCTTAGAGGATGTCTATCAGATCCTCTGAGTATCTAGCCATGGCGATCCAGTGAGTATAATCATGTTTCTAAATGTGTATAGATGTAAAGTTTCCATATGATAGAAACTAACATGATTTTTTGTTGGCACGAGTATATTACGATCAGGATCTGACCGAGGGGTGACAGGCCATCTAGGACATGTTCCAGGATGTCACCATAATTGATAGACACCTCAGTTGGGACTGGCTGATGGAGGAGTTTGGTCACGATTACCCGGTTTCATGCATCGTGTGCTCGATAGTAGCACAGGCCTTGATCACAGACAGGAGCCAGAGAGGATTCCCACTAGGCTGGGGTAGGTTGGTAGCAGATTTGATAGCACACCCTCGGCAGATGGCATGGGGCCCAGCCATCCTAGCAGACATGTACCACGATTTACATGAGATAGTCTACAGGGAGAGCATGACATGGGCATGCGGTGTTGTTCTAGCACAGGTATGGGCGTGGGAGCACATCGTCGTTGTGTGACCACACATACTACCTAGGGAGCGGAGACACCCCTATATCTATAGGTACATGGGATTCATCAGCCAACCCCATAGTGGAGACCCCACATACTATAGGAGGCTCCTAGACGAGCTCACATCGTTTGAGTAGAGACCATATAGGGCCTGTGAGCAGTGGAGCGACCAAGAGTGGGAGCTGGGGTATATGTTGTGTAGCCGGCCACTATTAGGTCGGCACTCTGAGATTGTTGAGAACTTCGTTATCTCCCGGGTATGGAGGCAGTTTGGATGGCAGCAGAGGGTACCCACAGAGACTACCACATATGCCTGGGCTAGGGATGAGGAGGGATAGGGATGGCTACCGATGCTGGACTACCATCAGGGAGTACAGGAGACTGCAGGTATACGCAAGAAGCCATGGGATCTAGATCAGGTGGCCGAAAATAGTCACAGAGACAGGTTTCTGATGGTGAGGAGGAGGATGATGCGGCGAGATTAGTTCGCCGACGAGTGGATGCAGGACAGGACCAGCCTACAGAGAGGGGAGGGGAGGATCTCAACGCTGGAGTGCAGGTTTTGGAGACCGAGATCTAGCAGCTCATGATCACCATCGTTGTGCGAGATCAACAGCTGATGGATGCACGAGTCGAGATAGATCGACGGGAGAGGCCAGCATAGGTTGATGCTGCAGACATCCGAAGGGAGGCTGCACGAGCTGCATATTATCATGGATTATATATAACAGTCGTCCCTGTGGCACAGAGAGTGCCACTCTACTATGAGAGGGCTGGGAGATCTGACGTGGTACCAGATAGAGCGGCAGCACCACCTCCACCACCACCACATGATGGGGAGAGTCAGACTTAGGTCTAGGTTTAGATGTATAGTCATATCATGGGACATCATCTAGATTTTGGATCCCACATTGTATTTTGTATCATGACACACATATTTATATATGAGATTTACTGGATTTGCGATGTATCTTGTGTATTTGTCTCACTTGTGATGGATGTTTCAGTTTTAAGGTCTTGTTACATTGCTCAAATGTATGATATATGCTCATGTATAATCTCTCTCGCAAATGTATGTTTAGTTCTCATGTTTATGATGTAGACTCATGTTTCTGAAAATGATCTCTTTGATATAGATATGATGATAAGATTAACCCCTCGTGATGACAGGAAAAGGATGTGATGTGAAAGACAAGGAGTGAAAGACATGATCGAGAAAAAGCGAAAGGTGAGTGTAGTTGACTGACAAGTCCGTGAAAGATGAAAGGAGAGCTCTCTCCATATGCAAGATGCAAAACTAATCTAACATGAACTTAAGAATGCAAGCTACTATGAAAAGTGGTTTACTTGCAAGGTTACAAAGCCATTAGTCTCTAATATTCATCATCGAGCGTTATTGGTAGCATCGCAAGATCATACAATGCACACTAGAATAACTATGTGAATCTGAATATGATATATATCAGATAAGTATGTGGGAATCCCACCTAGGCATCAAAGACATATAGGTCAAGATGACTAGTGCAGGGATGTTTCCTATGTTTAGTATAGCAGGATTATGCTCGCATCGAGACACAACAAAGTCAAGATGACTACAAGCATGCACTTGCGAAAAATAGTCAAGGATAATACATTGTCGATCCTAGTGTCAAGTGGAACAAGCATAAATGCTCATGACAGTTAAGACCAACAAAATATACCCACAAGCAAAAAACAAATAAAACATGTCCTTGTGCCCTCAGTCTTCTAGCTCGGCATCATCGAAAACTATTTAGGGAGAGACCACTCATCAAAGAAATCATCATAGACAACACACAAAGAAATAAAGTCAAACAAGTCTCAGCAAGTCAAGTGTTTAAGTGCGTGTGTGTAGGTCATAGAATCAAACGTTGAGTATCGCATCTGCTAGTGGAAAATATCATATCATGGTAGACTGTGGGTAGGATATCTGATAATTGTTGAGAAACAATTGATGCTAGGGCAGTGTTGAAAAACACAATTTGGGGTGATGTTGAAAAACACCATTTGCAAGATGTCCTAAAGACTGATGCATCCAAGAGACCAAAGCTAACACAGTTATGCCCCCTAGACAAAGACAAAGACCAATTCCAAACCAAGGCAACAAGGACAAGGCATGATGGAGAAAGGCTAAGTGTCGTAGACATGTGCTAAGAAACAAGGGTGCAAAGGCCTCAAGTAGCGCCTGTTTCCAGGTTTTCACCACTTGAGAGATTTTTTTATTTTATTTTTTATTTTTTTATTTTTTGAATTTTTTCTACCACGGCGCCTGTTTCCAAGTTTTCACCAAGGCACTTTTTCTATTTTTCTATTTTTTGCAATTTTTTGCAATTTTTTGATTTTTTTGTATTTTTTTCAAGACTTTATATGCTTTTTAGGATTTTTTCAGCATCATATATGAGATTTTTTGAAATTTTTTCAGGATCAATAAACATGTACAAAGGATGCCCCCACACAGAACAGGCATCATGGATAGAACTTCTTCAAATGCAAAACATTAATAGGATCGGGGATATGTTCTCCCTCGGCAGTAGATAACAAATAAGCACCTATCCCAAAAGCAACAATAATGATGTATGGTCCAAGCCAATTAGGTTCGAATTTTCCCTTTTCCTCTCGATGTTGTTGGTTCTTAAGGTTTTCTCGTAAGACAAGATCTCCCACTTGGAATTCTCTAGGGCGAACCTTTTTGTTGAAAGCTTTGGACATGCGTTTTTGATAGACCCTCATATGGTCAAATGATGCTTTACGTTTCTCATCAAGAAGTTCTAACTCCTAGAGTCTCATTGCACGGTAGTCTTCATCTGTAACTAGACCTTTGAGGGAAACTCTAAGTGAAGGAATCTCAACCTCTAAAGGTAACACTGCTTCAGCACCATAGGTAAGGGCAAAAGGAGTAGCCCCAGTAGGAGTACAAATACTCGTTTTATAAGCCCACAAGGCCAAATTTATCTATAGATGCCAATCTCTACCATTCTTGTGAACTGTTCTATGGAGAATTTTAAGAATGGTTTTATTCGAAGCCTCTACTTGTCCATTTCCTTGCGGGAAGTAAATGGACAACCAATGCTGTTTAATCTTGAATTGTTTGCAGAGTTGCTTTAGGTCCTTATTTTTGAACTGACCTCCATTGTTAGTGATAATCTCAGACGGTACGCCATATCGACAGATGATATGGTTCAGGATGAAAAGAGAAACCGTCTTGCCCGAGGCAACAGAAAGTGGGACAGCTTCTACCCATTTGGTAAAGTAGTCAATATCAGTGATGATAAATTTGTGTCCACCTGATGAGTTGGGATGAATCTGCCCAACAAGGTCAAAGGCCCAGCGCTGAAACGGCCAATGAGATATAGAAGGAATAAGCTCCCTGTCTAGAGCATGTATCAGGTGACCATGTTTTTGACACTTTTCACAAGATTTTGCAAAAGCTACTGCATCTATTTGCATGGTAGGCCAATAGTACCCTGCCCTAAGCAACCTTTGGGCCATGGCAAGACCATTGGACTATCCTCCACAAATGCCCTCATGAATGTCAACTAGCCCTTGATTGGATTCCTCTTTTTCTAAGCATCTAAGAAGTGTCCCATCTAAACCCCTCCTATACAAATCATCAGAGATAAGGGTATGGTGAGAGGCGTTTTGGGTAAGGTTTCTTCGTTCAGAGCAATTAAAGGTTTCAAGGATAATGCCATCACAAAGGTATGAGTAAATGGCACCATATCAGGATGAGTCACAACCAACAAGGGTACAAATGACATAGCTTTCTTGCGAGTCAGATAGGATAGTGTAGCTCTTCCACCAGGAATTCAAATCTGGACTCATGTTGTTCTAACTAGAGGAGTGAAGCAAGTGTAGCCATAGCATCATCTGCTTTATTTTGTATTCTAGGGATTTGTTGAAATGTGACAAATGTGAAATATCGTCTCAATGAATCAATCATTTTCTTATAAGGTACTAGTTTTTCATCTTTTGTTTGATATTCTTCATTAACCTAGTTGATTATCAGTTGGGAATCCCCATAGATATGTAGCTCTGTGATTCTCCATTCTATAGCCATTTTGAGCCCATTTGTCAAAGCTTCATACTCCACAATGTTGTTTGTACATGGGAACAATAGTTTGTATGACTTAGGAATTGTATAACCATGAGGAGAAACAAACAACACTCCAGCTCCTGAGCCATTTTGCATAAAAGAGCCATCAAAGAACATCTTCCATGTTCTCTCAGTCATGTACATGATGTGCTCATCTGGAAAGGCAACTTGAATTGGTACACTGTCTTGAATTGGGAAGTCAGTCGATTGATTTGCAATGGCTTGTCCTTTTATAGCTTTACGCTCAACGTATTCTATGTCAAATTCTGAAAGAATCATCATCCATTTAGCAAGTCTACCTGTAAGAGCAACTTTACCGAGCAAATACTTGAGAGGATCAATTTTTGCGATGAGGTGTATTGTGTGTGCAAGCATGTAATGTCGCAACTTTTGGGAAGCAAACACCACTGCAAGACAAGCTTTTTCAATACTAGTGTAGTTGACCTCATATTGAACAAGAGTTCAACTAATATAATATATGGCTCTTTCTTTCCCATTTTCATCAAGTTGAGCCAGTAATGCCCCCAAGGAAGATTTTGTTGTTGAAACATATAGAATGAGTGGTTTTCCTGGGATAGGAGGCATTAGAATAGGAGGATTTGCCAAATATTGTTTGATCTGGTCCATGCTCTTCTGACAATCCTCGTTCCAAATACATTTAACCCCTTTATGCAAGTTCTTATTCAGAGGTTGGGCTCTATCTGCCAATTGTGAAATGAACCTCCTTATTGATTGAAGATGTCCCTAAAGACTCCTCATTTGACTGATGTTTTTGGGAGGCAGCATATCCAAGATTGCTTGTACTTTATCTGGGTCTACCTCTATTAATCCTTTGGCTGAAATGATAAATCCTAGAAGTTTTCCAGAGGTGACTCCAAATGCACACTTTTTTGGATTTAATCTCAGTTGAAACTATTCCATATGATCTAGAATGACTTCCAAATCTCCTAAGTGTGTATCCCTTTTTTTAGATTTTGCCAAGGTGTCATCCACATAATCTTCCATATTCTTATGCATCATGTCATGAAAGATTATTGTCATAGCTCTTTGATAAGTAGCTCCTGCATTTTTCAATCCAAATGGCATGACGTTCCAGCAGTAGGTACCCCATGCGCAAGTGAATGCAGTCTTTTCCTAGTCTTCAGGAGCTATCTTGATTTGATTATACCCAGAAAAACCATCCATCAAAGAATAGATCTCATAACCCGTGGTCATGTCCACTATCATGTCTATGTGTTGGAACTGGAAAATCATCCTTTGGGCATGCTCTGTCAAGATCTCTAAAGTCTATGCAGATGCGAATGGACTTGTTGTGTTTTGAAACTGGTACAATATTTGAGATCCATTCAGCATAGTCAATTACTCTTATGAACCTTGCACTGAGGAGTTTTTCCAATTTAGCTTTGACAAGAAGAGCTATGTGAGGATGCATTTTCCTCAATTTTTGTTTAACTGGTTTTACACCTGGAGCTATGGACAAGTGATGCATAATAAGATTAGTGTCCAACCCTGGCATGTTTGAGTAAGTCCAAGAAAAATTAATTTTCTTCCTTTGTAAGAACTTGGTATATGCTTCTCTTTCTAGAGGTGACAAGGATTGAGCCAAGTGCACAATTCGCAGAGCTTTATCTGTACCCAAGTTGACTGATTGAGTTGGCTCAACAAGCATTGAAGATCTGTCTTGAAAATAGCTTGAGAGACGATCAAGTACCTCATCCTTAGGTGCCTCAGAGAGGTTTTCACCCTTGGATACGTCATTTATTTTTACTATTTTCGGTTCTAACACCGCCACACAGTGGTTTTCGCCATCAGAACTCTTATTCTTTTTTTCTTTTCTTTTTATTTTTTTACTGAGGTACTTGATGTTAGGCTCTGTCATGCTTGTAGTCAGTTCACTGGTGCAAGAGACTATAGGTTCAATTGCATTTAGGTAACAAGTTATCTCATAGACATTCTAGAAAGTTAAGAGCTCAGGCTCTTGATAACGTTGAGACCAATCAACGAGGTGAGGATTAGCAAGAGGTAGGTCAATGGCAGGTTCAAGATTGTGGATACGAATGGCATTATCTCTGGTGACTGAAGAGTCGGAGTCTGTCAAGTATCCCTCTAAGTCACCCAAATCAAGATTTGTCCTACCAAGTGAAGAATCATCCACTAAAGCGACCTATGGCTTCAAATCTGTAAATCCTACACGTGACTCGTTAGCTACCTCGGGACGAGAACTATAAGTATGGACAACGTCAATGTCCATGTCAACTGTGGAAGAATCAAAGAGAGACTCCCATTCATATTCGTGTGATTCCATATCTGAATCACGACTGGGATGTTTACACCATGCATGTTTTCGACGCCTTGAGGTGGAGGCTCTAATATCACCAAGGGTGACACCTTCTCGAGCACCAGTCGTGCATTGATGTTCTTGGACAGGATCTCCAACAGTGGATTCTTCTTGTTCTAGGCTTGAAATTGTTGTATGGGCAACTGAATTGTCTGAATCTCCCCAAAGGAGATTGGTGGAAGGAACCCAATCTTCACACTAATCCTGTTGGTTTGTCAAATTGGGCATGTAGTTTGATTCATTGTCACTATCTGTCGCAGCAAGGATAGGAGCATTTTTCTTGTCATGACTTTCAAACCCTAGGCCAACCATCTTCTTAGACTTGCGTCCAAAAAGAGCATGATTGAGAGGTTCAGCCTTACCCTCCAATCTGTGACTGAGAGGACAATGTCCTGGATAGCCCATATTTTTGACAAGAGTGTACCCTCGTCCATATGCCTTAGGAGAGGGAGAGAAGTTCTCATTATGCTTGTATTTTTCCTCTTTGTAAATCCAATCTGTAACAACCACCTCTTCCTTCTCATCCTGGATAGGGACTGAGGACTGTACAAATGTGCCAAACAAGGTCATGGTTGAAGAGGAGGGTCTCATCTCTTGGGAAGGCTTACCATAGGACCTGGGTGAAATAGGAAGTTTTGTAAAGGATTCAAGTTGATACCCCCCCATACAAAGGTCCATTGATTTGAATTTATCTTTGCACTGTGCTAGAGTCGCATTGAAATCCTCTGCTTCTTTGTTGAGGGGAACGTGAGTCCCTGTTGAAATGGAATTGACAGACAATGTGCTATCCTCGGGTATACAAATTTCTACTCCATTATAGGGGAACTTAACACATTGGTGGTAGGTCGATGGCACCGCTTGCATCTCATGGATCCATGGCCTACCAAGAAAAATGTTGTATGCTAAAGGTCCAACATCGACAATTGGAACAAAATGTCCTGTTCAACGGGGCCAATCCTAACAGGAAGGACAACCAACCCTTTAGAACTCCTTTCTGCCTCATCATAGGCTTTTATGGTAATCTTCTTTCAGGCATCTATGACCTCTTCTGAGTAACCCAATGTTTTCAACAAACTTAAAGAACAAATATTGAGCCCAGCACCCCCATCAATCAACACACGCTTGACACGGGTCTTATTGATCATGACTTCAATGTGAAGGGTGAGATTATGCGAATGGCTCAAAGCTTTGTCATCATCTTCTGAAAAAGTGAGGTAATGTGGGCTAGCAATATGATTGACCATGTTCTAGAATTGGTTGACATCTATGTTGGTAGGGACATTTTCTATGCGCAAGGCTTCCTCAAGGACACGCTTATGTCTTGGGGACAATTCCAAGAGTTCAAAGATTGAGATTTAAGTCGGGGTTCTCTGTAATTCGTCAACAAGATTATAGCTCATTTCAAGGTTAACTACTGATTTGGTGGTGACATTCTTGGATGTCACTTGCTTTTGTTTAATAAACTAGTTGGAACTAGGACCTCTAATAACCACAGGACCTTGGCTTTGACTTCTTGTAACAGCATTAAGAGCTTGGGATGACCTTTGAGAGTGAGGACCCCTTAGCACCACCATAGGTTCTTCATCAAATATAGGAGGAGAGCCCACATCATAACCATAAGGATCCTTGTCCCTCATCATGTTGACATTTTCCTCCACCATTTCAAGCATATTGACCACATTTTCTGCAGTTGTGTAGGTATAGTTGATTTCGGCCTTGCCATTCTTTGGTTTAGAGGTTTCCCCCTTCTCATATTTAGGCAAAGGCTCCTTGAAAGCCTTGTGATCAACATTAGTGTTCAAACCATCCACCTTAAGCTTTCCACTCTCAATAAGGTCTTGGATAATATACTTTAGTTTCCAACAATATTCGATGTCATGTCCAATACCATTGTGAAACTTGCAAAAACCCTTCTCATCCCACCAATGAGGTTTAACATCAAGAATATGGTGCTTGGCAGGATCTTGAGGGTGTGCAAGATTGTTGGCAATGAGCGTTTTGAAAACATCCTCATAGGAATCACCAAGCTTTGAAAATTGACGCCTCTCTTTCTTAGGCTTTTCCTAATACATTGGCTTGTGTTCTTGTTGGTTGCATGTGTTGAGCTTCATTGCTTGAACAACACTAGATAAATGAAGAACTCCTTGATCCTTAGGTTGAGAACAGTCCACCACTCCATCGTTAACCACTTGCTTGTTCTTATTCCAGTGCAATTTTTTCCCTTTATCCTTATTAGCATTGTGGTTATTTTGACCATTATTGTTGTTCTTGTTGTTGGTCAAAATTCCTTGCTCTTTCAACACGTCCCCAATTCTGCATGCGATTTCAACCATGGTGTCAAAGGAGTTAAAGACCATCTTCTTCACTTCATATCGCATCTTAGAAATCAAGTTGCTAATGAGAATGTCAATTTTCTCCTTCTTAGGAATGGTCCTAGAGTAACAAGAACATTGACGTCTCCATCTTTGCAAGAAAACAACAAATGACTCCGTTTGATTTTGTTTCAAGTTACATAGGTCCAACATAGTGACAAATGTCGAAAGATTGTAGGCGAAGTGTTGGACGAATCTATGAACCAGTTCTTTAAAAGTCTTGACAGGGGGAGTTATGTTGGTAAACCACTACATTGCTTGATCCTTGAGACTCATGGGAAACAACCTCATGAGATAGGAGTCATCTTGGTGGAATTCAAAGCTCATGATGTAGAATTGGTGCACATGGTCATGTGGATCCCCATTGCCATCATACTTGTCATATTGGGGGATTTCTACCTTCCTAGGAAAGTCCTTCATGCTCACACTCCTGTCAAAGGGATTAGGACAGATTGAGTCAAGTGAAAAGGTACTCTTAGGTGCCAACACCTTTTCCATCATACACTTTAGTTGTTTGATCTCCTCTTCTTGGGATGGTCCTTGTTTCTTGATTTTTCTATCCACATCAAAGTTGTAAGGAACCCTAGCACCCTTGTTAATCAAGCTCTCTAGGAACTTATCCTTGTTTTGATCTAGATACCTCTCCACATATTGTTGGAAGAGTGGTTCTTGTTGCATTCTCATAAAGTCTTGAGCTTCAAAACTTGCACTACTACCTCCATGTTGGGAGCCATGATGAGCTCGTTGGGAGGGTTGTCTTGAGTTCCTAGGAGGTGTTTGTCTCCTATGTTGTGAAGTCCTTCCTCTAGGACTAGGAGATCTTGAAGGAGTCCTTGAACACCTTCTGCTTCGTGGGGTTCCTGAAGGAGTAGATGGTGGAGAGTTGTTTCCACTGTTGGTACCCCTGTTGTTGAATTGGTCATTGAGTTGTTGGGCTAAAAGTCTATCTTGTTCTTTTTGAAATATTTTTCTTTCCAATTCTAACAAAGCTTGTCTCTCCACCTCTAGGAGTCTAAGCTTCTCTTCTTTTGTGGCTTGTTCATCCAAAAAGGCTTTCCTTTCTCGCTCAATTCTTTTGAGCCTTTCACTTGCATACCTTGAGGTCGTTTGGAGTGGAGAGTTGGGTCTCGAATGTTTGAACAAGTCATTAGTAAATGCTGCATTTACATGAGCATCACAAGGTTCCTTGTTTTGGTCTTCATGTTGTGACCATTCATCTTGGTGAGCTCGTCTTGTATACCTTTCACCTCTCTGATGGGCATCTAAATATCTAGTGTTGATAGGGGGTGATTCTGGTTGATTGTCATCACCAAATAGCATGTTGTCCCTATGTCTTTGAAATATGTCATCAAGATTTTGATCCATTGCTTCTCTCTCCTTTCTGGTCAAGGTGTAAACTCATGTCCATATCTGATTGAGAAGGTGTTAAGGAGGTACTCAACTCACTAGGATTGCTCTTTGGGTCAAACCAAACTTCAGATTCGCTCCTAGGGGATTGATCAAAGATGGGCTCTTTTCCCTTTCGCTTTTGACAAGTTTGGACTAAGGGTAACTGGTCAAAGACAACTTGAGGTTGTTTTCCTTGATTGACTTGGTACCTTGTTGTAACCGACATGAAAGAAAAGATCCTTGATGATAAGATGACCCTACGAAACGTCGATACCAAACTAGGATAGTAAAAGTGTTCAATTGTTCAAAAAGAGATGGTAAGATAGAAAATTGCAAAAGGTGTAAACCAACACTACCACGGAGGTGCCTAATCAAAGGATAAGTATCCTAGCACATATGGATCAGGAGGATGGATTTACCCAAATTATATTTGAAATTGAAATTGATTTTTTTGATGGAAGTGAATTGGACAAGAGACTACTAAGACTCTCCAAGTGTGTTACCAAATAATCTAAAGGTTTACTTTTTCAACAAGGATGACTTCTAACTTACTGATTCCAAGCAAGATTACTTGTGAAATCAAAGAATACTAATTCAAGGGGTCAAAACACAGGAACCCAAGGTACAAACAGGCTTCCAACTGCAAGGTAAGAGACCTAAAATCTGGATCGACCAAAGGAAGACTGAAAATGGCAGAAATCAGACAGACAACAAGTTTACTCTGTGCGACAGTTTCCAGGCTAACAGAACGATACAATATTCCAAAATCATATTTCGCACGAAGCAGTGTGATAGTTTCCAAGCAATCAATGTGATATTTTTCAGGCAAACCGTGCAACAGTTGTGCAGCCACGAAGTATCGCACGATAAAATCCAGACCAGTGTGCGATGTTTGTTCAGTATGGTACGATTCTTGACCAGTGAATGTAAAAATCTCAGTGCTAAAGGAAATTTGGTCAATGTTTCAATTTGGCAAGTTTGATTTCACAGTTCAGAATACTGTAACAGCAGACAATAGACAGGTTTACAAATAGTAGGTGATCAAACGTGTCGTAAAACACTTGCACAAGGGTGAAAGCAACCTTTCCAAGACAAGCAATTGTGCTATCAAAGCGAAAAATCTTATGAATGATACCGTGATGTTTGATGTTTGAGAACGTTTGCACGGGTAGATCACAGCGAGAACACTTCAAGCACTTACTAGCCTAAAAAGACAAAGGCTCAATACTTAACAACAAGGCCCACACTTGATGTCTCATCGTCTCACACAAAGTGGTTGCCCACAATAGATGTTGGCTTTGTCGTGGAAATGCCAATGACACAACCAAAGGAACACAGATGGTGAGTAGTCTTGAGGTGATCCGACTTAGTCCACTAGGATCAATCCTTGCACCAAGATGCTAAGTGGCAATATTGGGTAACTTCTATCTATGGTTCGTAGTAAGGGCTTCATTCGTAATACCCCTCTTGCTCCCCAAAGGGACTCCTTACCTTGCAACAAGTAACGAACCTCGCGGCCAAAAGAGTACCTTAAGCATTCTTGCTCAACATTTTCCTCATGGTCACAATCCCACAAGTATTCACATTAAATGAAGACAAGTACTATGTCTACTAAGGTTTTGTGTCCTCAATAGCCTTGAGTTTATAGTGGGTCGGAATAGCCGGCTAAGAGCTTGTCCCCACTTGGGTCGTTCCTCTTGATTGCTCAAGAGCAGGCCCACTAAAGGATTCTAAAACTAAACAAAGAGTGGATTAATCTTTGAGGTTCAAGATTTCTGGTTCACCTCAAGAGTGAAGAGCATACTCTCCTATCTCAAAAATCTCTCCCAAACACACCAAGCAAAGTTCAATTAGCCTCTTGCTTTCAAAATCTAGATGTGGGTCAAGATTTTTGGTTCACCACAAGGGTGAAGAGCATACTCTCCTACCACCAAAAGACTCTTACAACAAGATATTAAGTGCCTACTAAAAGAAACAACTAGTATATGCCGCACTTAAAATGAAAGCAATGAACAAACACTTGATTGTTTTTATGCTTTGGGCAACCCTGAAAGAAAGGATTAGTAGCCCTTGTGCATTTGAAGCTTTGACATGTGTTCTTTTGGCAAATATTCAAGCAATGAAGGCACCTACAAGCACAACTTGTTAGCCCCACAATGGTTAGCACATAAAAAATAAAATAAAATCTGCAAGTAAACCTCTATTCTACCACAACAAATTAGAAATCTGAAGCAAACAAATCAAATCTTGCAAAGAAACGATCAAAATCACTCACTGCCAGGCCTGTGCGACAATTATGTCAGAGAATGAATCGTACGATACTTTGTACTATAACTGTGCGATACTTTCTCTCTGTACGATACTTCGCACTACCTGCATGCAACAGAGTACAAAACACCAATGCGATTGAATCCTGTATAAGCGTACGATACTTTTACTGGAAAAGTATCACACGGGTATATGATAAACTATCGTACGATACTGGAAGACTATTGTACGAAACTCTGCCAAAAAGTACAGAAAAATAGCTGAAACAACAAGCAAAATATGAAGAAAAATTAGCAAAAATGCATGAAAAGAAGGACAAAACAAGAGTGTTCTGCCCCACGGTGGGCACCAAAAATGTACACACTAAGATGTGCACTTCTCTAAGTCATTACTTCCAAGAGAATCCATGAATGGAAAACCTTGAGAAAGCGACCTAGAGCTCCCTAGGCATGGAGTCACAAGGATATTAAGAATGCTCTTAGCTAGAGCTATTAAGCCTATAACCTTGCTAATAAACCACACAATGGGAGATTCAATGAGACAAGGGCAAGAATGTCAATATCTTCAAAAATCAAGAATGAAGATGCAATGCAATGCTAGAATGAACAATGCAAACTAAGCTATGAAAGGAAAATGAAAGTATTACAAGCCTTGCTAATTAAGCTATGTGAGCTAAGTTAGAGCTTAAAATGAAATCTAAGCTAACAAGGTATAAACATGAAGCTATGATGCAAGAATGAAAGCTAAATGCAACAAGGTCTCCAAGCTCCAAAGTCACCAAGAAATCCTGCAGCATAAGATTAGTATAAAAAGTTGGGGGTTCTAGAATGAGAAGAGAGCTCTTCTTTTATAAGAAATGAAAATCAACGGACGATAGAGATTAAGAGGTAAAAGATTTAATCAAGGGTGGGGTTTGAAAGAGGAGCAATCCATGTGCACATGTTTCCTCCAATGAGAAAGAAGTGTTGACTTTTGAGCCTCATGTGAGACAAAAAGGCATTTTCTCCTTTTTATAAAATAAGAATAATACTTTATTTGTGCAACTTAGGATAAGAAAAAAAGTGGGGGCTTTTTATTTAATAAAAGGGGAGGGAATTCTTTTTAATTAAATAAAGACTTAGGATAAAATGGTTAGCCCATAGAATATAATCGAATAAATGATAGAATTAGGATTTGATCAAACAAATTAATTTAATTAAAAATATTGATTTTTGAAAATATTGATTCAGGGATTTCATAAATTGCAAGAATGGGGCCCAAAGTCTAGGCGACCATTTTAGTGTGCATACAGGAGAATGCCCCTTCTAGGTCATCGACAGTGGATTTGAACAAGTGTCTCTTAAATACATATATTTTCTTCTCTGCAACATCAAATACTATAGGAGTAGCCATCACTTAATTGTATAACGCTTTCTCAAAGGTTTCCAAGAGATTCTGAATCGGCACGATGAACTAGGGTTTCCGCAACCGATCAAATGCACAGCAAGTCACTTGATGAATCAAACTGCAATCCTTCTCAATCAACTACTAGGGCTCTTCTGCTCTCTAATCGCTCTGAATTCGAATGTAATGAGAGATTTACAAACTTTTGTGTACTTTAAAGTAGAAAATTTGTCATTAATGCTTGTTGCGTAAACCAGGTTGTCATTTGAAAATTTCTATCTTTCATTATGCAAACAATCAGCTAGTGCGCTCTTGCACATAGGTTGTACTAGTCTCCAAAAGCATAAGTCCAAAGGTGCATACTCTGATAGTGAGTATACCAGCCGCATAGGAGTCTAGAGCTAAATTAGCTCCCCCTATGACCCTGAGGGCCATTCATCCAAATGTAGAGGGTGCATCCACTGTGGATGCATCCAATACATTCTCATCAACCTTATCATTCTTTGCTTCTGACCAAATCAAGCTCACATCCTCTGAAGCTTTCACAAAATTGACTTCTCCTTTGGGATCCAAAACTGGTTCTTCGAGCTTTTTAGGGCTTTCCTAACCTTGCGTCCTTGATCTGCAAAACTTTGAGATGTGTCCAGCCTTGTTACAAGAGTGACAAATGAATGGAGGCCTTATATTCCTTGGCGTATCGACATGAGTCACCAATTTACATTGTCTAGCTGAGTGACCATTATAGTTACATATCTAACATGCAACATTTTGAGAACTTCTTACATTTGACTGATTCTGATTTCTTTGATTATATTGAGTCATGTTCTTTTGACTTGTCTTGCAATTCATAACTCTATGACCAAATTTATTGCATGAATAACAGTAACCATTGAAAGGTCTTACCTCTGTACAATTCCTTGCTATGTGTACATGATTGTTACATGCATAACAAGTGCGGTCTACTGGCTTGTGCTCATTCTTAGGTGGTTCAATATGATCCTTAGTCTGACTTCCAGTCTTCTTAGCATCTGAGGTGCCTTCTGATGCTTTCATTATTGCTGGCATGTTGTCAATCTAATTTTGTGCTTCATTGTATCCAATGTAGCTAGTATCTCCTTTAGCTCTTCTTGCATATAACTGAGATTCTATCAAATCAAAACTGGTGTGTAATTTATCAATGTGATTCTTAGAATCTTTCAATTTAGATTCCAAGCTTTCTTTGTTGTTCCTTAGTTCCAAGATTTCCATGTTTGCTTGCCTCAATTCTTCATTCAGTTGAAGGTTCTCTTTGATTTGTTCATCATAGACTTCCTAATTGTTAGTCAACTTATCATCAAATTCTTCAAGCTATTTTTTCAAGGATGTATTTTCTTCACTCAGCTTCTTGACCATTATCCCTAGATCACTAGTAGAGCATTCTTTCAAATCCTTCCTTAGCCTTTTGATGACTAATTGAACATCACTAAGTTTTTCCTTAAGTTCTTCAGTTTCTTTTTCAAATATGTCTAGGTCTTCAAGAGCAACTTCAAGATTTCTTTTCAGATGTTTCATTTCTGCTTTGTCCATGATCTCCTCAAGTGGTTAAACTTCTTTGCTAAGGACCAAAGCTCTGATACCAATTGTTAGGAATGGGAACACTAAGAGGCGGGGTGAATCAGTGTTCATTGTATTTTATCTTTTCACTTAATCTTTAAACTGAACTTAAATGCTTAAGTACTGAAATGAACATCCACATAAACATGAAACATGAAATCAACGCATAACACCAATATGGAACCCAAATAGGTAAAAACCCCGGTGGGAATTGACACCCACTAATATTTTGTACTAGTGTTTTATGATCCTTGTTAGAAGATCCTTAACCCTGTTAGGAGTTGTTTTACAATATATTAAGTACAGTAGACCTTGTCAAGGGTCAGACCCTATTAGGAGTTTTTTACAATAAACCCTATTAGGGGTGTGGACGCACTGTCCTAGAGCTCACTGCTCAAGTGGTGAAGGCTACAACCTTCTGATCTCAAATACACACTATATATGCTAGATGAACTGTCACTATGACACTGCTTGTCTGATTAGTTCCTTTGATGCACTAATGCTTTGACCTCTTGCAAAGCTCTAATACATCTTATAGACACTTCGCACACTTATGCTCTGCTTATCTCAACTCTATATCGACTTCCATACAAATTACAATGGGCGCATCTCATATTTATATGTGCATACAAAACAAATAACTAGGTCGGCCCTTTAACCGAGTACATACAACGCTTCCAATTGAATTGGCTCAAGTGTGTTTACAAACAAACATATTTACATGTCGGCAACCTAATTACAATAGGCGCATAGCCTTTACAACATTAGAATATAACCGCAAATAAAAATGCTAATAGTCAGTTGCTTACTCTGTTCTACACTAGCTGTGTAACTTCAACTGTCTGTAACTTTGGCATACTTGCATATCTGATCATGTGCTCATAGACTAAGCATGAATATAGTCTAACCAACTTATCTTCTAGGGCGCACACCATAACTCGGTCGTACGCACGTGCACTGATGCTCTAAGCTTCAGGTACTCTGTACACTATCTAGTCTTCAACACTTAACCGATTTCTAATCTTCTCATCAAGTGCGCTGACTCCAAACTACTATATGACTTTGTTGCCATTATGACAACACTATATCAAGTCATATACACCAGTATAGCCAACTTACCAACATTAACAAGAATGATCTTGCATGGGTTGATTAACTATATTTAAAGGCAAATGTAATACATCATCAAGAACCTATCTTAGACATCCATGTAAAACTTGTCATACAACTATGAATGATGGGACAAGTGGTGCAAGCTCTTTTGAGCCATAGTTAATACATGAGTCTTGATCGATTGTTTTGTTGGATTTCATAATCCGCAACTTTTGTATACACTTCCAATATTTATTACATTATGTATGTTAAAATTTTGTTTCCTTCAACTAATATTCATTTTTGTATTAATTTGATGGATGTGCAATTATGTATGTGATCAATGTATCTTTCATTTGATTATTTTATTATGTCTTTAAAATTTATCTATTGAATGATGGATGATAAAAAATTTAAATATTAAAAAGCTATTTTCATGTTTTCTTCAATTTGCCAAGTTTAGGCCAAATCTAAATGGAAAGGTTGAATAAAAAATCAGCTTGCCAAGTCCACGCTCAAATAGAAATAGATAAGAGCATGGTACACGCTTTTGATTCCCAAAACCTTAGTTATCGATGAAATTTATTTGGCTAATTTGAAACACACAAAATCCATATAGCAAATTTGGAAAAAATGTCCAACAAATTGGTTTCAACTGTCAAGCTTTCCATGAAAATTGGATATGTTGGCCAAGGTATGGGAAAGAGGAATAAGAGATTAAACATCTTTATAGAAATATCTAAGGTCTTTTATTTGTAACAAATGTCTAATCATGAAAAATGGATTGTACCTCTCTGCTATTTTCTATAATGTTATGTAGTTTTTCATTATCTTCTCATATTAGAACTTTCTTTTATAGTTACTTAATATCAGACATCTCTTAGAACATAGATCTTCTTTACATAAGCTCCTTTAATCTCATGTTGTAACTAGATTAAGATGTTTTTTTCTGAAGGTCATCCTCTTCCAATTACACATTCCTGGCATGAGTGGATTCCATCTGTCTATATGAAGAGTGAAGCATTTGAATACAAGGTATGCTTGTTTGATAAAGACAACACTTATAGTTAAAAATATATATATATTTTTAGTATAAGTTTGCACTATTGTGGACTAAATTACTCCATGTATGGTCCACCTCCAATTAACACCTTCTAATTTTATCTTACCATGCGAACCCTCTTCTGCTATTACACATTTCTCTTATCCCCATAATATTCAAAATATGATTTCCTTACTCCATCCTAACATCTAATCCTTGTGATCTTTTACGACTCTTACAACTCTATATTTCTCTACCAAATGGATACTCACTCACTACCCCCTTCATAGTTGTGGCTTCTTTAATCATTTGAACTACTTAAATTTCAATAGGACAACTTACTACAATCACAAAGACACTTCTTAAATCTCAAAGACACTTAACACTCCAAGATGTATATAAAACTTAGATTGAACTAACCCTGTCAATGGGAACTAGGATCAACTCAAAACCATTTTTTTACCTCACTTTGTCTAGACTGTCCTCATCCATGGTGGGATAGATCATCATATAAGAACATTGATGCAGAGCCTTAGGGCCCAAAAGGCTCATGCACCATTAAACGCTTCTGCCCTCACTTAACCCACACTAAATCCTTCATTTGCTGATTCATTTTCATTTGACTGATCCATATGACTAACTCTAATTGCATCTCCTTAGGATTGATTCTTGTCCATGTAAAAACTCCTAGCCTTCTACTTGTTCCACTATGACAATCACTCTTTTATCGCATTCTAGTCTCATTCTAAGACTTCTTAACACATCCTTAGTTCTATCCAACAATGGTCTTTACAACACTAATGACATACTCCTAACATTGATCACTACTTCATGCCATAAATATCTATGTTCTTCTCTTTACTATCTCAGTCCTACCCTTAAGAATTTCACTTAGGACTCATTCCTTTGAACCATCTATCCCTTGTCACCAACTCCCTAGACTCTTCTAGATTTCCTTAGGCTATATCCACTCACTCCCCCTTCACTATTCTATTTAATAACAATTGTTAAAACTAAAACAAATCAATATACCTTTCATTGTCCTATGAGACTATCACACCATACATTTAACAAATTCATTTGGATACAAATTATTTTCTAACAAACCCTCTTTGAAGACCATCGAGTCACTTGCTCTATGCCTACCAACACAAATACACAATGCTTTCCAAACAATCAAATAATCTTGATGTGACTATCCCACAACACAACATTTTGTCCTTAGTAACTCAAGAGACCCAGCCCTAGGATCAACTTTTCACTCATGGTTCTTGTTCTCTATCATCATTCAAAATTCCTTTGTATACATAGTTGGACCCCTCCACGAACCCTTAACCTTGAAGTCAAGGCACAAACACCAACTCATTGTCCATTGTGACAATCATACAAGAAAAACCTATGGGACAGTCACTCAAACTACCAAACAAGGTGTGTTGTATTCACTCCAACCTCTAGGCACACTTGGCACATATCCTTGTCTATCATTGGACCCTTCACTCCACTCTCAACCCTTAGTGGAAATAAACCATCACCAAACAAACAACTCATTGTCCTGTCACAGTCTGAGACGGGTTTTCTTTCTAATTCTTTATCCAAATCACATGCCAGTAATTGCACGATTGCATGCACACCTTTGGGGGATTCAATATACATTGAGCCCCATCACTGTACCAAATTTGGGGACTTGGACAACATAAAAAAAATAAAGAAACTACATTTTGTTACCACTGTCTACCTTGATCAAGGGTTTAGACAGTCGGTGACTACAATCCTTGGTTCTCTATCAAAACAAAATGAATTTGAATGCCACAAAAACCAAAATAATCTCAATAAAATTCCCTATCATCCTAGATCATTGATTCATCAAAAGCAAAATATATCAGTCATTAAAAATCTCTGAGAACAAGACTATATATTGAGAACGTATTACTTCTCCTCCCTTGGCCATTCTTGGGCCCTTACATCATTTATAGACTTGTATCATCCCTTACAACCAAATACCAACCTCGAACTTCCATGAACCGACCATTAACTACCCTTTGATTGGTCTAATTACATAAGTTTATGTTGTCAAGTTGACAACATAGTTGTCAACTCGATAACTTACATTTTTTTTATACTTAAACATTATCCCCCTTACATTCAAAATGGTCTTTTAATGACCTTCAAAACATGATTAATTATGCATAAATATCTTAAAAGCTTTTACAATATTGTAATAATTTTAATAATTATGTTTTGGAATCCTTTCATTAGTTTTTTCTATGTTTGATGTTTGCTTGTTAACTAGAATTTTATTTGTAGTGAGCAATAGACAATCATAGGAATTCACCTCTACATGATTCCTAGTCGATCTCACAAGTTGGATTCACAAGCCTTTTATTTTGTATTATTTTAAAAAAAAAAAATTATCATTAGAATGTCGACAACCTGTCAAATTCCACCGACGGGGATATCGTATGTCTGACAGCATCCTCATCAGATGTGCAGCCCTAACAGTCAT
This sequence comes from Chamaecyparis obtusa, assembly GCA_027943335.1. Lineage (NCBI taxonomy): Eukaryota > Viridiplantae > Streptophyta > Pinopsida > Cupressales > Cupressaceae > Chamaecyparis > Chamaecyparis obtusa. Next base: position 429,191 of record BSBK01001227.1, read on the forward strand.
CAGAAGTCCAATGACCTATCAAATTCCACCGACGAGGATGTTGTATGTCCAACAACATCCTCGTCGAATGTGCAGCCCCTGATGGTTGTCAAAATCCTAACGACCTGTCAAATTCCACCAATGAGGATGTCAATGGACAAATAGTATCTTCAAATCCAACCTCTTGTCAGAAATCTGACGCATATTGGTGTCGAAATTCTGACATTATCGAGTGTCGTCGAACATATCGACGACAATTTTTCGACGGTGACGTTAATCGGTAGTCCGACGACGTCCTATCGGAATTTCGACGAAAGGTCATCAGAAATATGCCCCAAACCTACTAGTGTTGGGTTTTGGTTACTCTCTGACTCTTGGCATACTCTCTAGAAATATCTCTATTGTTGGACAACTTTACATCTTTTTTTATCATCTCACACTGCTCCATTAGTCTCCATCATGCTCACATTCAAACTTTCTCTCACCTTCATTCCACTGAGCTCCAGCTTCTGGGTCTTTGAGGGGAGTATCTATTTTTCCATTTTATCCTATTTGATTTGGCATATCATAGTTCTTTAACAAAATTCTTATTACTATCATTTTTATCATTATATTTTAGCTATATGTAGAAGTCAAAATACCAAAATAGTGGTCTAACTTCCGCATGCTTCTTAAATAGACAACCCCAACCTTTTTCTTGTCATCACGTATGCCAAATGGAGGAGATGATCAAAGTGGTATATCGATGTTTTTTCTTTAAAAAAACTGTGAGAATTCCTTTCCTATTTCTATCTTAGAATTGATGCTTTTTAGTTTATTTGTACTTTTTGTTATTCACAACTAGTCTAGATTATTTCCTCTTCATTTACTTTTGTCTTGTACCTTTCTAGTATAGGTCTATATAACCTTTCTATATAGAATGTGCACATGTCATGTTGGCATCCTAAATCCATGTTGTAGTCCTAGACAAAGAGCTAGTAGAGCTTGTCAATTAGTCTAGATTGTCTGCTCTTTTATTTTTAGTAAACTAAATATTTTTATCAATTAGTATCATAAGTTTATTTACCTTTATATTATTTTGAACTCATAATTAGTTTGAATTTTAATTAGTTAATTTATCACCCTATCTCACCATATCACTAGTTTAGTGAAATGGCACAAGGGAAAATTTACTCCTCAAAATTTCATCAATTCTTGAGGGGGACAAATTTTCTTCTCCACATTTTGGTGAGCTTGACATGAACTAGTCTTATACATCATCACCTTTTCCTCCATCCTTCAACAAAAAGTTTGAGTAGCGCCTTATGACTAAGTTTTGCCATTAAAAATATTCTCATGAAGATCCTTTGTCTATTTATATACTTGTAATGGAGAAGGCTTCATCTTCTCCTGAATTTGTCACCACCCCTCTAATGGAGGTCGATAATGTGGCTCCTCTTGTTTTCCCTTAGGTTGAATCACCTATGTCTTATGACATGTGCATGTTCAATTCACTTGAGGATATTCTTGTGTTTATGACCATCTTTACACAATCCCTCACACTTCCTCAATGGAGCTTTTGGATTAGAATGTCGAGGCAACGTCATCCCTAGCTCTAACTATTGGTGAGGTTCCTAGGCCTATCTTAGTGGTCATTCCTCTTCATTCTTAGCTTCAATCCTCATATGAACAAGACTAGGAGGATGATGATATATTAGTAGAGGATCTCTAAGGTAGTTCTTTCTTCTTCCTATGTAGATTAAGGCATGTTGTCTTGTATGCCCTTGTGCTTGTCTTTTAATGTTGTTCCCCTGTAAAGGACCCAAGTTACTCCATTAGTACTTGGAAATAGAGGGTTATATTGTGTACGCTTCTCCTATATGTTATCTTGTTCTTTTATTTTGCGTACATTAATTTTTTACATTCAAGGATGATGCAAAATGTTCAGGAAATTTAGCCATTCTTCCATGTTGACCCAAATTTTTATATTTATTTGTCTTAATGTTCTCTTCTTCAAATATAAGAAATTGGGCACTCATGAGATACCCATATATGGTCATATATAAAAACTTTTTTACTCCTATTAGTTCTAACGTTGAATAATCAGATCCCCCAATCTCTTGTTTCTTGTTTTGATGTTGTGGATATCATGTGTCACATATTTTGGGGTGACATTCCATGGAAACATCATTAGAAATAGGAAATACTGAGAGGGGGTGTGAATCAGTATTTCACAAACTTTTACTTTTGCCCAATTATGGATATAACAAATTAACTTAAAGCTTGCATAACAAAGTAAACTAAGGAAACTGAATAACAAACATAGCAATAAAGTAAATGAACTCATAACACCATGTTTGTTGTCCAGGAAACCCTGGCCAAGGGAAAACCCTGGTGGGGATGATCCACTAATCAAAAGTATCTGGTTAAGGATGTTGACCCTATTAGGAGTATATTACATGCATATAGTGTCTTTGTCCTGGTTAAAGGACTCTAGGCCTTGTTAGAAGCCTCAACCCTGTTAGGAGTTGCTATCACAAAATAGAATGATTGCAAGATGAGCTCACTGCCCAAACATGCAATATACAATGATATCTTAAAATACAAAGGTAAAGTACATAATCTTTCACTCCTGCCGAATAGCTTTCGTATTCTGATTTAGCTTTGTAGGCTCTTCGCTTTCATATACTGAGTTTACTTGCTTTCCTTCTTACAATATACAACTTCGCATCATACTTTTCTCATTACAATTGCTAGATACATCATTTGTACATTTCGCATTACATAATTCTTACATATATACAAGTTATTACAATTAATAACTTCCAATCAGCTTACAATACATAAACTCTTCTCAAAATATAAAACCAATTCATGTTGCCTTAGGGTTAACATCTAGGATGTCGTCCCTACACGGTTAAGTCATTATTTTGATAAACAAAATAATCCCTTAACTTATTGTGATCATACTCTATCTTCTACTCTGTTCAGGTTGGCTCAATGTTGTCTCTGTAATTCTTTAACATCTTCTTTTGTACATGTCGTACAGACTTGCACTTTCATGTGTGGCTTTGACATACATAGAATTATCCATGTTCAAGTGTGCATGCACTGAACCTGCTTCTATGAACATCGCTAATCAAAATTGTCTCCAATTAGACTGGCAAATAATGTTGTACTTAGATAATTTTCTAGTGCGCTCATACAAGACTGCTTCCTTCTATTATGCGATCATCATAGTGAGTATATGTTGTCATAATGACAACAATCTTATATCCTAGTTAGCCAAATTTCCAACAATCTCCCCCTTTGTTATTGGTGGCAACATATGGGAAAATTGGCTAAGTCCCAAAAACTTTAAGATACAAAATTGTGGCCATACAAAAATTTGTGGATCTTACATAACTACTTATATCTCCAAAATATTTATACTCCCCCTAAAACTATACTTCATGCTTATACATATAACATCTATACATACAATTTTTTGCTTATACTACTCCCCTTTGACAACAATGACAAAGGTGTCAAAAATTGTTTTACCTCAAGATTTCAATACTGCAAGGTCGGAAGGCTTGCAACACGATCTGCAAAATTGATCTTCAGGCTCTCCATCTCCTTTTCCCATGACTTCTTCACTGCATCAGAAACACTGAGCAATGTGCATAGGCCAAAGGACGCAATTTCACATGCCTTAAGATTTACATAACCAAATTTTCCATAAGATTCTTCGAAGAAAGACATTCTTCCAATTGATTTTCAAGAATACTTATTTTCATTGATACATGCTCTGTTAGTAGAGAGAATCTTTTCAATTTCTTTTCCTTCTCATCATTTAGAATACTCATATCATCAAAAATCTTACTTGTATTCCTCTCAATTTCTGAGATCTTCGCATTAGGGCTTTGCAAAAGTTTTACTGCCATTTGTAGTTCTACCTTGTTTATCTTTATCTTCTATGATATCTCATATGTGTGGCTTTCTGATTGTGTACACTAGATGTGCAAAGCTTTCCCTTTTTCCATGCATCTTCTCAACTCTTTTATACATATATCCAAATTATCTTTATCATTTTTTATATTCTGACATATAACTTGAAATATCTGATCATCATGAGCTGCTTGGGCTTTTACTGTTTCTATATCAAATAAATTTGTGAATTCTGCATCAAAGGCTTTTATTACTTCTTTTGCTTTTCTTTGTGGATCTGCCTCACTGTCTTGACTTGATATTATACTTTGTAATTTACCTGTTACCTCAAGTAGTGTTCCTTCCAAGTTTTTCACTTTCTTGTTCTTCCCAATAATCTTGTTCAGAGATGAGATCAACTCTATTTAATCATCATCATCAACTTCCTGTCCAAGGCTTGCAAGCATAGATTCAATATGTGGTTTTTTGTGTTGTTTCTATTGTGTCCTTAGGTGTAGGAATGACTACTGATTGCTCTTGTAGAGCCACATGTTCTTCTGCTGATGTATCTTTTTCTTCTTCCTTCTGTTTTTCAACCTCTTGTTCCTTATTCTTTGTTGTGTCTTGTTGCTCATCCAACAAATTGCCAGCATCGGCTTCATTGTCATTGAAGGGATTTTCTTACTGTCCAAGGTGATATTTTTTCCTTCAACGTTCATAGTCTCATCTTCAATGTTAATGGAGGGTGGCAATGTTGGAGATGGATCTTTCTGATACTCTACTTCAACCGCTTGATCAGATTCATTGATGTGCTCACCTGATTCGGAGGTCATAACCTTCATAACTGCTTTCTCTGTTTCTCTATTAATTTCCTCATAATTGCCTCCCATTATCAATATAGTTCTCCTTTTCTTCCTTAGATGGGCGCTTAGGCTTTTCATGATTTCCTTGAAATATTCCTCATCTTTTATTACACACAACTTCCTTACATATCTTTCTCTTATTCCATTGTCCTCTTATGTTGCTATCTTCTTTTTGTTTACAAATTTCTCAAAAAGACTATCAGGGATCTTGCCTTTTATATCATCAAACTTCTTATCTGCAAGGATCATATGTCTAACAACTGCATTCTCTAAATTCAATTTCTCAAAATTGTCATATATCTCATAATATTTATTCAACTTAGTGAAATCACCTTCATTAATGATTAAGGGATTCACTTTATCTATCGTCGGCTTCCATTTCTTTTTGTTGCTTCCTGCCTCTTCATCTACCTTAACTGCTGATGCTTTCCTTTGAACTGGGGTAAAAATAGTTTTTTGTATTTTACCTGGTCCGCTTGCCATTTCCTTAACTCTTTTAGTTGGTGTGGTGGAGGATCTAGTAGACTTCCTTACTTCCTGCACTTCCACTTCTTCAATTTCTTCATCTATTTCCTAAATTTCTTCAGTAGGGGCTGCAAGAGATGTCAAGGGTGGAACTAATAGTATCTATTTCTGTCCAATATCCCTTATTGTTGTTGTTGTCTGCTTCACAATTACAAATTCATGTTCTGTCATACCAATGTCTTTCAATATTTTCTTTATAGTACTGTCAACTCTTTTCTTAGCCATCTTTTGTGCTTGTAATGATTGTGCGGAGTCAAAGTTCTCCTCATGTGTCCCAAATCTAGGACTCTTAGCATCCAAATTGCTCTTAAGCAATCTACTTACATATCCTTCAATGTCAACTTCTGAAACTTCATACTCAAGTGGATCTACAAATTCCACTCTAGGCTCAACTACTTCAATGTAGGTAAAGTCAGTATCAACCAAAAAACATATCACATCCTTGTATTTCTCCTCAATAGATGGTGGAATTCTTGATCTTTTCCTCATTTAATTTTGAAAGGTCTTAATTACCAAAGTAGCACTTTCATTTACTTTGTCTATAGGGTGTGTTAGGTACACCTTATTGATTTTGTCCATAGAATTTATGTTATCATTCCAATCCTCTCCTATAGTGTATGGAAATCTTTTCAGCAAATGAAAAAACATATATGTGATCAGAGATGAAAATCTAAATTGAGTTCTTGGTTTTTCTAATCTTCTCAAAATTCTCTGTCAACTCAATTCTTAAGATTTCACACGTCTAACTATACTTTCTCAACACACATAAGGTAAGTTGCAAGTACCATGCCAATTGCCATATCATCTTCTCTAGAACTTGCACAAAACTTTGAAGTCAATTTTGCACACATCTAACATAATCCTATACAATCTTACTAATAACAATTCCTCTTCCATTGTATGATAACTTGGTGTTGTCTAATATTGTTTTCTTGACATTTTTCTCATTTAATGGAATCACTCCAGATTTAGATAAGCCAGTTACCTCATGAATAAGGTCTATGGTGATGTCAATGGCTCTATCATCTAACCAAAACTTACCATTGTGAATTCTGGTCAAAATTATCTTAGTCCATTCATCATCCTAAAATTCATAATGAAGTGTATACTTGATAATATCAATTTCACTCAAATGTTCAAACCCTTCTTTGTATGACATGTCCTGTTTATAGATCTTATTGTATTCCATGTTCAGGTTACCATCTCCTATGGTCTCAAACTTACATTTTAGATAACTTCTTATGTCTTCCAAATGCAAAACCTCGTCTGGAACGGATGACAAGGCTAAACTAGGGTCTTCTTCCAAAGGCTCTACAGGGTCCTTTTTCATTCTAGGTCTGACTGAATCCTTGATGTGGTGAACAAGTAATGCATCCATGATTCTATAAAAACACAACTTCTTGATAGTGAATTCTTAGCAAAATACCTCAGAATCGTGATTTAGGGCTTTGCATAGATCTAGCAAGAAATCTGTCTCCAAATCCTACAAACTGCTCTTAATCTCCACTGACTAGCTCTCTTTATCACTTGTAATCGCTTGAATGATCAACTAATACCAATCATATGCTTTTATCCTTCAAATCTTTCAAGATTCTGACATCGCATTAAATTTGTTTACCACTTCATACCAAAAAGATGTTCCTAGTTACCTGCAAAACTTCATTCTTTCTGTGTACTCACATACATTCATATAAATTCATGTGCTTTTAACCATAGTTTCATTACATCATATACTAGCATATATTAACTTCACAAGACTCAATTCATTCTATTCTAACTTCTACACTATTCTAATGCTTTACATTAATACATAATTCATGAAATAATTACTTATGTGCTTTGAGATGAATTAGGAAATGATTCACACTTACTATCAGGTACTTCACCTGTCTGGTTTCCTAGTATACTAAGTGTGCTCACTTGATCTATGGCTTGAACAAATTCAACTTCTTCCAAGTTACTACAACATCATCTTTGACTATTGTTTGTGCTCACATTTCTCCTTGTATATTCTAGGATTAGTGTTTCTCATGTTGTTCATTCTGCAAAATCCTGTTGTGTGACCAAATTTGTTGCATATCTGACAAACTACTCCATTGTTTCTGTATCTCAGTCTTGTCTGACTGATTTGTGATCTGCAATTTCTAGCAATATGTCCAATCTTGTTGCATATATAACATACAACTCCATTCCTTTTGTTCATGTCTCCAATAGGTCTCTTATCTGCAGGGTTAGTATCTCTAAACATTTTACTACCATTGTTATCATTAGATCTAGGTTTCTTACAATCAATAGCTCTATGTCCAAAACCATGACAATTATAACAATAACCAGAGATAGGTTTAAATTGCTTACTAGTACAATCTCTTTTCATGTGTCTAAAAGAATTGCATGAAAAACACCTACCTTTGAATTCTCTTCACATATCTTTAGGTGGTTCATCTTCTTTTGGTGGATTAGGTATATCTTCAAATTTGTTAGCTTCATTAGACTTCTTTTGGACATCAAACATATAGTCCAGAGAATGAAATAGTGCTTTGATATTTTTGGACTAATGCAATTCCTGCATCAATTACTCAAGGGTAGGTTGGGGCATGACCCCTAGCATACCTCTTAAATACTCAAATGTATCATTAGGCAAAGGCTTTGTGAAAATGTCTGCTATTTGGTCCTTTGTACTCGCATATTCTAAATTTATGTCCTTCTTTGCTACTTTATCTCTCGTGAAATGATACTTTATTGCTATATGTTTTGTCTTTGAATGCATAATAGGGTTCTCTGACATATTTACCGTGCTAGTATTGTCACAATGTATAGAGACTGAATCTTCTAGACATACTCCAATGTCCTTCAACATTTGCTTCATTCATATGATCTGTGTACAATTGATTGTTATTGCAACATGTTATAATTCTACAGTAGACTGAGCAATGCAATCTTGCTTCTTGCTAAGCCAAGAAACCAATCTTTTACCAAGGAAGAATGTTCCTCCACTAGTACTTTTTTTGTCATCTACATTCCCTAGCCAATCATCAACAGTGAAAGCATGAAATGTAAAGTCATGTGATCTATCATACCATAGACCAAACTCAATTGTGCCCTTTAGATATCTGAGTATCCTTTTCACTACCATAAGCTGAGATTCTTTAGGATCTGCTTGAAATCTTGCAACAATTCCAACAGCATTGGCTATATCAAGTCTAGTATGTGTCAAATATTGAAACCTCCAATCATTGATCTATACATTGTCTAAGGTACATTCTTTGCTTACTCTTCCAAAGACAACTTTGTTCCAATTACCATAGGGGCTTCAACAAGTTTACTGTCATCCATGCCAAACTTTTTCAATAGTTCTTTGAGATATTTGGTTTGAGATATGAATATCCCTTCTTTATTTTGATTGATCTGCAATCCAAGGAATAATTTCATCTCCCCAATCATAGACATTTCAAATTCACTTTTCATCTCTTCTGCAAACTTGTTGCTCATATCATCATTTCCTCCAAATATAATATCATCAACAAAAACTTCAACAACCTTCTTCAGTGATTCTTAGGTACAAATTGTTGTCAGCATTCCCCTTCTTGAATCCCAACTAAATCAGATACTTATCCAATATTGCATACCAAGCCCTTGGTGCTTGTTTCAATCCATACAAAGCCTTCTTCAATTTGCAAACTAGATCTTCATTCCCTAACAAAGGAAATCCATCAGGTTTCTCAATGTATACTTCCTCTTCCAAGTCTCCATTGAGAAAAGATGATTTCACATCCATCTAGTATACTTTGAAATTCGTATGGGCAGCATAAGCTAGGAATAATCTGACTACCTCAATTCTAGCAACAGGTGTGAAGGTTTCTTCGAAATCAATTCCTTCTTGTTGCGAATATCCTTTACATACCAATCTTGCTTTATTTCTAACAAAAGTGTCTTCTTCATTCATCTTATTTATGTATACCCACTTGGTGCCAATCACATTTTTGTCTTTAGGCCTTGGAACTAATTCCCAAATGTTGTTCTTCTGAATCTACTCCAATTCTTCCTTCATGGCATTGATCCATGATTCATCTATGCATGCCTCCTTTGTGGATTGTGGTTCTACTTGAGAAATCAAGCAGATGGCATTTGTAGATTGTGACCTCTCTTCTTTGTTTTGCAATCTCGTTGTAGTTCCTTTGATGTTGTCACCAATGATCTGATACTTGGGATGATTTCTTAGAACATATTTGGGTGTGGTTTATTCCCTTAATTCCACACTTATGCCATTGTCAATTCCAAAACATCTTGTGATGCTCCATTCTCTCTTTCTATTGTCTGCCTATTGTTCTGATTTGTTCTCATGTTTTCAAAAGAAATTCCATAGGTGTTAGGACCACGGTATTTTTCTCTAACCTGAAAGTTTTCATCTACTCTCACATTAGCACTTTCAATCACCTTCCTAGTTATCAAATTGTAACATCTATAGGCTTTACTTTTAGTAGAGTATCCAAGGAATATTCCTTCATCACTTCTAGCATCAAATTTTCTTTTACATTCATCTTTCTTAATGTAGCATTTACTTTCAAAAATTTAGGTGTCTTACCATACCATAGCTCAAATGGTGTCTTGCATATACCTTCTCTAATTTGTACTCTATTCATTGTATATATAGTTCTATTGATTGCTTCTCTCCAATGCATATGTGGGACCTTTCCTTCTATCAACACTGTTCTTGCAACATCAAGAACTATTATATTCCTTCTTTCAGCAACTCCATTTTGTTGTGGTGTCCTAGGTGCAGAAGTCTACCTCACAATACCATGTTCTTCACAAAAGGCACTGAATTCATGTGAAATGAATTCTCCACCTCTGTCTGATCTTAAAAATTTTATCTTTAAACCTATCTCATTCTCAACTTTTACCTTATAGAACTTGAAAGTTTCAAAAGCTTCAGATTTTTCTCTAAGAAATCTTACCCACATCATTTTAGAATAGTCATCAGTGAATATAATAAAGTACCTGTCTCTAAAGTATGACCTGGTCTCAGTAGACCCACAAAGATATGTATGAATCAGTTGCAACTTTCCATTTGTTGATTATCCTTTGCTAGTAAAACTGCTTCTTGTCTACTTTCCCAAGACACACTCTCTGCATGTAGTGTTAGCTGGTTTCACAATCTTAGGTAGATCTCTTATAGCATTATTGTTAGATGCTTTTACCATGTTGTCAAAGTTGATATGTCAAAACCTTCTATGCCATAACCAGTTGTCATCGGTCCTTGCAACAAAACAACTGACCTCAATAGAGTTTAACTGAAATATATTACCTCTAGTCTTAGAACCAGATGCAATCAATTCTCCATTAGCTCCTCTAATACATAAATGACAATCCTTAAATTCTAGATGATAGCCCTTATCCACAAGTTGTCCAACACTTAATGAGTTATGTTTTAAGCCATCGACAAATTTTACATCATCGGTATTAGTTTTTTCATCCAAAGTAATTGTTCCTTTACCAACAATCATTCTAGGGGTATTGTCACCAAATCTTACAACACCACCATCAAAATTCTTTAGCTGAATGAATCTATCTTTGTCAACGGTCATATGATGTGAACATCCACTATCAATTATCCAATCAGTTTTCCTATCAACATGAGAAACTGTCTTTTTCTTCATATATAGGATCATCTTCTTTGATAGCAACAAAACCCAATACATCATTGAATTCATCATACTAGCATAGTAGCATTCCTTATCATTCTTATATTTACCATATTTAGGCCTATGCTTAGGTACTCTAGTTGGACACCTAGATGCAAAATGACCAACCTTATTGCAATTAAAACATTTCAAAGGTAATTTTCCTTCAAACTTACCTTTTCCTTTCATTTCTCTCCTGGCGATCAAGGTCATGATCTTCTCATCCACTTGATTGTCTAGCCATTGAATCTCTTCCCATTCTTCAACATATTCTCCAAGATCTTCGGTGTTCTTGCTTACTCTGCTAGATCCATCTTTAGTAGATCTAGTTCTATGAAAAGTTTTTTTAAATGATGTCTCCACCTTAGGTAGTGTATCCTTCAGCTATGCGGTCTCAAATGTAGTTATCTTGGCTACTAACATCTCTCTAGTGAAATCTTTGTATTGTGATATGGTCTCTTCCAAAGCCAAAACTTTGTGTTTGTAGGCAGGAGTCATAGACCTCAAAATCTTTGCTATGACTTCATCTTCTGTATAAGTACCTTCATTGTTTCTGATTCCAATCACACATTCAGATACTCTCTAAACATACATCCTTATTTTTTCATCATCCTTCATTATTATTGTCTCCATCTTTGTTCTCTAATTCTGCAACTTTTCTCTCTTAGGGTATTCATCTCCTTCATAGAGTGCAATTAATCTTTTATAGATCTCACTTGCCTTTGCAAGATCTCTGACCTTTGTGAACTCTCCATCAAATAGTGCATTAACCAAGGCTTCCTTTGCAACAACATTGCATACAATTTTTTTCCTTTCTTCTTTAGTAGTAGAAAGTGTCTCAAGGTACTCTTCATTTATAACAGGCACATCTTTCCATGTAATGAGCCAATATTCTAATCCCATACACACTAGATGATTCTTCATCTTCTCCTTCCATGTGTCAAAATTTTTTGCATCAAACTTAGGACTCTCTTTTCTGAATAAGGTTATCATGATCTTTACCCCAAGCTGTTAGGTTTCTTGATTGAGGACCAAAAGCTCTGATACAAATTGTTAGAATAACAGTGTCCCAATCAACTAAGAGAGGGGGTGAATCAGTTGATGCCAATAATGTATACTCAAACTTTTACTTCAAACTTATTCCTTAAAACAAAACATTGAAATGAAAAGTGAATGCAGCAATAACACACATAAATATGAACACCAATATTTGTTCTTGAGGAAAACCTTGTTAAGGGAAAAACCTCAATGGGGATGGTACCCACAAATATCTGCACTATAGGTATAATAATCATGTTAAGAGTTCTAACCCTATTAGGAGCCGAGTATTACAATAGGCAGGTCTTGGTTAAAGGACAGACCATGTTAGGATTCTTTACAATGTGATTCCAATTAAGGAATCGACCTTGTTAGGAGTCCAACCCTTTTATAGGCAATCAAACCCTGTTAGGGGTGTACAATACATGAATTTGATCAAGAGATTTGAGAGTTAAAGCCACCATCGGGTTCTCCAAACCTTCCAATTTCAAATCTGAGATAATTTTGTTCTGAGACTACTTCAAGCCTTCAATCACTCCCAACCAAGCTCCACCTTGTGTCAAAGTGCACAACTGCTATTCTACAAATAGTATCCAATGCAGCCTCAAGCTCGCATTCACCTCTACATATCACATATGCAATTCCTCATATATTTTCAAGGGAATTTAATCCTTAAATACAAGTTACAACAATTATATCCAAGTCAGCCTTAATAGGATAAATCCTAATTACAAAATACAAATGGACTCGTGTGAAGATGCACACATCATCTCTTACAATGTTACAACATAGTAGTTACATCAATTAATCATTTAGATCTATTGATTAAGATCGCATATCATATTACTTGAAACATGTTTCAAGTGGGCCTTCAAATAGGTCTTTGCCAATGCATACGCCATACCTGACATCACCTGTACGATCATGATGTCATATGATCGTAATAAGCTCTCAAGTCAATGTCCTACACGAACCTATGTTCGCACATCATAACTCAAACAACCATGTGTTATTCACAAAGTTTTGCAATCAACTCAGTGAAAACATAATTTTCGTCTTCTAAAAACCAGTCATCAGTAATTCAGTCATAACTCTGTCAGATCAACACATATGTGTGATCACGGATGGTGAACCAAAACATCATTAGTAGTCTCCCTTTAAGTCCGCACATGTTGATGCGTTCTGATGTGTTAGTACAGTTATTTGCAATCTCTTCTGCAAGCTCCTGAACAATCCAATCAATAGCATATGTTGCCATCAATGACAAACTTTGTCATGAATGCAACACACAACCAATGTAGCATGCCTCTATCATTACTATGATACTCCCCCATAGGAATACCATCAACATTCATGCTAAAAATGATGGATTTTTGGGTTGAGATGCAGAGTGATGATGTTTATGAGTTTGTCATTGATGGAAACTTTATCAATTCTATCAGATCCGATCGACTGGATGGATGGGTAAAGGCAGAATATGCTAAGTGTTTTGACCAATGAATAGGATGGCAGTAATGGATAATGTTTTGCATGGTGATCGAAATAGATGACACATCGGGACGTGTGATTGTTCCTGGTAGTTTACCAAGGTCAAATAGCTATAGTTCTACAACCACAATCATTAAGTCAATGATTTGGGTGAGTTAGTATTTTGGTGATATGATAAGTGTGAACCGATTGTGTTACCGATTGGTTCCTAATGATCAGATGATCAAGGCGGTTGATTTTCAGGCCGACATGTCAATATGTTTTGATTAATACATTTTGGGTCGACGTGTTAGGTATGATTATTGCAATTTTCCATAAGTTTGATCAATATTGTGGACCAATTTGTAAAATGTTTTCAAGTCTTAGCTGACTTAAGAATGCCAGTATAAAGGTGGACTAAATCACATAATTTAGGGTTGCAATCGTGAGTTTGGGTGCTGCGATCAAAGACAAAGGCAATACAGTGCGTCAGAGATCAAAGATTACAATGGATCTAACAGGCAAACAATGTCATTCTTAGATCAGCTATTTGAGTTCATTGTTCAAGGCTAACTTTAATAGGTTAGAGGGTTAAATCCTTTTACAAGGTGGACTTTAATAGGTCTCATTGTATACATCCTTTAATAGGGTGACTTCTTAACTGGAGTTCTAAATCGTCTTGTGTGGTAGATCCTAACAGATCTTTTGGTACTTCTAACAAGTTACTAGTCACTTCTAACTGGGTGAACCCTTAACAAGATATTGTAAACTCCTAATAGGGAAACTCTTTGAGCTACAGTGAAGAGATTTGTGGGTGTCATCCCTATCGTGGTTTTCTCCCTCTTACAAGGTTTTCCACGATAAAAATAGTGGTGTTATGTGTTATGATTTATGGATGCTTGAATTGTTCTATTTATATTCCATAGTTACACTTGCATGTTTGGTTATTTGGAAGTTGTTTAAAAGAATAATCAGCTTATTGGTTGAATTGGTTCATTACCTGTTTACATTGATCCACCCCTCCACCCACCGCCCGCCCCCCCCCCCCCCCCTCAGTGCCTCTTATATCTAACAATTGGTATCAGAGCATAGTTTCCTCTAAGAAGCCTAACAGCTTGGGAGAGATCCTTGAGGAAGGCATGGAATCCTATAGAAGGCAACTTGTAGAGGCTAAAAACATGATTGAGAAACTCAAAGATCCATTGAAGAAATCTAGTGTTAAAAAAAAAGAACTAGTTCAACAGCTGAATGAAAGTCAAGACCTAATTGAACACCTATCTGAGCAAAGTGGATCTGAGGAATCTAAAGCTTCTCTAGAAGCCTTGTCTCAAGAGAATGAGCAGTTAGTTAAGGACAACAAGGATATGCATCAAGAGATCGACAAGTTGAAGCAAGAAGAGAAAAATATGCAAAGAAAGTTGGAGAACTTTGGAATCAGAATGGATCAAGAGATAGAAACAAGGACAACAGTTGATGAAGCCAAGAGGGTTGCAAAAGATGCTCTCAAAGCTAAAGATGACACCTTAAAAGAAAATATGGAAGAAGTATTAAAATCTGAATAAGAAGTTGTTTTGCATGAACAACTACATGATACAAATTTAGAAAATATCAATATCCTAAGAGTAAATAAGAATCTGGGGATGAGAATGAAAAGTTGAAAGGAGAACTGAAAGAAGCCAATGACCTGTTGGATAAGTCCAATAAGAGTTCTTCTAAACTTAATGAAATCTCAAACCAAAGGAGAAATCGTGAGAAACAAGGTTTAGGGTTTTCAAAATTTGAAGTCGGTGACTCATCTGGCACTAAGAAGGTCAATGCAAAAGAAGACAAGTCAGCACCTAAGGTGAACAACAACAAAGTTGGTAAGAGGAATTATAGATCGATATGTTTCAATTGTCACAAGGAAGGTCATAGTACTAATGTATGTAGGTTTAGACCTATTAGACCTAATATACCCAATGCCCCTGTTGCTAAATCTAGAAATTTTTATGTAGATCTGAAGGTTAAAGTGCTAGACCTAATGTTTTTCATGGTAACTGTTATCATTGCAACAAGTATGGTCATAAAGCTAATGAGTGCAGGGCTAGAATCAACAATCAAAGGTCATATGACCCCAACCGGTTGAGACCTAATCAACAAGGCAACCAATTGGATGTCACCTATTATGTTTGTCACAGTTATGGACATAGAACAGTCAATTGTAAGATGAGAACTGGTAGAGGAAATGTTGGACCATGCAGACAAACAGATATGGTGTGTCACTATTGCAACAAGATTGGACATCTTGCTAAATCTTGCAAAGCTATGAAGAAAAATACTAGAGACCAACCGATGAATAAGCTTGTTAATGATGAAGGCAAGAAGATTCCAGATGTCAAAGGAATCAAAAAAACAGATGAAGGAAACATGGACTAAGAAAGGTGACCTCAAATCTTCTGAATTGACAAAGAGCTCCACAACATCAGGTAATGTGGAGAATTCATCTTTAGACTAAGTCAAAGCTATTGGCTTAGGGGGAGCAAATAAAGTAAGATCTATAACCTATCCCCTAAGTTGTGTGTGTGGTAAGATATATCAACATATTTAGATGCATATTGATGTTTTGGATAAATATGATGGAGAATTTTGTGTCACATATGATTCCATGCGATTGTATAGTGATTTTTATGGAATAGTGAACTCTTATACTTTAACTATTGCAACTGGTTAATGGCACTATTGTTGCATTGAATGTAATGTTATAAAAGGGCAAAGAGGAGGTCATTTGTCACATTGCATTCTACGAGCTGTGTTGAGCACTTGTGAACAATTCTAAGGCGATTGTGATTGAAAGTTGTGATCTTGTGCCAAAATTGAAGCGGTGATCAAAGAGCCCTAATCGATGAGCAAAGAGGTATTTCCCTGTGTTGCAAAGTTTACTTTGTGATTCTTGAAGCAGATTGTCGGCAATATGGACACTCCTGTATTGATTGAGATTGCTAAAGAACTGAGGCCAGTATTTAAGTTGCATCCCATGAACACAGTAAAGAATGATCCTGCAGGCGCTTTGTCTTTGGTACCACATGGTGCGTTATTGACTGAGGATATAAGATCATTTATTCATTATAAGATTGAGGATCTTGGTTCAAATGTTATCTTTAATGCATATACCGAACTATGTAATGACTCTAGATTGAAGGGTGAACATAAGCATTTGGAAGATAAGGGTTTTACCTATATTGATGACCCACCCGACGATCTCGAAATCGAATGGATCGTATATGTGTTGAGTCGAGTGCAAGATCATTTCATCTAGTTGGATAGGCCACATAAGATAACCAAGGAGATTATTCATGCAGTGACCAGGTTGTGTGTGGATAATAGTTTACCTATTTTGAGAACTATTCATGTCAATGAGGTTACACATCTAACAAAGTCAAGAAAAGATCATCATGTCATTACAATCATGGATATCGAAGATATCGAGGTCAAGTTTGCATCTATGGTGATTGGTCACAGAGTATATCAATCGAGTTGTTTGAACTATGTGTCCAATGGTGGTATTCATGTTGCATATCAAATGGTGAAGCATAATGCATAGTACGATCTATGTGAGGTCATGAGAAGTCAGTTGTTTGTGAACATGGAGAGAATCAAGAAGGACAAGAAACAAGTATTTAAGTATGGTTCAGTGTTGGTAAGTAAATTCTTCTACTTGCAAAATCATTTTCCTGGCATCGATAATGTTCAGTGGTCAACCAATAAACCCATAGTAGTGTAGATTATGGAATGCATAAGAATGTTAGGAAATAACTTTAATAGTGTTATGTGGGGTTATTTCAAAGATTTCCTTAAATGAATGCATGAGAGGGAAAGGATCCCAACCAGTATTGTAGAAAAATATAAAGAAGATATATGTTTTATTGTGGATACTGATACATGCAGGATGCAGGTACAAACAAGAACTTCTTGGGCTCTACCGATGGGTTATGAGGTAGATGGTATCATATCACTCCATGTTGATTAGTTACTATCTAAACCGATTAATACCAGTACGCCCAGGTTTGGTACTTATGAAGAAACCTATTTGAAAATTCACTCACAACTAATGGAACCGATGGTAGAGAGAAGCGTGAGGAAACGAGTTGATGGCATAGCCAAGAAGAGTGACATTACAAAAAAATGATGGATAAGGAAGAAGTTTGTAAATGAAGAAGCTGGTACTTCTGGTGTTGTTGTAGAAGAAATTAAGGTAGAGGTTGTATCTTCTACAACTAGTAAGGCTACAAGAAGAGAAACTAGAAGTTCCACAGTCAAAAAGGAAACTCCTTCCCCTGTTTTAAGAACACAATCAAAGAGGAAAACAACAAAACAGCCTGAAGCATCAGTGGTTAAGGAAAAGGAGAAGACACTTGAGACTGAGCAGAGAACTTACAAGAGAAAGAAGGGTGTAACACATGGCTAAAAAGTGTCAAAAAGCAAGAGTAAGAAGAAAGATACAGTAGAGGAAGAAGAAGCTAAAACTGAATCTAACAAAGAGAAAGCAAATTGAGGGCCAGTGGAAAAGATCAAAGGTTGTAGGAATGACAATAATGAAATTAATCAAATCAGTGACTAGAAGACCTAATACTACAGATAGCATAGTTGAAGATGTTAGAGAATATGGAAGTATCACAAAGGTAAGCGGTTGGTATGATAAATTTAATGATGAGGATAAACTAAAGATTGAATAAACTATCTTATACAATTTGCATAAGATTTGTTGAGGTCCGAGTGAATTACATAAAATGATACCTAAATCACTTTACAAGAAGATTAATACTAGGTGGATGTATGCTCTAAAAGCATATAGAGAAATGTTGGAAAAAGCCTTCGTAGAATTGAAGCCTAAATTGTCTATGGAAGAAGTGAAGCTCAAAATTGAGGCTATGAGACCTAAATTCAGAACAAGAAGCAGAGTAGGCAGAATACTCATTGGTGAATCTTAGGCAATTCATGATGAGACTCTTGATATCATGAAGAAGGAAATAGAGAAAGAAGATGAACCGGTGGATGATACTGAAGAGGAGCAACAAGCACAAGAGGCTACCATTGATGAGGTAACAATAGATGAATTTGTCATTGTTGTTCAAGTGATTGAAGGAATCATCAGTGATATACCTTCTCTTACTCCACAACAAGTTCCTACTATTGAAATTGAAGATGTGCAAAGAGAAGAGTGTGAACATAAGGATCAGACAACAGAGGTTGAGGTACCTGTTGTAACTACTACAGTTGAATAGAAGAAAGATGAAGTTTCTACAAAGGTTACAACTGGTGAATATGCAAAGAAAGATGAGACACATGAAGTGGATGTTGCAGCACATTTAGTAAAGAGGAAATTGGACCTAGGTGGAAGTTCAAGTTACAAGATGAAGAGCAAGGCTATGGATATTCCTGAGGAAGAATTTGAAAATGAACTTAGTACTGAGGATGTTGAGGCCATACTAGGACCAATTGATGTTACTAAAATGAGTCCCAATGAACTAATGAGAACATCTGAGATATTGAAGCTGAAAGCTAAAAGGGACAAGCTTAGAGCTGAGAAGAAACAAGACAAGTAATTATGTCAGCAAGAGACATTCTTGAAAATCTTGTACCTAAAGTTGACTATTATCCAAATGCTACACCAATTGAGTAGATGGATATTTTGATAAGTGTTATCTCAAAGGAAGTTACTAGTTTGGAGGAAGTTGTTGAGTATAGAGAAAAGGTGAATTATGAAAAGAAGAGGATTGTTAAGTTAATGGAGGCTATTGCATCAAATAAAGGGTTACTTATTGATCGAGTAAACAAGGTGAAGGGAAAATTGAAGAAAGTTGGTAATTTACTTGCCAAAGTTTGTGATTTTTCCTTGTTTACTAAAGATTTAGAGCTGAAAAGGAATGAAGCTCAACAGGAGCTTAAGTCATTGATTGCTAGTTTTGATCCTATTATACAATCAGCAACCAATTATGGATCACAAGTGAAAATACTTAATCATAAGTTGAAAACTATTCAAGAAGAACAAGATGAAAGGATAACTATATTGTTGGAGTTGCAGACCTATTTGCTACCTGCAGTAGATGTTTTGATTACGTAAAAACAGGTTTTGAAAGAACCCGAAACCTTGTACAAAGAGCAAAGAAAGATAGAACATTGAAAGACCATAAAACAACTATGGAGCACCACCCAACAAACTAGAGGAACTAACCATAGTTCCCACCAAAGTGACCAAAAACCAGCCCAGCTAATCACAATAAAGGACCATCAAGATTTACATTTTTGCTCATCTGTATGAGAACGTAAAGACATCAAATGAAGGTTTGGAGAATTTGACTTTTTTTCCTTTAACTGATGTCCAACCATCCTCCATCTTCTCAGCAGCCTTCTGCCAATCCAAAGATAAACCTAAGGAGCCCATTAAAGAGCAGGCAGCATCAGCATCCACAGAAGGGACAGGGGTAGCACCACAATCAAACCCCAAATCCCTCACAGAGGAAACATGGGCATCAAAACCCATAGCATTAGGAGACAAGACAGTTGAACCAGAGACAGCATCAATGTTCTGGACAAAAACAGCAGCAACAAAAGGGGCGGCATTAACATTCTGAACCAAAGCCACATCAGAGATAGCATCTGTAGCATCAGACAGCATCAGTAGCATCAGCCAATGTATGATCAGTCTGAGGAGAGCAAGCAGCCACACCCCCATCCTTGGAGACTTTTCAAACCATATAATGATGGTCATAAACCCCCAACCACCAACAAGACGATTTCTTCGATCTAACCTTATCAGAAAAATACCACGCAGCAAGATGGCTAGTCTTGTGACATTTCCTACATCTGAATGGAATACCCTCATAATCTAGATTCTGGGTCCAAGATCCCTTTGAAGAAGCCAAAGTTATCTTCTCGGGGAGACCCTTAGATACATCAACCTCCACAAGAATACGAGCATACATCATCTTAAAAACATCAGAAGAATCTGAATCAACCATCTGGAAATCCCCAATGGCCTCCCCCACAGACTCCAAAACTGAATCCAGTCAAAGATGAAGGGGAAGATTCGGCAATCTTACCCATAAGGGTATTTTATTAAACGATTCAGAAAAAGAGGATCAAACCCCTGATACAAGGGTTTGGCCATCGGGGGGAACCGCTCCTCCCAAGAGAAACAACTGTTACACAAAATAGTATTCCTATCTGCAGCATTTTCAAATTTCCCAATAAAAAAAACCGCTTGCCACAAGGTAAATCTAAACTATATCGATTATGATGGGCTCCCAATGTTTGGATATCCAAGCATGTAAATCAGGAAGAGAGGGCCAAAAACCCCTAAAACGGAAAATAGCAACGGTAGAAGAGAAATCCTCCGCAGTTTTGAAGATCTCATCAATAGTATCTGAATCAAGATTAACCACGATGGGGTTACTTACAAAAACAGGCAGCACCGAAGGACGGGATCCCCTTCTCCCAGCAAAGGCAGGACCATAGATACCTGCTTCAAAAGCAGCCACATCAACATAAGAAATCATTAAACTCCCCTTAGCCACCTGAGACCTTGAAAGGCTCGTCTAGGAAGACCCTAGCAACATCTAAAACGGCCCAAAAACAACAATCGTAGGCGACGCACCACCAGACGCAGTTGCAGGAACAGGAAAACTACCCTTAGCCACTTGAGACCCTAAAGGGGCCTTTTGGGAAGACCCAGACAATAACTGAGACTGCCCAGGAATGGTGACCACAGGAGACACACCACCAAACGCAGCTACAGGAACAGGAATAGAGGCTCCAGCAGAACGTGCAACCTGAGTAGTAGTGTTACAGCCCAGAGCACCCGCATGGATGTGAGCGGGAACGACATTTTGAAACAGAGCGGGAACAATAGGAGAGGGACGCATCGTTTGAGATGTCCAAGTGTTACCTGCAGTAGATGTTATGCAACAAAAGGTCAGAGAATCTGAGGTGACTCTTGGGTTACCTAATATGAGCACACTTGAAGCTATGGAGGAGTTAGCTTCTATTCTACGTGAGCATATTCATGCTATGGAGCACTTGCAAAAGTCGTGGGAGATTTCTTTGGATTCAGCCAAAATCAATTTCAAAGATGTTTTTGAAAGGTTTGATCAGTAAGATGATTTCATTTTTTACATTCATTTTTGTACCTTTGCCATTGTTGTCAAAGGGGGAGTGATCGATGCAGGGAAAATGATCTAAGGGGAGTAGTTTGGTTATTTTCACTACGTATTGTCATTAATGCCAAAGGGGGAGATTGTTGGTATTATGATGGATTTTTGGGTTGAGATGTAGAGTGATGATGTTTATGAGTTTTTCATTGATGGCAACTCTATAAATTCTATCAAATCGAATCAAATGGATGGATAGGTAAAGGCAAAATATGCTAAGTATTTTGATCGGTGAGCAGGAAGGCAGTAATAGAGAATGTTTTGCATGGCAATCAAGATATGACACTTTGGGAGGTGTGATTGTTCCTAGTGGTTTACCATGGTCAGATAACTGCAGTTCTACAATCGCGATTGTTATTTCAATGATTTGAGTGACTTAGCATTTTGGTGATATGATAATTGTGAACCAATTGTGTTATCGATTTGTTCCTGATGATCAGATGATTAAGGCAGTTGATTTTTTAGTTGACATGTCAATATCTTCTGATTGATATATTTTGGGCCGACATGTTAGGTATGATTGGCATGGTTTTCCATAAGTTTGGTCAATATTGTAGACCAACTTGTAAACCATTTTCAAGTCTTAGCCGACTTAAGAGTATCAGTATAAAGGTGGACTAAATCACATGATTTAGGGTTGCCATCATGAGTTTGGGTGTTGTGATCAAAGACAAAGGCAATACAATGTGCCAGAGATTAGAGATTACAGTGGATCTGACAGGCAAGCAGTGTCATTCCTAGATCAGCTATTTGAGTTCATTGATCAAGGCTAACTCTAATAGGTTAGCAGGTTAAATCCTTTAACAAGATGGACTTTAACAGGTCTTATTATATAAATCCTTTAACAAGGTGACTTCTTAACTGGAGTTCTAAATCCTCTTACGAGGTAGATCCTAACAAATCTTTTGGTACTTCTAACAAGGTACTAGTCACTTCTAACCAGGTGAACCCTTAACAGGGTATTGTAAGCTCCTAACATGGCAACTCTTTTAACTGTAGTGAAGAGATTTGTGGGTGTCATCCCCACCGTGGTTTTCCCTCTTACAAGGGTTTCCATGATAAAAATAGTGGTGTTATGTGTTATGCTTTGTGGATACTTGAATTGTTCTATTTCTATTGCATAGTTACACTTGCATGTTTCGTTATTTGGAAGTTGTTTAAAATCATAATCAGGTTAGTGGTTGAATTGGTTCATTACCTATTTACACTAATTCACCTCCCCCCCCCTCTCAATGCCTCCTATCTCTAACATTATTCGCATGGTATAATTCTCCAATCGCACTTTCTCAATAGTCTTCTTGAGAGGAGGAATGACTACTTCAACATATGATTTTAGGCTTTTTAGCCACCTTGGGCTTGGGAGGAACAACTTATCGAAGTCAAAGTCATCTAGAGAGAAGGCTTACTTCTTCCTTTTTGGCGCAAACATTCCCAACCACAGGGGAAGATCAACGATACCTTCTCCAGTATTTGTTTCTACAGTTTGGGTAGGGATAATCTATGAAATGACTATTTGTACTACATAAGGGGCTTTCACAAAATGCACATTAGGCATAGCCTCAATCATGAATTTGTCAAAATGAATGATTGTGGAATCAAGAGTCACAGTGGGTATCTCAAACAAAGTGGAGTTGGAGGGAAACAAATCAAATACATTCTCCAAATTTTCATGCAGAGTGTCAAGGGAAGACTCAGTGGTAGAAGGGGATAGAATTGACAGAGTGGAAACTAAAGGTGTGACCAGATCAACAGACATTGTGGAGAAAAAATCTACATTTACGTCAAGTTGAAGGGTAAGAATGGAAACAAGAGTTCATACCTTAGGAGGTTCCTCAAGAGTTGGTATTTCTTCCATTGGTGGTTCTTGGACTTAGTGTTCCTAAGGTCTTCACTTTGATCCTCATCGTGTACCTTGATTTGTTGCTTTCCTTTGGCAGATGCTTCAACTTGGCATTTTCCTACTTTGAATCTAATCTTGGTGGTCTCCTATGAAGAAGCATCTTCTTTATTTTTTGTTCTCAATTCCTCTTTATGACCAATAGGTCCTAATGTATCATCTTCAGACTTAGTTTTGATATTCTTCAACTTCATACCCTTTCTTTGCAACCAGGGATTAGTGTTGGCAAGAATGGATTGAAACCTCT
This sequence comes from Chamaecyparis obtusa, assembly GCA_027943335.1. NCBI lineage: Eukaryota > Viridiplantae > Streptophyta > Pinopsida > Cupressales > Cupressaceae > Chamaecyparis > Chamaecyparis obtusa. The sequence goes on from BSBK01001227.1 coordinate 452,962, forward strand.
CCCTAATAGACACACATTCCTTCATTGACCACTTAATAGGAGGCAATGGCTTGTCTGCAATTTTGTTTTGTTCATAAGAAGGGTCAAGAACATTCCCATCATCCACTATGTCTTCTAGGATATCTGCCAAATTTAAATTGACAATCTGCTCCAAGGTAAGTCAATAGTAATCTAATTTTTTGATATCCTCTTTAGTGGACTGATTAATCCAAATATCTTCCACTTTGTGAACATGAATAAAATCTCTCTTCATCTTCTCCTTCATGCCTCTATAATTAAAATCTTCTCTCACCTTGAATTTATTCAAAGTTATATCTCACATCTTTGTTTCTATACCTTTGGCCTTACCAGAGGTTGTTAGTAAATACCTCCCTATTGTCAAAGGGAACTTAAAACCTAGTTTATGAGCTACTAATTTCTTATAGTAATCACTCATAAATTGTCTTCCTAGTTTCATCGGGATGATTTTGTCTGTAGGTTACCTCAAAAGTATTTATGGAACACCATCAAAACACCCTACCCTTATGTAGATCAATGAAGGAAATTGCAAGAAGAGACAACCATATTCATTCACCTTTTTCCAAGTGGCCTCTGATCCTCTTTCATTTTGAATCTTCTTATTGAAGAGACGCGTGAACACACCAAAGAATGCATCTTGAACTATTCTATAATGACTCATGCTTGGCTTTACAGTCAACTAATTATAATACTCCCATACTGGTAGTTGTCTCCTATCACCATCTGCAGAGAGTCTTAGAAACTACTTTTGGGATGCAACAAAATACACAAGGTAGGAATTCATATAGAAAGTAAGAGTGATGTTCATTTGGGTCAATTGTTAACACAGAGCATTGTTAATTTGTTATCCCCAAAATATTTTTTGATGTTATTTCTGCATGATGGAAATGTACATATACTTCCATTCTTCAAAGACATTTTTCAATGACTTCTTCAATCCTTTGGTCCAACTAAGGACTGTAATCATGTCATTGATTTCCTCCTTGAAATTAAAATGCTAAGTTGTGCACATCTAGTGGTTGTGTGCCTTCATGTCTTGAGCCAACTGGTATTGTTTTCCTTCTTGCACATCTCTAGATTCTCATTGTAAAGGCTTGAGCAACTGCTATTGTGATGTTACAATATATATCAGCTTGTGGGCAATAGAACATAGTATAAAAAACATTCTCATGAAGCCTTAATGTTGTGTTATCATCTTCATCCTTTATTGTCTTTGTCTCTTAGTCAAAATGAGAAGCCACTGCAGTGACAGACTCAGGTTGTAGATCTCATTCTAATATTCTTTATACTTGTACTTAAACTTCTTCACTGAGGTAGGAGCTAGTTCTTTAGGCATTTGAACACCTCGTAGGTACAATCCCCTGATTGAATGATTTATTGATGTAATTTGGAATGAAGAAATTAAGGAGATATGATTACATAGGGTGTGATGAGAGTAATCTCTACATGCAGACAGATAAAAAATTGATGAACAAATTTTGGGACCAAATCTGAGAAGTAAACAAACAAATTGACCTGCACACCAATTTTCACCCCAAATTGCCTAAATGTGGCAACCTTGGGTGTAGAGGGAAACTACACTCACCCCTGATGGTGGGAGGCACCATTGATCTGCCAAAAAGTGATGCAAAAGCATTGGATCTGTAGCAAACTATTAGACCTTACTGTAGCCAAATTTGTAACTCTGTCACTATCACATGCACATGAAAAAATGGGGAAAATGTTGGGAAAAAGGAGTTTGCCTCAATTAAGCCCTTGTATAGAAATTAACCTTGAAATTGAATTGAAATTGGATAAGCGAAAAAATATGGTGTTAGTAGCAAAGGCTTGACAACATGTTATATCTTCACAAATGTCAGATTGTTCATGAAGATGCTTGAAAGTAGTCTTGATGTAGTATTGACCTTGGATCTAAGATAGGAAGAACATAAATGCCTTCACACATGCTAGGATCAAGACATTACTCCATATCCTACATGCTTGATGCTTGAATGAAACTGACTACTTCTTGAATGGTTGAG